>CM054930.1:18107720-18272720 GCA_029168755.2 Tillandsia fasciculata
TGAGGAGGTGCTCTGCTGTGTAGGTGGAACGAGAGGTGTAGAAGCTGTTGCTTGTGGTCGAGCTCTTTGTCGGATATGGGAGAGATGGGGAATCATCTTGTTTCGTCGAAAGAGACTTCACAATTGTCGTCTCATTGATAGTGCCCAAACTGTACATGTATGATCTCGCGCTTGTATCGACTTTAAACTTTCTAAGGATGCGCATAATAATCATTGGTAGGGTAGTCTCTCTGTGGGGTGAGAATGTTCCACATAACGCGCCATCCTTGACCAAATGAGGTAAGGAATGTTCAAGTTCGCTTCCCATTGATGCTGCGGGGTTCCTAGAAGGTAAAGGAATAACATCCTATCCCCATCGAAGAACCTTCGTATTCATGTTTGGAAGGATGTTGTAGCAGACAATGAATTTATATATAGCGATACTCTGGTCGAAGTTCTTTTGAGAAAACAGAATTTCCGGTCGACAAAGTATCTGGAAGACAAATTCCATTAACCACCACTCTCCAAGAGTTGTCGCTGAAGACTTGAGTTTTCAGATATGGAGTCCATCAGATCTGGCTTTCATTCCTAGCACTTCTCCAATCAATTGGGGTGTGACTTTGATTTTGATATTTTTGACCAAAGTGTAAAATTCTCGACGTCCCTGGTCTTGATCCACTAGACTTGAACCGTTCTGATAAAACATCCGTACTGAGTGAGGACAATACCCAGTAGTCTCAGGGAAGTTGCATATGGGAGCAAGACCGGCCTGGTCAAACAAAGTCCCAAAGATTGTAGATCTTTCTCTCATTGCTTTGACATTTACATGTCTTTCGCCAATGCATTCCTTTTTCTCAAAATCTTTGATCCTTGCTGAGCTAATGAATTCTTGTTGAGGAGGCTGGCTAGCAATAGGTTCGTTAATCGAAATGCCCCGAGCACTGCCTCTTTTTCTTGCACCAGTTTTTTCTTCTTGTTCCAATTGGACTTGGTCCATAGGGCTTTTCCTTTTTCTGCAGCAGTAGGCGAGACTTTGCCTTTGAAGCTTCAGCAGTGCTTTCCCTTTTGAGACAATGGGGACATTTTCCTCGATCTCGAGGTTATCCCAGTCAATTGAATCAGTCTCTGATTCCGTTTCGGAATCACTCGTGTCTTCTTTGTTCGCTTAGCCCTTTTAGGCTTGACAGTGTCCTTAGCATGACCATGGCAGCAAGTAGAAAAAGATCCAGGTGATCACCATTTTGGCTGCTTGTGAGAGATGTTTCTGTGAAGACCAACTCAAGAACACATGAAAAATTGTTAATTTTGAAAAATTTGAAAAATTGTACCCAAACAATCATAATCATGTAGAGAGACTAAGAATCAAATTAGTTTTGCAAAAAGAATTTTAAAAATAGATCAATTGCATGATTTTCAAAAATTCCTCTTATATGCCCTAAAACCGAATTTTTAGAAATCGAAGCCCAAAAATTCGTTAATCAGGAGAATACCTAGCATATAATCAAAACTAATCTACCCAGAGTTCTTATTTCAAAAGAAATTTGATCAAAAACCATTCACAAACGAAAAAGATCCAGAAATTTCATCACGTTTTGAGGAAAATATAGAAAAACTGTGAAAAACCGAGATTTTGATCAATAAAACTTACTTGAAATCGAAGAACTTGAGTTTGGAAGGCTCCAAATTGCAAGAAATCTAGAGAGAGAAGCTCTAGAGGTTTAGAACAAAAGATTAGGGTAAAAGAAATCAAAACCCTTTGTTCTATTTAAAACCCTAGCCGTGATCCGGATCGGATCGAGATTGTGATCCGGATCGGCTACCCGCAGGAAGAATCCTGCGTTCGGGATCCGGATCACTTAGTCCGATCCGGATCGGCTTCAACTTTTTCTTCAGAAAAATTCAGAAAAATTCTATAAAATCCAGAAAAAGTATGTAAGCACTTTAGCATATCAACTTTAAACAAAATCATCGTTTCATACAACAAGAAATAGATTATACAAAATCTATCAAAAATACTCAAAAATGAAACGAAAATTTATGAAATTTAAACACTTAAAGTTGAACAACTTCAATTACATCTAACATGATCTTATGCGTAATGCCTTTATCAAATCATCAATTTTGTAAAGAAAATGAAATACCAAGATCAATAGATGTTTGAAATCCCAGATAAGTTAGATAATATATCTAGACAATCTGTTGAAGGAGTGGCTCTTTGAGCATCTTTCATTAAAATTCCACCTTATACCAACCTGAAATTTGACAGAGTCAAGTATTTCAATATGCATTTTATTTAATCAAAATTGACGAACCATGCTTGGTATTCATTTGGTAGCTGCACACAGTACTCGGACGACCGAGGTGGTAGCTCTTTCCTCCATGTGGTGGTAGTTTTCACACTCCTCATTGGGATGTAACTCTTTCCACATCTTTTGAGCATATTACATTTCTTTGACTCCCCCTCAATTGGCTATCAATTATTTAATATATAAGGTATTCAACCAAAATTGATCTCGCATTCATACTCGACTAAGCAATCAAATAAGATAATGACTATACCAAGAGATCATTGAGAGAGAAATTGACTTTGATCACTTAAAAGATGACTTAATTAACATAAATGATCATTGCAACATTGAAATATTATGATATCAAAAGCATAATAAATTTCTAAATGCGTGAAAAGATGCAATTAAAGTCAATTATGATCAATGCTCAATTAATGTCCTATGTACAAACATAGATAAAGAACAAAACACAAAACAAAAACAAAACCTAACCTAAGCAAAGGTTTCAAAAGAGGTTATTTCAAGGAAAGCATGCCAATTGCTTTACGCAAGTGAATAAAACGTTTTTGATCCAAAGGTTTTGTTAAGATATCAGCTAATTGATCCTCAGTTGAAATATATGACAGTTGAAGAATATTTGATTCAACTAGCTCTCTAAGAAAATGATATCTAAGTTCAATATGTTTTGTTCTAGAGTGCAACACAGGGTTTTTAGAAATGTTAATAGCACTAGTGTTGTCACAAAGAATGGTTACCGAAGATGCTGAAATCCGGAAGTCGCTCAACACGCTTTTCATCCAAATCAATTGGGTTGAACAACTTCCCGCAGAAATATACTCCGCTTCGGCAGTCGAGAGTGCTATGCAGTTTTGCTTTTTACTGTGCCATGCAACAAGGCAATGGCCAAGATAGAAGCATGCACCACTCGTGCTTTTCCGATCATCCACTGATCCTGCCCAATCGGCATCTGAGTATCCAACAATGTCCAAACTTGTTCCCATAGGATACCAAATTCCGAAGTTTATTGTTCCTTTGATGTATCGGATGATCCGTTTCACCGCTTTCAGGTGAACCTCCTTTGGTGCTGATTGATATCTCGCGCAAATCCCAACACTGAAGGATATATCCGGGCGACTAGCCGTGAGAAAGTAGACTTCCAATCATACTGCGATACAGTTTCTCGTCTACATTCTCACTATGTGATTCACTTCCAAGTCCCTTATGGCTAGTTCCCATTGGAGTCGGAAAATCCTTAGAATTTTCTAGATCAAACTTTTTGACCAACTCCATTGCATACTTGGATTGACACAAGTGAATACCTTCATCATTTTGTTTAACTTGTAATCCAAGAAAATAAGTCAATTCGCCCATCATGGACATCTCAAATTCGCTTTCCATGGTCTCCGCGAATTTAGAAGCATCATTATCTCTTGTTGCGCCAAATACAATGTCATCGACATAGATTTGTGCTACAATGAAATTGTTTTGATAATGCTTCACAAAGAGAGTCCTGTCAGCTCCCCCTCGAGTATAGCCCTTTTCCAAAAGGTGCTTTGTCAACCTTTCGTACCATGCTCGCGGTGCTTGTTTCAGACCGTAAAGAGCCTTTTTCAAACGAAAAACATGGTTAGGTAGTTTATGGTCCACAAAACCTTTCGGTTGAGCCACATAAACTTCCTCATTTAAAAACCCATTTAAAAATGCGCTCTTAACGTCCATTTGAAATAATTTGATTTTAAAATGACAAGCAATAGCAAATAGGATACGAATGGACTCGAGTCTAGCTACAGGGGCGAAAGTTTCATCAAAGTCTATACCTTCTACTTGAGAGTAGCCTTGAGCAACTAACCTTGCTTTGTTCCTGATGATAGTACCATCCTCATTTTTCTTGTTCTTGAAAATCCATTTGGTACCTATCACATTGTGTTGCTTCGGAGGCTTCGTTAATTCCCAGACTTTGTTTCGCTCAAATTGATGGAGCTCTTCCTGCATTGCTTCAATCCAGTAGTCATCCTGAAGAGCTTCATCGACATTCTTTGGTTCGATTTGAGATACGTAGCAAGCGAATCCGCAAACCAATTGTCTCCGAGTTCTAACTCCTTCTTGTGGGTCTCCAATGATGTTCGATTCAGGATGATCCTTGGAGATGCGTAACGTTTGAGGTAAGGAGTAGTCGGAGGTACATGAGATGATTCCTGCACATCAGATAAACTTGAAGAACCGTTAGATGCATCATTATTATCGAAAGAATTGTTAGAAGAAGATGCATTAGCAGGTGTATCATCATCAAGAGAGATATCGAGGGTAGATTTTTCAGATTCAAAGTGAAAAGCTTCATCTACCTTAACATTTATCGATTCTACGATCGTCTTAGATTCTAAGTTAAAAACTCGATATGCTCTACTGTTTGTAGAATAACCTAAGAAAATCCCTTCGTCACTTCGAGAGTCAAATTTTCCAAGATTTTCGCGGTCACGTAAAATAAAACACCGACTCCCAAAGATACGAAAATATTTGATGTTCGGTTTTCTACAAAACCATAGTTCATATGGTGTATTTAAAGTCCCCGGGCGCAAATACACTCGATTAATTACATAGACAGCAGTGTTCACCGCTTCAGCCCAAAAATATAACGGTAGGTTCCGGCTATGAAGCATAACACGAGCCATCTCCTGTACGACCCTGTTTTTGCGCTCGACTACACCATTCTGTTGAGGTGTATAGGGTGCTGAGAATTCATGTTTAATGCCGTTGAAGTGCAAAAATCAATGAATTTTGAATTTATGAATTCTCCACCTCTATCACTTCTAACACGAGTAATCTTTTCATTCTTTTCAATCATAATACGATGGCAAATCTCGTGAAAAGAATCAAAAGTATCAGCTTTCTCTTTTAAAAATGCTACCCAAGAATATCTAGAGAAATCATCAACCAATAAGAAAATATACCATTTACCTCCCAAAGATGGTTGACGAGTTGGCCCCATTAAGTCCATGTGCAAAAGTTCCAAAGGCCGTTTTGTACCTATGTGGTTCAAGTTCTTGTGTGCAGTCCTAGACTGTTTTCCCTTTTGGCAACCGCCACACACAATGTTTTGTTCAAAAGAAAGTTTAGGAACCCCCTTGACCACATCTTTGTTTGAAATTCTAGCAAGTTCCTTAAAGTTTATGTGACCTAGCCTTTCATGCCAAAGAGTTTCATTTTTCAAAGAAGCTAGGTTACATTTTTCAGAAATTTATGAGGAACTACATAACAATTGTTTTCTGATCTAACCCCTTTTAAAAAGAAAACATGGTTCTTGTCAGTTACAGTACATTCATCAGATGAAAAATTAACTGAATAACCATTGTCACAAAGTTGACTTATGCTTATGAGGTTAGTCTTAAGGCCATTAACAAATAACACATTATTTAGAACCGGGCCATCCGGAATAGCGATAGTTCCTTTTCCAACAATCTTGGAAGACCGACCATCTCCGAAAACAACAAGTCCTCCGGAGATTTTCTCAAAGGTTTGAAAACAGTTTTTGTCACCGGTCATGTGACGGGAACACCCGCTATCCAGATACCAAGACGAACTATCATATGCATGCAAGGAGACATTGGTAACAAGACAAGGAAAAATTTCACCTTTGCGCACCCAAACCTTTTTGGAATGCGTTGGTAATGGTCGTGAAGTTGAACGCCTAGGTGAAAGCGTCTTGTTAGAAGAATTGTTGCTCCTTGATGAAGTCGTCTTGCGCGGTGAACTACCAAGGCTCTTTTCCCTCAAATGGTTTGCAATTGACTTGAGAGGAATCACCTTTGTGGTAGTCGTTGCAAGAGGTGCTTGAGGTGAGCGTTTGGCTCCCGTCTTGCAAAATCTTCTTATGTGCCCTGAAAAGCCACAACGAAAACATACCTTAGTTCTTGACGATCCCAAAGAGGATGAAGTAGGCTTGTTGTCGTTGGTTGTCGTGAATTCCGGTGTCGGAGGAGGAGATACCGACTGAGGCACAAAAACTGTCCCACTCGAACTTGGACTGTCTCCAGTTTGAGTGTATCCGAGGCCGAACCGATTAGTTTGACCAAGACCAAGAAGCCTATCCAACTTACTCCTTCCTGAAGAGAATCGCTTTAAATCGTCCTTTAGTTGGAGTATGGTCTTTGTCATTTCCATTTTATCCCGTTGAGCCTCGTCGTAGAGCTTTGAGAAATGATCCGCTTTATCCACCAATTTCTCATGTTCTTTCTCAAAAAGCTCATTTTTCTCTTGAAGGGAAACATTTGCTTTGGCTAGATTATCCCTTTCCACTTCAAGAGCGTTTGAGAGAGAAGATGCCCTTTTTGCTTCTTCTTCGAGATCCTGCAATCTCCCTCTCAAACTCCGGTTTTGCTTTGCCAGTTTCTTTGAATCCCTCAAAAGCTTATGGTAGGCAAGAGCAAAATCTTCACCTTCAGAATTGCTCGATTTGTTGTCCGTAGCGTTCTTTTCAACATGGGAGGAGTTGGACAAGGAATCGGAGGTACTAGCCATCAAGCACATGAAGGGTGAAGATGTAGTGGACGCGTGGAATGCTGTCGCGTTGTCTTCTTCATCACTTGAGGATGACTCATTTGACGTTGAGTTGTCATCCCAGGTGACGACTTGCATCGCCTTCTTCTTTGCCGGATTCTTGTTGGGACACTCCGTTGCAATGTGGCCGTAGCCTCGACATTTGAAGCACTGTACTTGTCCCTCTGAACTTTTCTTATCCTTTGAGAAGTTCTCTTGCTTTCTTGACTTGTAACTTGAAGAACCCTTGCCTTTCTTCAACTTTCCGAAGGATGGAGTTTTGCTTGGATTACCCCTTCGAAAGTTCCTTGTCAAGAGAGCGAGTTGCTTCTCAAAATCCTCCATAGATAGGTTCTCGTCATCGTCTGAGGAGGATGAATCCGCGTCTTCTTCCTTTGTAGTTTTCAATGCATAACCTGAAGACTTAGAAGAGGATGCCTTTCCCGAAGAATAGTTAGTAGGAAATGTCATTTCATAAGTTTGTAAAGAACCAACTAATTCTTCTACACGCATTTCGTCCGGGTGTTTAATTGTTTCAATGGCTGCGACCTTCGGGCGAAATCGTTCAGGAAGAGTTCTTAATATCTTTCTTACAACTTTAAATTCTGGAATCTTCTCTCCCAAGTTAGCACATGAGTTTACGATGTCTTGCAATCGTGTGTAATAGTCAGTGAAAGATTCATTTTCTGCCATGAAAATAGAATCAAACTTGCTTGTAAGCATTTGCAGTTTCTGAATCTTCACAAGGTTAGTTCCCTCATGCGTAACTTGTAGAACATCCCAGATTTCTTTCGCAGTCTCACATGCCGAGACGCGAGAGAACTCTGTTTGTGACAAAGCATTAAATAAAGCATTAATTCCTTTGCCATTGTAAGAAGATGAATCTATCTCTTCCTTGGTCCATTTCGACCTAGGTTTTAAGGTGCGAACATCAGAAATAATTTCAGTTGGATTAGACCATCCTAATTCAATTGATTGCCACACCCGTTCGTCGATGGAAATTAAAAAGGCTTTCATCCGCACTTTCCAGTACGCATAATTCGTTCCATCGAAGAATGGGGGTCGGTTGATGTTTCCACCTTCAACCATTGTTTACAACCCTATTCCCGCTCTGATACCACTTGTTGGGTTGTATGAAATATGGATCTAAATAGGGAAAAAAATACCTAGAGGGGGGTGAATAGGTGTAAACAATAAACACTCAAAAAATCATTGCGCAATAAAACCCAATGCGGAAAAATAAATGAACACGCAAGATTTTTACGTGGAAAAACTCCAAACCGGAGTAAAAAACCACGGGACCGATAACACGGTGAAATCCACTAGAATTAACACACGTACAAGGTGATATAACGTACTCACAGACGACTCAACCTTTTACCATACGCTCCTAGTAGATCTTCTCCGCTCGCTCCACGACGCTTCTCGAATCCACGATCTGCGCCCAACGCTGAATCCACAGCGTTCAACGTCGAGTCCACGACGTCCGACCGAATCCACGGTCTTCACCCAATAGCACGCTTCGAATCCACGAACGTACCTCGCTCCGAATCCACGAGAGCGGTTGCACCTTGAATCCACAAGGCCACGCGAGTCCACGCGCCGATTTAGGGTAAATCGTTGTTTTTGGGTGGTGATGATCTGCCGAATACTTAGATTAGAAATAGATCGGAAATACCATCTAAGTATTCATTGATTTGATTCTACTCAAAATCTGAGTTTGGAAAACCTAGAATCAAATCAATCAATATAGATGAAGAAACATAGAATTAATTCTATTGATTTCCTTTCTTCTCTATATGTGGATTTTTCTCTTTTCGGCTTATTTTTCTATTAAGTCCCGTTGTTTTCCGATACCCTAAAAATGAATCATAGGGTCTATATATAGGTTAGAAACCATTGGAAGAGGATAAGGATCAAAAAACTATCCGTTTCTGGAAATTTTCAGGACGGCGATCCGGATCGGATTAGCTGTGATCCGGATCGTCGTAGCGTGATAGACAATTCCAGAAAATAGGGTTCGGGATCCGGATCGAAGTGCCTGATCCGGATCGTTCATACAAATTCACCAAACACCAACTTTCGGGATCCGAATTGAAAAGCTTGATCCGGATTGTTCACACAACATGGTAAAACCAGTGTTCGGGATCCGGATCAAGGAAGGCTGCGATCCGGATTGTATTTGCCAATGAACAAATACCCTTCGGGATCCGGATTGGAAAGTCTGATCCGGATCCTGAACATGTCCCAAGTCCAGTTTTTGATTTTTATGCAATTAAAAATTCTTCCAAGTATTTCTACACTACAAGAAGTATTCGGATCATCAAAAATCTTTAGTTAAACATACTTGATCCTTTTGAATTCTTCTTTCTTGAGATTGAGGTATATGATCCAAACTTCTTTCATCTTCAATCTTCAAGACTTAATACTTTCACGAAATACGCCAACTCAAATTCCGTAACAGTGTGAGGGGAGAGGAAAGCTTCGCAAAGCCTTCCACAAATCAGCGATAATAGCCAACCAATCCAAGAAAACTCCGCACCTCGGTGATAGTCGTCGGCCTCGGCCAATCTCGAATAACATCCACCTTGGCCGGATCAACTGCCACTCCTGTAGCTGAAACTACGTGTCCCAAAAAGGCGACCTCCCGGAGCCAAAATTTGCACTTTTTAAGCTTGGCATACAGCTTCTTCTCTCGCAGAAGCTGTAGCACTGTCCTCAAGTGCTCCTCGTGCTCCACATCACTCCGGGAGTAAATCAGTATATCATCAATAAACACCACCACAAATCGGTCTAAAAACGGCTGAAATATCCTGTTCATCAAGTCCATAAATGCGGCAGGGGCATTAGTCAATCCAAACGGCATCACCGTAAACTCATAATGCCCGTACCGCGATCTGAATGCCGTTTTGGAGATGTCCTCGGCCCTCACCCTCAGCTGGTGGTAACCGGACTGAAGATCAATCTTCGAGAACACTGACGCTCCCTGCAACTAATCAAACAAATCATCAATCCGCGGTAATGGATACTTGTTCCGGATGGTCACTTTGTTTAATTCCCTATAATCCACACACAGACGAAGCGTTCCATCCTTCTTCTTCACAAATAGAACAGGCGCTCCCCACGGTGACACGCTGGGTCTAACAAAACCCTTGTCCATCAAATCCTGTAGTTGCACCTTCAACTCTCTCAACTCGGCAGGCGCCATCCGATAAGGTGCCTTCGAGATTGGCGTAGTTCCCAGGACCATGTCAATCACAAACTCTATCTCCCTTTCCGGCGGCATAGCCGTCAACTCTGGGGAAACACATCTGGGAACTCGCGGACAATAGGGATATCATCGAGTCCCAGTGCCGCCGTAGGCACCTCCACAACAGTGGCCAGAAAGGCAGTGCAACCTCTGCTCATCATCCGCCTAGCTCTCGCCGAAGAAATAGTCGCTGCAAACAGCGTGCTCTGGCAACCTTTGAAGATGAACTCCTCCTGTCCTGGCTCGCGGAGAGTCACCGTCCTCTCTCTACAGTCGATAGTGGCGAAATACCGTGACAGCCAATCCATCCTTAACACCAAGTCAAAATCCTGGAGCTGCTGCAAGACAAGCAAGTCTGTAGGCAATATCCAAGGTCCCATCTGCACCGGGCGAGCCACACAATACTCCTCGACATGCAAAACGTGATCAGGAATCCGAACCTCTAATGCATGTGACAAGGACTCTATCTCTATACCATGAAGGGATGCAAATGCTCGACTAATAAAAGAATGAGATGCTTTAGTGTCGAATAAAGTGCGAGTCCTAATACCAAAAAGTAAGATAATACCTGCCACCACCTGGTCGGCCGCTGAAGAGTCCGCTAACTAGGCGGCATATACTCGCCCGCTCTGCGCTTGAGGCCTATAATCAGTGGGATGTGAAGAAGATGGCCTGCTCGCTGGAGCATAAGGCCGCTGAGCTGGTGGCCGCTACTGAGGTGAATAAGGAGCCGACGCCGAAGAAGGTGCCGAGGAAGTAGTAAGGGGGCAGGTAGCTCGCACATGTCCCGGCTGTCCGCATCGAAAACATCGACCCCACCTCTGATCACAAGTGCCGGCAAAATGCTGACCTCCACAAAAGATGCATCTGTCGAAAGACCGGGGCTGTCTCGACTGCTGTTGCTGCCTCGAGGACTGCTGCTGAGACCTCTGCTGCCTCGGCTGCGATCTCTGCTGCTGATGCTGCGGTGGTCTCTGGGATCGACCAGGCCCTCTCATCTCAGAACGCCCACGGCCATAAAACTGGGGCTGGGGCGGTCGTGGCGGTCTCCATGAACTGGCCTGTCCCCCGTCATCTGGGGCTGGTCGCTTTTTGTCGGAGCTCTGCGCGACCACACCGCTCCATCTCGCTAACACATGACCTCCTCTCTCAACCCACTGTGCATGCTCCGCGGCCTCCTCGAGGGTCTGAAGCCTCTGGGCATGCACTAAGGTGTAAATCTCGGGACGGAGGCCTGCCCGAATAACTCTACCTGGTGCGGACCATCACGAGCGACGAAAGGCACACAGTTGAGCAACTCCATGAACTCCTGAAAATAAGTCTGAACCGACCGGTTGTCCTGCTGAAGGTTCTTCAAATCATCCTCCAATTTTCTCTTCACGCTGGTCGAGAAGTATGTATCCAACACCATCCGTCGAAACTCATCCCACGGTAGCTGTCACGCCCCGGGTGTAGACCAGAACCCGGGCTCGCCAACAGATCCGCCGTGCACACAGAATTTTCCATGTACACGAAGCGCTGGTAACCTGCTCAGATATATAATATGCAATAAAAGAGCACAAACAGAGCTGAACTGAAAGAACTACAAGTAATCTCAGACTGAAATAAAGTAAAAACTGAAATAAAAGTACAATAAACTCCCAGCTCACCAAAATAATACAACCAGCTGGCCACAGCCAGACCCAAAAGTAAACTACTATAGTCTGAGATACAAAAGGGGAGTACAGTAAAAGTCTAGCTAATCTCTCGCTCGGGGTAGACGATCTAGCTAGTCGGCGATCCTCTTACCTCGATCTGCCGCTGAAGGCCCAGCAGCTCCCACAGTCGACTCTGCAAAACAAAGGGGGAAAAAGGACAAGAAACAACAATGGGGGTGAGAACTACTAGATAAACCAGTAGCCTCCCCTAGTGGGTAAAAACCTCAAATGCTGACGCACCCACTAGGAATAAAGAGGCAAAAAGGAAAGAACAGTGGTATGCACTAAAGACTGCTGAAAAGAAACTACCACTACTATGCCTCTAAATGCAGTGCCAAAAGATGACTGTATGCATGCAACTATAAAGCTAACTGCCCAAAGAGAACCCAATCAGAGGGCCAGAAATACTGGCACTGCCTGCTCTGTCATCACTCACAACTCACCAACTGACCGGCACCCATCACGGTCAAAAAGCCTACTCCGGAGTGGCACTCGAGGGGAGCGACCCACACGAGTAAAGTATCTCTGTATCAATCATCACTGTAACTAATGTCTCACAATAGCAGGACTGGATCATGACCATGATCAAAGTGGGAATACTCCATCCACTAATGCAACCCTGATCCCCAATCTGATGTGATAACAACATCCGGTCAACCGCCCAAAATCCGCGGTCACCGCTGAACCCATAAGCCCCAATCTGATAAGGTAAAAACATCTGGTCAACCGCCTAACATCCGCGGTTGCCACTATGCCCCACAATCCCCAAGACAATCCCAACTGTCCCAAACTCAAGGTCCAGACACCACTATCTCAAAATCCCGATCAGACTCGAGCAACATGCATCGATAGAGAAGAATAACAATAACACATGTTTTCTCCTAAGTCAAGTCCCATAATATAGTGCTGCAGTAAGATAGTGGCCTAACTAGATGTCCAATGAGCATGCAAGTGTTCTCTTTTAAAAACATTTAGAAAAGTGACTAAAGTTCCATGTGAAGCATCAGTTTTAAAAATATTATTGAGTTACTAATTGCATGCGGTTTAGGATATAGCATTTGTCCAACTTTATTGTCCCAGATTTATCACATAGAAGCTACCAATTAATTTAGGGGGCCCATTGCAATAGGTTCATATACCACAAGTTATCTATCACATGTATAATTGGGAAACTCTTTTATTCCTAGTGTGCAAGTCAACAAAGAGGGAAACGCAACCACCCACCTCGAAAAGCGTGCACAAACATCCAGAAAATACCCGCTGTCCTCTAAGCACACCGTCAGCTGCAGCAATATCCTACAACATCACATAAGTGTACACGGTGTAAAAACTACAAGTTCCAAACACATAATTGCTGTTTTTACAATCAGCACGAAAAATGAGGAATTTCACCTCTGTCCCGAGCTCCTAAAATCCCAGAAAAATCATGGTTGCGTTCCTCGCGAAAAATAGCTCAAAATCGACTCTTGAATCGCCTCGATCTGATATTCCTACGCTGAGAAACAATTCGTCGAAGTCGCCGCTGTCCAAAAATCCAAACAGCAAAATAGGGGGTCAAAACACCTCGGGAATCGTGCCAAGGAATCAGAATCCAGAGAAACCATCAACACGGAAAACGAAGCCCTACCTCTTAGGAACACACTGGCGAAGAAATCGTCGAAATAGGACTTCTGTACTGCGCAGGGGACTCCTCGGACTGAAATGCGACGATAACGGGCCGAAATGGGGGAAAACCGAGGCACACTGTAAAATCCGAAACGCCGCTGTCGATCTTCCAGAAAATCTGGGAACGCACCACGAGGTAGAAAATAAGAAGAGGAAAAACTTCTCTTAAGGTCCCTCCCTCCCACTCTCTCTCTAACTCTCGGAAAAAGCAAGAGAAGAGGGGAGGGGAGGCCTATTTATAGGCCCATTAGAACAATTGGAAAATACCCATTTTGTCCCAATTTCCGGGCGCTCGGCCCGTTTCGAGCTGCTACAGTGCGGCCCGGCCCGTGGATTTTCGGGCGGCTACAGTGCGGCCCGGCCCAGCCCGGGCCGCACACGGGATCCCCACCCGTCCGACCGCCTGTCCGACCCGGCCCAGGGCCCGCCACGCGTCCGCCAAACAGGCGGCAGCCGTGCGGGCCCAGCGGGGAGGCGCCACGCGTCCCCTGCGAGGGCGGCGGGGTGGGTGGCGCCACCCTTTCCCGCCCGACACGGCGCTGCCACGCGCCGCCTGCGCCGGCCGCCGCGTGCGCGTACGGCCGCAGGCGTGCGCCTGCGGGTGCGCCGCGCGCATGTACGCCAGCCAACCCGGGGCCGCCACATGGCGCGCCCCGGTGCACCGTGCGCCGCGCCGCTGCCCCCGCCTGCCCGGCCTGCCCGCGCTGCCCGCGCTTGCTCCATGCGCCGCGCGCGCTGCACCGGTCCAACCGGTGCCTGCCACGTGGCCCGCCGGTGCACAGTGCACCGGCGGCCCATTCCGTGGACCGGGAGGCGTGCGCCGGCCCAATAATAAGGCGCCACGTGTCCCCGGCCGGTCCATAGGTCCCCCCATGCACCATTTTGCGCAGAAAACTTCCGGGGGTCCGTTTTTGGGCATCCGGACTCCAAAATAAATAAATAAATAGCCGTTTTCAAGCGTTTTTCCGCGCTGAATCCAAATACGGCCTCCGTTTAGCCTGATTCCACTCCTAAAATTCGGCAAAGGCAGCCGAAGGTCAGGCTTGCTCCCAAATCCTCTCTGAGTCCAAACAACATATCACTTTGACATGTTGGGGCCCCACACACCACGAACAGGTGTTCCACACCCCGAAACAGGGGAAAAGCCACAGGAAAACCTGGGACACTACAGTAGCTGTCGGGTAATCCGGAACTCTAGTGGCTTTACCCGATGCCACTAAGCATTTGCATCACCATCCAAACAGTGCACCGCCATATGTACTCGGTGTTGGGTTAAATATAATTGGATCTAAATAGGAGAAAAAACACCTAGAGGGGGGTGAATAGGTGTAAACGTTAAACACTCAAAAATCGTTGCGCAATAAAACCCAATGCGGAAAATAAAAAATAACACGCAAGATTTTTACGTGGAAAAACTCCAAACCGGAGTAAAAAACCACGGGACCGATCACACGGCGAAATCCACTAGAATTAAACACGTATAAGGTGATATACCGTACTCACAGACGACTCAACCTTTTCCATACGCTCCTAGTAGATCTTCTCCGCTCGCTCCGCAACGCTTCTCGAATCCACGATCAGCGCCCAACGCCGAATCCACGGCGTCCAACGTCGAGTCCACGACGTCCAACCGAGTCCACGGTCTTCACCCAGTAGCACGCTTCGAATCCACGAACGTACCTCGCTCCGAATCCACGAGAGCGGTTGCACCTTGAATCCACAAGGCCACGCGAGTCCACGCGCCGATTTTGGAAAAATCGTTGTTTTTGGGTGGTGATGATCCGCCGAATACTTAGATTAGAAATAGATCGGAAATACCATCTAAGTATTCATTAATTTGATTCTACTCAAAATCTGAGTTTGGAAAACCTAGAATCAAATTAATAATATAGATGAAGAAACATAGAATTAAATCTAGTATTTCCTTTCTTCTCTATATGTGGATTTTTCTCTTTTTCGGCTTCTACCGATCTTATTTTTCTCTTCTACCCTAAAATAAATCGTAGGGTCTATTTATAGGTTAGAAACCATTGGAAGAAGATAAACATCAAAAACTAACCATTTCTGGAATTTTACAGGATGACGGTCCGGACTGGATTTGGCGGTCCGGACTGTCTCAGCGAAACAGACAATTTCCAGAAAAGAGGACATTCGGGGTCCGGACTGAGATCCACAGTCCGGACTATTCATGCAGTTTCAACAATTTCCACTTTCGGGGTCCGAACTTAAATTTCGAGGTCCGGACTTGAGACTGGGCATGAACAAACCAACGTTCGGGGTCCGGACTTAAATCCCAAGGTCCGGACTTGAAGCAGCTGTTGAACCAGCCTCTGTTCGGGGTCCGGTCTGTAATACCCAGTCCGGACTCTGAACAGGTAAAATGTCCAGTTTTTAATTTTTATGCAATTAAAAATTCATCCAAGTGTTTCTACACTATAACAAGTATTCGGATCATCAAAAATCTTTAGTTAAACGTACCTGATCCTTTTGAATTCTTCTTTCTTGAGATTGAGGTATATGATCCAAACTTCTAATCTTCAATCTTCAAGACTTAGACAAATTTCACGAAATACGCCAACTCAAATTCCGTAACAATCTCCCCCTTTGGCGGTTTCGTGACAAAACCCAAATCCACTCAAGAAAATTCAAAAAGATATTTTTGTTGATATCACCATACAACAAAAATTTACAATGGAGATCCAAATAAAAATAAATACATGATATAAACTACTAGAACAGACTCTAGACTTAGACATCTGTAATCTCTGCATTCTTGACAAACAAAATCGTTAGATACCTCAAGAATTTTCAACAATCAAAACCGAAACACAGAGATAGAGTTTTTATTCACAATGATATTTAAGAATTCAGATATGTAAGAGAATCGAAATCAAGAACCAACATATCTTCTATGCATTCAAAATCCAAAAGTCACAAAATGTTAGTCAACATCAACTTGTTAGTCATATTACATGCCAAAATAGTTAGACGAATAGTTAGTAGGGACATGCATTCAAAACACAAGTTAAAACCAGAGTTGAAATTATACTTACCTCAGTTTCAAGTTTTCACACAGTTTCTTACACAAGCATGTTCAAGCATTGTATTTCGCACACATGTCCAAGCATTGTTCAAGCATTGTTCATTGTTCAAGCATGCATCTCTCCCCCTTTTTGTCACAAACTCAGCCAAAATTACAAAAGTAAGGAGAGTTAAAAAAAAGTTAAATAAGCAGAGAACTGAAGTGAAAAACCTGCAAAAACAAAACAAACCAAAAAAAAGTTAGCAGAAAAATTTAATCCCGAGAGTCCGAATCATCGGATGTGCTACAGCCCATTTTTGAAAACATCTTCTTCATTAGCTTTTTCATTGAGGTGACTGTTTTGGTCAAGGTGATCTGAGAGGCAGTGATGACTTCAAGCTCCCTTTTCACTACCTGAATTTCTCCTTTCATTTCAATGAATTTGGAATTTATGAATTCTCCACCTCTATCACTTCTAACACGAATGATCTTTTCATTCTTTTCAGTCATAATACGATGGCAAATCTCGAGAAAAGAATCAAAAGTATCAGCTTTCTCTTTTAAAAATGCTACCCAAGAATATCTAGAGAAATCATCAACCATCAAGAAAATATACCATTTACCTCCCAAAGATGGTTGACGAGTTGGCCCCATTAAGTCCATGTGCAAAAGTTCCAAAGGCCGTTTTGTACCAACGTGGTTCAAGTTCTTGTGTGCAGTCCTGGATTGTTTTCCCTTTTGGCAACCGCCACACACAATGTTTTGTTTAAGTGAAAGTTTTGGAACCCCCTTGACCACATCTTTGTTCGAAATTCTAGCAAGTTCCTTAAAGTTTATGTGACCTAGCCTTTCATGCCAAAGTGTTTCATTATTCAAAGAAGCTAAGTTACATTTTTCAGAAATTTTACTAGGAACAACATAACAATTGTTTTCAGATCTAACCCCCTTTAAAAAGAAAACATGGTCCTTATCAGTTACACACATTCAACAGATGAAAAATTAACTGAAAAACCAGTCACAAAGTTGACTTATGCTTATGAGGTTAGTCTTAAGGCCTTGAACAAATAACACATTATTCAAAACCGGGCCATCTGGAATAGCTACTGTTCCTTTTCCAACAATTTTGGAAGACCGACCGTCTCCGAAAACAACAAGTCCTCCGGAGATTTTCTCAAAATTTTGAAAACAGTTTTTGTCACCGGTCATGTGACGGGAACACCCGCTATCCAGATACCAAGACGAATTATCATATGCATGCAAGGAAATATTAGTAACAAGACAAGGAAAAATTTCACCTTTGCGCGACTGCGTTGGTAATGATCGTGAAGTTATTCTCCTAGGTGAAAGCGTCTTGTTAGAAGATTGCTGCTCCTTGATGATGTCGTCTTGCGCGGTGAACTACCAAGGCTCTTTTCCTTGAATGATTTGCAATTGATTTCTGAGGAATCACCTTTTGGTAGTCGTTGCAAGAAGTGCTTGAGTTGGCGTTTGGCTCCCATCTTGCAATTTCTCCTTATGTGCCCTGAAATGCCACAACGAAAACATACCTTAGATCTTGACGATCCCGAAGAGGATGAAGTAGGCTTGTTGTCGTTGCTTGTCGTGAATTCCGGTGTCGGAGGAGGAGATACCGACTGAGGCACAAAAACTGTCCCACTCGAACTTGGACTGTCTCCAGTTTGAGTGTATCCGAGGCCGAACCGATTTGTTTGACCAAGACCAAGAAGTCTGTATCCAACTTACTCCTTCCAGAAGAGAATCGCTTTAAATCATCCTTTAGTTGGAGAATGGTCTTCGTCATTTCCAGTTTATCCTGTCGAGCCTCGTTGTAGAGCTTTGAGAAGTAATTCGCTTTATCCACCAATTTCTCATGTTCCTTCTCGAAAAGCTCATTTTTCTCTTGAAGGGAAACATTTGTCTTGATCAGATTATCCCTTTCCACTTCAAGAGCGTTGAGAGAGAAGTTGCTGTTTTTACTTCTTCTTCAAGATCCTGCAATCTCCCTCTCAAACTCCTGTTTTGCTTTGCCAGTTTCTTTGAATCCCTCAAAAGTTTATGGTAGGCAAGAGCAAAATCTTCACCTTCAGAATTACTCGATTCGTCGTCCGTTGCAATCTTTTCGACATGGGAGGAGTTGGACAGTGAATCGGATGTACTTGCCATTAAGCACATGAAGGGTGAAGATGTGGACGCGTGGAACGCTGTCGCGTTGTCTTCTTCATCACTTGAGGATGACTCATTTGACGTTGAGTTGTCATCCCAAGTGACGACTTGCATCGCTTTCTTCTTTGCCGGATTCTTGTTGGGACACTCCGTTGCAATGTGGCCGTAGCCTCGACATTTGAAGCACTGTACTTGTCCCTCTGAACTTTTCTTATCCTTTGAGAAGTTCTCTTGCTTTCTTGACTTGTAACTTGAAGAACCCTTGCCTTTCTTCGACTTTCCGAAGGATGGAGTTTTGCTTGGATTACCCCTTCGAAAGTTGCGGCGAAACTTCCTTGTCAAGAGAGCGAGCTGCTTCTCAAAGTCCTCCATAGATAGGTTCTCGTCATCGTCCGAGGAGGATGAATCCGCGTCTTCTTCTTTTGTTGATTTCAATGCAAAACCTGAAGACTTAGAAGAGGATGCCTTTCCAGAAGAATAGTTAGTAGGAAATGTCATTTCATAAGTTTGTAAGTGCACCAACTAATTCTTCTACACGCATTTCGTCCGGGTGTTTAATTGTTTCAATGGCTGCGACCTTCGGGCGAAATCGTTCAGGAAGAGTTCTTAAAATTTTTCTTACAACTTTAAATTCTGGAATCTTCTCTCCCAAGTTAGCACATGAGTTCACGATGTCTTGCAATCGTGTGTAATAGTCTGTGAAAGATTCATTTTCTGCCATAGAAATAGAGTCAAACTTGCTCGTAAGCATTTGCAGTTTCTGAATCTTCACAAGGTTAGTTCCCTCATGCGTAACTTGAAGAACATCCCAGATTTCTTTCGCAGTCTCACATGCCGAGACGCGAGAGAACTCAGTTTGTGACAAAGCATTAAATAAAGCATTAATTCCTTTGCCATTGTAAGAAGATGAGTCAATCTCTTCCTTGGTCCATTTCGACCTAGGTTTTAAGGTGCGAACATCAGCAATAATTTCAGTTGGATTAGACCATCCTAATTCAATTGATTGCCACACCCTTTCGTCGATGGAAATTAAAAAGGCTTTCATCCGTACTTTCCAGTACGCATAATTTGTTCCATCAAAGAAAGGGGGTCGATTGATGTTTCCACCTTCAACCATTGTTTACAACCCTATTCCCGCTCTGATACCACTTGTTGGGTTAAATATAATTGGATCTAAATAGGGAAAAAAACACCTAGAGGGGGGTGAATAGGTGTAAACAATAAACACTCAAAAAATCATTGCGCAATAAAACCCAATGCGGAAAAAAAAAATAACACGCAAGATTTTTACGTGGAAAAACTCCAAACCGGAGTAAAAAACCACGGGACCGATAACACGGCGAAATCCACTAGAATTAACACACGTACAAGGTGATATAACGTACTCACAGACGACTCAACCTTTTCCATACGCTCCTAGTAGATCTTCTCCGCTCGCTCCACGACGCTTCTCGAATCCACGATCCGCGCCCAACGCTGAATCCACAGCGTCCAACGTCGAGTCCACGACGTCCGACCGAATCCACGGTCTTCACCCAGTAGCACGCTTCGAATCCACGAACGTACCTCGCTCCGAATCCACGAGAGCGGTTGCACCTTGAATCCACAAGGCCACGCGAGTCCACGCGCCGATTTTGGGAAAATCGTTGTTTTTGGGTGGTGATGATCCGCCGAATACTTAGATTAGAAATAGATCGGAAATACCATCTAAGTATTCATTAATTTGATTCTACTCAAAATCTGAGTTGGAAAACCTAGAATCAAATTAATCAATATAGATGAAGAAACATAGAATTAAATCTATTGATTTCCTTTCTTCTCTATATGTGGATTTTTCTCTTTTTCGGCTTCTACCGATCTTATTTTTCTCTTCTACCCTAAAATGAATCGTAGGGTCTATTTATAGGTTAGAAACCATTGGAAGAAGATAAGGATCAAAAACTAACCTTTTCTGGAATTTTACAAGACGGCGATCCGGACTGGATTTGGCGATCCGGACTGTCTCAGCGAAACAGACAATTTCCAGAAAAGAGGACATTCGGGATCCGGACTGAGATCCACGATCCGGATCGTTCATACAGTTTCAACAATTTCCACTTTCGGGATCCGGATTAAATTCCGAGGTCCGGACTTGAGACTGCGCATGAACAAACCAACGTTCGGGATCCGGACTTAAATCCAAGATCCGGATTGAACAGTGTTGAACCACCTCTGTTCGGGATCCGGATTGTAATACCCGATCCGGATCCTGAACATGTCCCATGTCCAGTTTTTGATTTTTATGCAATTAAAAATTCTTCCAAGTGTTTCTACACTATAAGAAGTATTCGGATCATCAAAAATCTTTAGTTAAACGTACCTGATCCTTTTGAATTCTTCTTTCTTGAGATTGAGGTATATGATCCAAACTTCTTCATCTTCAATCTTCAAGACTTAACAATTTCACGAAATACGCCAACTCAAATTCCGTAACACTCGGTACCTCGGATCTATGAAAAAAGTCCCTAAAAAGCTTCTCCATCGCAGAAAGCCACCTCCCAACATCCCAGGGCTGTGCATCCCGCCCTGAAAATCTAGGCGGTCCTCGCTGAACGAACTTGGTGAGTTTGTCGGCGATGTCCTGCTCCTCCTCCGCAGTCAAGGGCTGGATAGCTCCTGGAGCCCAACTACTAGATGATGGTGCCGATAGCACAGGGGGTACAACTGGGGGCACATGGGCCTCAGGAACAGCCGGGGGTGGTGCCTCTCTCTGGGCAAGAAACTGGTCCATCCTCTGCTCCTGTCGGCGCTGACCGTCCGCCAACTGGGCCACCAAGGCCCTCAACTCGCTAAGCTCAGAGGGTCTGGACTGCTCCGGCTCATCAGGGGGTAGGGGAGTACCCCGAGTAGGAATCTGGCATCGAGGAGGCATCCTGCCACAAGAAACCAAACATCAGTAACAAAACCCCACACGACCCAATCCAGCGAAAGTCAAAAGACATCCCCCTATTTCTGTAACTTTATGTTGTCTGCTGTCAAAATAATTGTTCAACAGAAATAGACTATGTCGATCCCTCTTCACTCAGAGGAAGAGTCAACTACATAAATCACCGACTTTCGCAAAATATCACGCCACTCACTCCCTATCATCCTAGGGTCTGCCAAAAAGCCTAGGGTTTCCTAAGTCCCAACTGACCTATCCCTAAGCTCTGATACCAACTAATCTGTCACGCCCCGGGTGTAAACCAGAACCCGGGCCCATCCACAGATCTGCCATGCACACGGTATTTTCCGTGTACACGAAGCGTTGGTAACCTGCTCAAATATAAGAGATAATAAATAAAGGAGCATAAGAATCAGAGCTGAACTAAAACTACTGTATCTCAGACAAAAACTGGAAGTAAATAAAGTACAACTGTAAAATAAATACAAATATCTCTCCCAGCTCACCACAAATATACAACTAACTGGCTAAAGCCAGACCAAAAAAAAAATACAAAGGAACTGTCTGAGAAAACCGAGTACACCCAAAACTCCTGCTAGCAACTCTCGGGTGGCTCTCTATCTAGTCCGCAACCCTCTTACCTCGATCAGCTGCTGACGGCCCAGTAACTCCCGCAGAGGACTCTGCAAAATAAAGGGAGAAAAACAAAGAAAGGACAATGGGGGTAAGAACTACTATAAAATAGTAGCCTCTCCTAGTGGGTAAAGCCTCAACTCAGACATGCCCACCAGGTTTACCAAAGGCAAAAAGAGAAAAAAGGGGGGTGGAAGCTAAGTATAACAGCTGATAAATGTGCTACCACTAATATGCCTCTACATGTCAAGCTAGTAAGAATAGCAAAAAGTATGCATCAGTATCTAAAAGTCTGTCTAAATAACCAAATCCGACCACCAGTAGACACTAGTACTGTCTGCTCTGCCTGCCGCGACAGGTATGCCAGCCTATGCATAACACCGAAGCAAAGGAGTCTCAATGACTCAAAGTCTGTCTGCTGCGCACTCCGGAGTGGCACTCGAGGGGAGCGACCCACACGAGTAAAATAAGTAACCACAAGTAACCTGATATAGCAGGACTGGATCGTGACTCAGATCAAGTGGGAAAAACCATCCACAAAAGAAAGCCCGATCCCCCCTCTCCCAATCTGATGCAATAGTACAGTCCGGTCAACCACCCAAAATTCGTGGTTACCGTAATACCCTACCATCAAGCCCAGCCTGTCCCAAATCCCCAGCAACCTGACTACACTATCCCAGCCCCCCGCTCGAACCCGAGCATGCTATCCCTGAAGTCTAAATAATAGGAGAAAGAAATAAAAGCATGGTTTCTGTTACGGAATTTGAGTTGGCGTATTTCGTGAAAGTGTTAAGTCTTGAAGATTGAAGATGAGAAAAGTTTGGATCATGTACCTCAATCTCAAGAAAGAAGAATTCAAAAGGATCAGGTATGTTTAACTAAAGAATTTTGATGATCCGAATACTTCTTGTAGTGTAGAAACACTTGGAAGAATTTTTATTGCATAAAAATCAAAAACTGGACATGGGACATGTTCAGGATCCGGATCAGACCTTGCAATCCGGATCCCGAAGGGTGATTGTTCATTGGCAATTTCAATCCGGATCCTAGGCCATTCCGATCCGGATCCCGAACATGGGAGTTTGCTGAATTGCATGAACGATCCGGATCGGACCTTGCGATCCGGATCCCGAACCCTGTTTTCTGGAATTGTCTATCTCGCTACGACGATCCGGATCGCAGTAATCCGATCCGGATCGCCGTCCTGAAAATTTCCAGAAAAGGCTGTTTTTGATCCTTATCTTCTTCCAATGGTTTCTAACCTATAAATAGACCCTTTATTCATTTTCTAGGGCATCCGCATATAATAGAAAAATACGACCGAAAGAAAAAATCCACATATAGAGAAGAAAGGAAATCAATAGATTAATTCTATGTTTCTTCATCTATATTGATTGATTTGATTCTAGGTTTTCCAAACTCAGATTTTGAGTAGAATCAAATCAATGAATACTTAGATGGTATTTCCGATCTATTTCTAATCTAAGTATTCGGCGGATCATCACCACCCAAAAACAACGATTTACCCTAAATCGGCGCGTGGACTCGCGTGGCCTTGTGGATTCAAGGTGCAACCGCTCTCGTGGATTCGGAGCGAGGTACGTTCGTGGATTCGAAGCGTGCTACTGGGTGAAGACCGTGGATTCGGTCGGACGTCGTGGACTCGACGTTGGACGCTGTGGATTCAGCGTTGGGCGCAGATCGTGGATTCGAGAAGCGTCGTGGAGCGAGCGGAGAAGATCTACTAGGAGCGTATGGTAAAAGGTTGAGTCGTCTGTGAGTACGTTATATCACCTTGTACGTGTGTTAATTCTAGTGGATTTCGCCGTGTTATCGGTCCCGTGGTTTTTTACTCCGGTTTGGAGTTTTTCCACGTAAAAATCTTGCGTGTTCATTTATTTTTCCGCATTGGGTTTTATTGCGCAATGATTTTTTGAGTGTTTATTGTTTACACCTATTCACCCCCCTCTAGGTGTTTTTTCCCCTATTTAGATCCATATTACATATAACCCAACAAGTGGTATCAGAGCGGGAATAGGGTTGTAAACAATGGTTGAAGGTGGAAACATCAATCGACCCCCTTTCTTTGATGGAACAAATTATGCGTACTGGAAAGTACGGATGAAAGCCTTTTTAATTTCCATCGACGAAAGGGTGTGGCAATCAATTGAATTAGGATGGTCTAATCCAACTGAAATTATTTCTGATGTTCGCACCTTAAAACCTAGGTCGAAATGGACCAAGGAAGAGATAGATTCATCTTCTTACAATGGCAAAGGAATTAATGCTCTATTTAATGCTTTGTCACAAACAGAGTTCTCTCGCGTCTCGGCATGTGAGACTGCGAAAGAAATCTGGGATGTTCTTCAAGTTACGCATGAGGGAACTAACCTTGTGAAGATTCAGAAACTGCAAATGCTTACGAGCAAGTTTGACTCTATTTCTATGGCAGAAAATGAATCTTTCACAGACTATTACACACGATTGCAAGACATCGTAAACTCATGTGCTAACTTGGGAGAGAAGATTCCAGAATTTAAAGTTGTAAGAAAAATTTTAAGAACTCTTCCTGAACGATTTCGCCCGAAGGTCGCAGCCATTGAAACAATTAAACACCCGGACGAAATGCGTGTAGAAGAATTAGTTGGTGCATTACAAACTTATGAAATGACATTTCCTACTAACTATTCTTCGGGAAAGGCATCCTCTTCTAAGTCTTCAGGTTATGCATTGAAAACAACAAAGGAAGAAGACGCGGATTCATCCTCCTCAGACGATGACGAGAACCTATCTATGGAGGACTTTGAGAAGCAGCTCGCTCTCTTGACAAGGAAGTTTCGCCGCAACTTTCGAAGGGGTAATCCAAGCAAAACTCCATCCTTCGGAAAGTCGAAGAAAGGCAAGGGTTCTTCAAGTTACAAGTCAAGAAAGCAAGAGAACTTCTCAAAGGATAAGAAAAGTTCAGAGGGACAAGTACAGTGCTTCAAATGTCGAGGCTACGGCCACATTGCAACGGAGTGTCCCAACAAGAATCCGGCAAAGAAGAAAGCGATGCAAGTCGTCACTTGGGATGACAACTCAACGTCAAATGAGTCATCCTCAAGTGATGAAGAAGACAACGCGACAGCATTCCACGCGTCCACTACATCTTCACCCTTCATGTGCTTGATGGCAAGTACCTCCGATTCCTTGTCCAACTCCTCCCATGTTGAAAAGAACGCTACGGACAACGAATCGAGCAATTCTGAAGGTGAAGATTTTGCTCTTGCCTACCATAAGCTTTTGAGGGATTCAAAGAAACTGGCAAAGCAAAACCGGAGTTTGAGAGGGAGATTGCAGGATCTCGAAGAAGAAGCAAAAAGGGCATCTTCTCTCTCAAACGCTCTTGAAGTGGAAAGGGATAATCTAGCCAAAGCAAATGTTTCCCTTCAAGAGAAAAATGAGCTTTTCGAGAAAGAACATGAGAAATTGGTGGATAAAGCGAATTATTTCTCAAAGCTCTACGACGAGGCTCAACGGGATAAAATGGAAATGACAAAGACCATACTCCAACTAAAGGATGACTTAAAGCGATTCTCTTCTGGAAGGAGTAAGTTGGACAGGCTTCTTGGTCTTGGTCAAACAAATAAGTTCGGCCTCGGATACACTCAAACTGGAGACATTCCAAGTTCGAGTGGGACAGTTTTTGTGCCTCAGTCGGTATCTCCTCCTCCGACACCGGAATTCACGACAAGCAACGACAACAAGCCTACTTCATCCTCCTCGGGATCGTCAAGATCTAAGGTATGTTTTCGTTGTGGCATTTCAGGGCACATAAGGAGAAATTGCAAGACGGGAGCCAAACGCTCACCTCAAGCACCTCTTGCAATGACTACCAAAAGGTGATTCCTCAGAAATCAATGCAAATCAATTGAAGGAAAAGAGCCTTGGTAGTTCACCGCTCAAGACGACATCATCAAGGAGCAGCAATCTTCAACAAGACGCTTTCACCTAGGAGAGTAACTTCACGACCATTACCGACGCATTCCAAAAAGGTTTGGGTGCGCAAAGGTGAAATTTTTCCTTGTCTTGTTACCAATATTTCCTTGCATGCATATGATAGTTCGTCTTGGTATCTGGATAGCGGGTGTTCCCGTCACATGACCGGTGACAAAAACTGTTTTCAAACCTTTGAGAAAATCTCCGGAGGACTTGTTGTTTTCGGAGATGGTCGGTCTTCCAAGATTGTTGGAAAAGGAACTATCGCTATTCCGGATGGCCCGGTTCTAAATAATGTGTTATTTGTTAATGGCCTTAAGACTAACCTCATAAGCATAAGTCAACTTTGTGACAATGGTTATTCAGTTAATTTTTCATCTGATGAATGTACTGTAACTGACAAGAACCATGTTTTCTTTTTAAAAGGGGTTAGATCAGAAAACAATTGTTATGTAGTTCCTCATAAAATTTCTGAAAAATGTAACCTAGCTTCTTTGAAAAATGAAACTCTTTGGCATGAAAGGCTAGGTCACATAAACTTTAAGGAACTTGCTAGAATTTCAAACAAAGATGTGGTCAAGGGGGTTCCTAAACTTTCTTTTGAACAAAACATTGTGTGTGGCGGTTGCCAAAAGGGAAAACAGTCAAGGACTGCACACAAGAACTTGAACCACATTGGTACAAAACGGCCTTTGGAACTTTTGCACATGGATTTAATGGGGCCAACTCGTCAACCATCTTTGGGAGGTAAATGGTATATTTTCTTATTGGTTGATGATTTCTCTAGATATTCTTGGGTAGCATTTTTAAAAGAGAAAGCTGATACTTTTGATTCTTTTCACGAGATTTGCCATCGTATTATGATTGAAAAGAATGAAAAGATTACTCGTGTTAGAAGTGATAGAGGTGGAGAATTCATAAATTCTAAATTCATTGATTTTTGCACTTCAAACGGCATTAAACATGAATTCTCAGCACCCTATACACCTCAACAGAATGGTGTAGTCGAGCGCAAAAACAGGGTCGTACAGGAGATGGCACGTGTTATGCTTCATAGCCGGAACCTACCGTTATATTTTTGGGCTGAAGCGGTGAACACTGCTGTCTATGTAATTAATCGAGTGTATTTGCGCCCGGGGACTTTAAATACACCATATGAACTATGGTTTTGTAGAAAACCGAACATCAAATATTTTCGTATCTTTGGGAGTCGGTGTTTTATTTTACGTGACCGCGAGAATCTTGGAAAATTTGACTCTCGAAGTGACGAAGGGATTTTCTTAGGTTATTCTACAAACAGTAGAGCATATCGAGTTTTTAACTTAGAATCTAAGACGATCGTAGAATCGATAAATGTTAAAGTAGATGAAGCTTTTCACTTTGAATCTGAAAAATCTACCCTCGATATCTCTCTTGATGATGATACACCTGCTAATGCATCTTCTTCTAACAATTCTTTCGATAATAATGATGCATCTAACGGTTCTTCAAGTTTATCTGATGTGCAGGAATCATCTCATGTACCTCCGACTACTCCTTACCTCAAACGTTACGCATCTCCAAGGATCATCCTGAATCGAACATCATTGGAGATCCACAAGAAGGAGTCAGAACTCGGAGACAATTGGTTTGCAGATTCGCATGCTACGTATCTTTAATCGAACCAAAGAATGTTGATGAAGCTCTTCAGGATGACTACTGGATTGAAGCAATGCAGGAAGAGCTCCATCAATTTGAGCGAAACAAAGTCTGGGAATTAACGAAGCCTCCGAAGCAACACAATGTGATAGGTACCAAATGGATTTTCAAGAACAAGAAAAATGAAGATGGTACTATCATCAGGAACAAAGCAAGGTTAGTTGCTCAAGGCTACTCTCAAGTAGAAGGTATAGACTTTGATGAAACTTTCGCCCCTGTAGCTAGACTCGAGTCCATTCGTATCTTATTTGCGATAGCTTGTCATTTTAAAATCAAATTATTTCAAATGGACGTTAAGAGCGCTTTTTAAATGGGTTTTTAAATGAGGAAGTTTATGTGGCTCAACCGAAAGGTTTTGTGGACCATAAACTACCTAACCATGTTTTTCGTCTGAAAAAGGCTCTTTACGGTCTGAAACAAGCACCGCGAGCATGGTACGAAAGGTTGACAAAGCACCTTTTGGAAAAGGGCTATACTCGAGGGGGAGCTGACAGGACTCTCTTTGTGAAGCATTATCAAAACAATTTCATTGTAGCACAAATCTATGTCGATGACATTGTATTTGGCGCAACAAGAGATAATGATGCTTCTAAATTCGCGGAGACCATGGAAAGCGAATTTGAGATGTCCATGATGGGCGAATTGACTTATTTTCTTGGATTACAAGTTAAACAAAATGATGAAGGTATTCACTTGTGTCAATCCAAGTATGCAATGGAGTTGGTCAAAAAGTTTGATCTAGAAAATTCTAAGGATTTTCCGACTCCAATGGGAACTAGCCATAAGGGACTTGGAAGTGAATCACATAGTGAGAATGTAGACGAGAAACTGTATCGCAGTATGATTGGAAGTCTACTTTATCTCACGGCTAGTCGCCCGGATATATCCTTCAGTGTTGGGATTTGCGCGAGATATCAATCAGCACCGAAGGAGGTTCACCTGAAAGCGGTGAAACGGATCATCCGATACATCAAAGGAACAATAAATTTCGGAATTTGGTATCCTATGGGAACAAGTTTGGATATTGTTGGATACTCAGATGCCGATTGGGCTGGATCAGTGGATGATCGGAAAAGCACGAGTGGTGCATGCTTCTATCTTGGCCATTGCCTTGTTGCATGGCACAGTAAAAAGCAGAACTGCATAGCACTCTCGACTGCCGAAGCGGAGTACATTTCAGCAGGAAGTTGTTCAACCCAATTGATTTGGATGAAAAGCGTGTTGAGCGACTTCCGGATTTCAGCATCTTCGGTAACCATTCTTTGTGACAACACTAGTGCTATTAACATTTCAAAAAACCCTGTGTTGCACTCTAGAACAAAACATATTGAACTTAGATATCATTTTCTTAGAGAGCTAGTTGAATCAAATATTCTTCAACTGTCATATATTTCAACTGAGGATCAATTAGCTGATATCTTAACAAAACCTTTGGATCAAAAACGTTTTATTCACTTGCGTAAAGCAATTGGCATGCTTTCCTTGAAATAACCTTTTTGAAACCTTTGCTTAGGTTAGGTTTTGTTTTTGTTTTTGTTTTGTTCTTTATCTATGTTTGTACATAGGACATTAATTGAGCATAAATCATAATTGACTTTAATTGCATCCTTTCATGCATTTAGAAATTTATTATGCTTTTGATATCATAATATTTCGATGTTGCAATGATCATTTATGTTAATTAAGTCATCTTTTAAGTGATCAAAGTCAATTTCTCTCTCAATGATCTCTTGGTATAGTCATTATCTTATTTGATTGCTTAGTCGAGTATGAATGCGAGATCAATTTTTGGTTGAATACCTTATATATTAAATAATTGATAGCCAATTGAGGGGGAGTCAAAGAAAAGTAAAATGCTCAAAAGATGTGGAAAGAGTTACATCCCAATGAGGAGTGTGAAAACTACCACCACATGGAGGAAAAAGAAAAAAAAATACCCCATGTATGCAAAGCAAATTTTTGTTTTAAAAATTGTTGATGAAATGCATATTGAAATACTTGACTCAGTCATATTTCATGGTTGGTATAAGGTGGGATTTTTGATAAAAGATGCTCAAAGAGCCACTCTCTTCAACAGATTGTCTAGATATATTATCTAACTTATCTGGGATTTCAAACATCTATTGATCTTTGTATTTCATTTTCTTTACCAAAATTGATGATTTGATAAAGGCATTACGCATAAGATCAGGTTAGATGTGATTGAAGTTGTTCAACTTTAAGAGTTTTAATTTCCATAAATTTTCGTTTCATTTTTGAGTATTTTTGATAGATTTGGTATAATCTATTTCTTGTTGTATGAAACGATGATTTTTGTTTAAAGTTGATATGCTAAAGTGCTTACATACTTTTTCTGGATTTTATGGAATTTTTCTAAAATTTTCTGAAGAAAAAGTTGGAGCCGATCCGGATCGGGCAAGTGATCCGGATCCCGAACGCAGGCTTCTTCCTGCGGGTAGCCGATCCGGATCAAATCTCGATCCGATCCGGATCACGGCTAGGGTTTTTAATAGAACAATAGGGTTTTGATTTCTTTTACCCTAATCTTTTGTTCTCAAGTCTCTAGAGCTTCTCTCTCTAGAATTCTTGCATCTTGGAGCTTTCCTAACTCAAGTTCTTCGAATCCAAGTAAGTTTTATTGATCAAAATCTCGTTTTTCACAGGTTTTCTCTATTTTCTTCAAAACGTGATGAGATTTTTCCAACTTTTTCGTTTTTGAATGGTTTTTGGTCAAATCTCTTTTGAAATAAGAACTCTGGGTAGATTAGTTTTGATTATATGCTAGGTTTTCTCAAGATTAACGAATTTTTGGGCTTCGATTTCTGAAAATTCTATTTTAGGGCATATAAGAGGAATTTTTGAAAATCATGGAATTGATCCACTTTTAAAATTCTTTTTGCAAAACTAATTTGATTCTTAGCTTCTCTACATGATTATGATTGTTTGGGTACAATTTTTCAAATTTTTCAAAATTAACAATTTTTCATGTGTTCTTGAGTTGTTCTTCACAGGATACTTTTCTCACTAGCAGCGAAAATGGTGATCACCTGGATTATTTTCCTACTTGCTGCCATGGTCCATGCTAAGGACACTGCCAAACCTAAGAAAGCAAAGAGATCGAAGAAAGCTCGGAGTGATTCTGAGACAGACTCAGAGACGGCTTCTATTGACTGGGATAACCTCGAGATCGAGGAAAATGTCCCTATTGTCTCAAAAGGGAAAGCTACTGCTGAAGCCTCAAAGGCAAAGCCTCCTCCTGCTGCTGCAGAAAAAGGAAAAGCTCCCATGGACCCAAGTCCAATTGGAACAAGAATGAAAACCGGTGCAAGAAAAAGAGGCAGTGCTAGGGGCATTTCGATTAACGAACCTATTGCTAGCCCGCCTCCTCAACAGGAATTCATCAGCTCCACAAGAATCAAAGATTTTGAGAAAAGGGAATGTATTGGGGAAAGACATGTCAATGTCCAACCGATGAAGGAACGATCTGCAGTCTTTGGAATTTTGTTTGATCAGGTCGGTCTTGCTCCAATTTGCAACTTCCCTGAAACAACTGGGTACTGTCCACACTCAGTTCGAATGTTTTATCAGAACGCTGCAAGCTTAATTGATCACGATGACGGACGTCGAGAATTTCATACTTTGGTTAAAAATATCAAAATCAAAGTCACTCCCCAACTGATTGGAGAGGTGCTCGGTATGAAAACCAGAGCTGATGGACTCCATTACCTAAAAACTCAAAGCTTCAACGACAACTCCTGGAGAGTTGTAGTCAATGGAATTTGTCTTCCGGATACTTTGTCAACCGGAAATTCTGTTTTCTCTAAAGAGCTTCGACCAGAGTATAGGTATATAAACTTCATTGTCTGCTACAACATTCTTCCCAACATGAATACGAAGGTTCTTCGATGGAATAGGATGTTATTTCTTTATCTTCTTGGAAACCCGGCCGCATTGATGGGAGCAAACTTGAATATTCTTTATCTCATTTGGTCAAGGATGGCGCGGTATGTGGAACACTCTCACCCCACAGAGAGACTACCTTATCCAATGATAATCATGCGCATCCTTAGAAAATTTAAAGTCGATACAAGCGCGAGTTCATACATGTACAGTTTGGGCACCATTAACGAGACAACAATTGTGAAGTCTCTATCGACAAAACAAGATGATCCTCCATCTCCTCCAATCCGACAACGAGCTCGACCACAAGCAACTACTTCTACAGCTCCTGTTCCACCATCACAGCAGGCACCTCCATCCACTTCTGATGATGATGCTTCTGTCAGCTCTATCTTTAAAGAATGTTACGGAATTTGAGTTGGCGTATTTCGTGAATGTATTAAGTCTTGAAGATTGAAGATGAAGAAACTTTGGATCGTATACCTCAATCTCAAGAAAGAAGAATTCAAAAGGATCAGGTACGTTTAACTAAAGAATTTTGATGATCCGAATACTTCTTATAGTGTAGAAACACCTGGAAGAGGTTTTATTTGCTTAATCATCAAAAACTGAACATGGGACATGTTCAGGATCCGGATCGTGGCTTGCAATCCGGATCCCGAAGGGTGTTCGTTCATACACTGGTTCAATCCGGATCGCAGCATTCCATGATCCGGATCCCGAACATAAGTTTTACCTATTTGCTTGAACGATCCGGATCATGAATTGCAATCCGGATCCCGAACATTGTGTTTTGGTAAAACTGTATGAACGATCCGGATCGTGGACTACGATCCGGATCCCGAACAAGCAATTTTCTGGAAACCGTCATTTGTGCTTCTGCAATCCGGATCGTCAAATCCAATCCGGATCGCCGTCGGGATTTCTTTCCAGAAAAGGCTGTTTTTGATCCGAATATTCTTCCTAGGGTTTCTAACCTATAAATAGCCCTCTTATTCATTTCTAGGGCATCCGCAGCATCGGCGATCATATATCAAAATAGAAAAAGATAGCCGAAAAGAAAAATCCACATATATAGAGAAGAACGGAAATCATTAGATCTATTCTATGGTTCTTCATCTATATTGATTGATTTGATTCTAGGTTTTCCATACTCACATTTTGAGTAGAATCAAATCAATGAATACTTAGATGGTATTTCCGATCTATCTTTAATCTAAGTATTCGGCGGATCATCACCACCCAAACAAACAACGATTTATCCCAAAATCGGCGCGTGGACTCGCGTGGCCTTGTGGATTCAAGGTGCAACCGCTCTCGTGGATTCGGAGCGAGGTACGTTCGTGGATTCGAAGCGTGCCATTGGGTGAAGACCGTGGATTCGGTTGGACGTCGTGGACTCGACGTTGGACGCTGTGGATTCAGCGTTGGGCGCGGATCGTGGATTCGAGAAGCGTCGTGGAGCGAGCGGAGAAGATCTACTAGGAGCGTATGGTAAAAGGTTGAGTCGTCTGTGAGTACGTTATATCACCTTGTACGTGTGTTAATTCTAGTGGATTTCGCCGTGTTATCGGTCCCGTGGTTTTTTACTCCGGTTTGGAGTTTTTCCACGTAAAAATCTTGCGTGTTCTTTTATTTTTCCGCATTGGGTTTATTTGCGCAATGATTTTTTGAGTGTTTATTGTTTACACCTATTCACCCCCCTCTAGGTGTTTTTTCCCCTATTTAGATCCTTATTAACCTAAACCCAACAAGTGGTATCAGAGCGGGAATAGGGTTGTAAACAATGGTTGAAGGTGGAAACATCAATCGACCCCCTTTCTTTGATGGAACAAATTATGCGTACTGGAAAGTGCGGATGAAAGCCTTTTTAATTTCCATCGACGAAAGGGTGTGGCAATCAATTGAATTAGGATGGTCTAATCCAACTGAAATTTTAGATGATGTTCGCACCTTAAAACCTAGGTCGAAATGGACCAAGGAAGAGATAGACTTATCTTCTTACAATGGCAAAGGGATTAATGCTCTATTTAATGCTTTGTCACAAACTGAGTTCTCTCGCGTCTCGGCATGTGAGACTGCGAAAGAAATCTGGGATGTTCTTCAAGTTACGCATGAGGGAACTAACCTAGTGAAGATTCAGAAACTGCAAATGCTCACGAGCAAGTTTGACTCTATCTCTATGGCAGAGAATGAATCCTTCACTGACTATTACACACGATTGCAAGATATCGTGAACTCATGTGCTAACTTGGGAGAGAAGATTCCAGAATTTAAAGTTGTAAGAAAAATTCTAAGAACTCTTCCTGAACGATTTCGCCCGAAGGTCGCAGCCATTGAAACAATTAAACACCCGGACGAAATGCGTGTAGAAGAATTAGTAGGTGCTTTACAAACTTATGAAATGACTTTTCCTACTAACTATTCTTCTGGAAAGGCATCCTCTTCTAAGTCTTCAGGTTACGCATTGAAATCAACTAAAGAAGAAGACGCGGATTCATCCTCCTCGGACGACGACGAGAACCTTTCTATGGAGGACTTTGAGAAGCAGCTCGCTCTCTTGACAAGGAAGTTTCGCCGCAACTTTCGAAGGGGAAATTCAAGCAAAACTCAATCCTTCGGAAAGTCGAAGAAAGGCAAGGGTCCTTCAATCACAAGTCAAGAAAGCAAGAGAACTTCTCAAAGGATAAGAAAAGTTCTGAGGGACAAGTTCAGTGCTTCAAATGTCGAGGCTACGGCCACATTGCAACGGAATGTCCCAACAAGAATCCGGCTAAGAAGAAAGCGATGCAAGTCGTTACTTGGGATGACAACTCCACGTCAAATGAGTCATCCTCAAGTGATGAAGAAGACAACGCGACAGCTTTCCACGCGTCCACTACATCTTCACCCTTCATGTGCTTAATGGCAAGTACATCCGACTCATTGTCCAACTCCACTGTTGAAAAGATTGCAACGGACGATGAATCAGATGATTCGGAAGGTGAAGATTTTGTTTTAGCCTACCATAAGCTTTTGAGGGATTCAAAGAAACTGGCTAAGCAAAACAAGGGGTTGAAAGAGAGATTACAGGATCTTGAAGATGAAGTAAAAAGGGTAACCTCTATCTCAACCGATCTTGAAGTGGAAAGGGACAATCTGATTAAGACAAATGTTTCCCTTCAAGAGTCCAATGAGCAACTCGAGAAGAATTATATGGATATGGTGAACAAAGCGAATTACTTCTTGAAGCTCAACGGCGAGGCTCGACAGGAAAAATTGGAAATGACGGAGACCATACGCCAACTGAAGGATGACTTAAAGAGATTTTCTTCTGGAAGGAGTAAGTTGGACAGACTTCTTGGTCTCGGTCAAAGAAATAAGTTCGGCCTCGGATACACTCAAACTGGAGACATTCCAAGTTCGAGTGGTACAGTATTTGTGCCTCAGTCGGTATCTCCTCCTCCGACACCGGTATTCACGACAAGCAACGACAACAAACCTACTACATCCTCCTCGGAATCGACAAGAATGAAGGTATGTTTTCGTTGTGGCATTTCAGGGCACATAAGGAGAAATTGCAAGACGGAAGCCAAACGCACACCTCAAGCACCTCTTGCAATGACTACCAAAAAGGCGATTCCTCGAAAAACAACTGCAAACTATTTGAAGGAAAAGAGCCTTGGTAGTCACCGCTCAAGACGACATCATCAAGGAGCAGCAATTCTTCAAGCAAGACGCTCTCACCTAGGAAATCAACTTCACGATCATTACCGACGCATTCCAAAAAGGTTTGGGTGCGCAAAGGTGAAATCTTCCCTTGTCTTGCTACCAATGTTTCTTTGCATGCATATGATAGTTCGTCTTGGTACCTGGATAGCGGGTGTTCCCGTCATATGACCGGCGATAAAAACTGTTTTCAAACTTTTGAGAAAAACTCCGGAGGACTTGTTGTTTTCGGAGATGGTCGGTCTTCCAAAATTGTTGGAAAGGGAACGGTAGCTATTCCAGATGGCCCGGTTCTAGATAATGTGTTATTTGTTCATGGCCTTAAGACTAACCTCATAAGCATAAGTCAATTGTGTGATAGTGGTTATTCAGTTAATTTTTCATCTGATAAATGCACTGTAACTGACATGAACCATGCTTTCTTTTTAAAGGGGGTTAGATCAGAAAACAATTGTTATGTAGTTCCTATAAGATTTCTGAAAAATGTAACCTAGCATCTTTGAAAAATGAAACACTTTGGCATGAAAGGCTAGGTCACATAAACTTTAAGGAACTTGCTAGAATTTCGAATAAAGATGTGGTCAAGGGGGTTCCGAAACTTTCTTTTGAACAAAACCTTGTGTGTGGCGGTTGCCAAAAGGGAAAACAGTCTAGGACTGCACACAAGAATTTGAACCACATAGGTACAAAACGGCCTTTGGAACTTTTGCATATGGACTTAATGGGGCCAACTCGTCAACCATCTCTGGGAGGTAAATGGTATATTTTCTTGTTGGTTGATGATTTTTCTAGATATACTTGGGTAGCTTTCTTAAAAGAAAAAGCTGATACCTTTGATTCTTTTCTCGAAATCTGCAATCGTATTATGATAGAAAAGAATGATAGGATTACTCGAGTTAGGAGTGATAGAGGTGGGGAATTCATAAATTCCAAATTCATTGATTTTTGCACTTCTAATGGCATTAAACATGAATTCTCCGCACCTTACACACCTCAACAAAATGGTGTAGTCGAGCGCAAAAACAGGGTCGTACAGGAAATGGCACGTGTTATGCTTCACAGCCGGAACTTACCTTTTTATTTTTGGGCTGAAGCGGTGAACACTGCTGTTTATGTTATCAATCGCGTGTATTTGCGCCCGGGGACATTGAATACACCATATGAACTTTGGTTTTGTAGAAAACCTAACATCAAATATTTTCGTATCTTTGGGAGTCGGTGTTTTATTTTACGTGATCGTGAGAATCTTGGAAAATTTGACTCTCGAAGTGACGAAGGGATTTTCTTAGGTTATTCTACAAACAGCAGAGCATATCGAGTTTTTAACTTAGAATCTAAGACGATCGTAGAATCGATAAATGTTAAGGTAGATGAAGCTTTTCATTTTGAATCTGAAAAATCTACCCTCGATATCTCTCTTGATGATGATACACCTGCTAATGCATCTTCTTCTAACAATTCTTTCGATAATAATGTTGATGCATCTAACGGTTCTTCAAGCTTATCTGATGTGCAGGAATCATCTCGTGTACCTCCGCCTACTCCTCTACCTCAAACGTTACGCATCTCCAAGGATCACCCGGAATCGAATATAATTGGAGATCCACAAGAAGGAGTTAGAACACGGAGACAATTGGTTTGCGGATTTGCATGCTATGTATCTCAAATCGAACCAAGGAATGTTGATGAAGCTCTCCAAGATGACTACTGGATTAAAGCAATGCAGGAAGAGCTCCATCAATTCGAGCGAAACAAAGTCTGGGAATTAACGAAGCCTCCGAAGCAACACAATGTGATAGGTACCAAATGGATCTTCAAGAACAAGAAAAACGAAGAAGGTACTATCATCAGGAACAAAGCAAGGTTAGTTGCTCAAGGCTATTCTCAAGTAGAAGGTATAGACTTTGATGAAACTTTCGCCCCTGTAGCTAGACTCGAGTCCATTCGTATATTGTTTGCGATCGCTTGTCATTTCAAAATCAGATTATTTCAAATGGACGTTAAGAGCGCCTTTTTAAATGGATTTTTAAATGAGGAAGTTTATGTAGCTCAACCGAAAGGTTTTGTGGATCATAAACTACCTAACCATGTTTTTCGTCTGAAAAAGGCTCTTTACGGTCTGAAACAAGCACCGCGAGCATGGTACGAAAGGTTGACAAAGCACCTTTTGGAAAAGGGCTACACTCGAGGGGGAGCTGACAGGACTCTCTTTGTGAAGCATTATCAAAACAATTTCATAGTTGCTCAAATCTATGTTGATGACATTGTTTTTGGAGCAACGAGAGATAATGATGCTTCTAAATTCGCGGAGACCATGGAAAGCGAATTTGAGATGTCCATGATGGGCGAGTTGAATTATTTTCTTGGATTACAAGTTAAACAAAACGATGAAGGAATTCACTTGTGTCAATCCAAGTATGCACTGGAGTTGGTCAAAAAGTTTGATCTTGAAAATTCTAAGGATTTTCCGACTCCAATGGGAACTAGCCATAAGGGACTTGGAAGTGAATCACAAAGTGAGAATGTAGACGAGAAACTGTACCGCAGTATGATTGGGAGTCTACTATATCTCACGGCTAGTCGCCCGGATATATCCTTCAGTGTTGGGATTTGTGCGAGATATCAATCAGCACCGAAGGAGGTTCACCTGAAAGCGGTGAAACGGATCATCCGATATATCAAAGGTACAATCAATTTCGGAATTTGGTATCCTATGGGAACGACTTTGGATATTGTTGGATACTCAGATGCCGATTGGGCTGGATCGGTGGATGACCGGAAAAGCACGAGTGGTGCATGCTTCTATCTTGGCCACTGCCTTGTTGCATGGCACAGTAAAAAGCAGAACTGCATAGCACTCTCGACTGCCGAAGCGGAGTACATTTCTGCAGGAAGTTGTTCAACCCAATTGATTTGGATGAAAAGCGTGTTGAGCGATTTCCGGATTTCAACATCTTCGGTAACCATTTTATGTGACAACACTAGTGCTATTAACATTTCTAAAAACCCTGTGTTGCACTCTAGAACAAAACATATTGAACTTAGATATCATTTTCTTAGAGAGCTAGTTGAATCAAACATTCTTCAACTGTCATATATTTCAACTGAGGATCAATTAGCCGACATCTTAACAAAACCTTTGGATCAAAAACGTTTTATTCACTTGCGTAAAGCAATTGGCATGCTTTCCTTGAAATAAACTCTTTTGAAACCTTTGCTTAGATTAGGTTTTGTTTTTGTTCTTGTTTTGTTTTGTTCTTTATCTATGTTCTGTACATAGCACACTAATTGAGCATAAATCATAATTGACTTTAATTGCATCCTTTTATGCATTTAGAAATTTATTATGCTTTTGATGTCATAATATTTCAATGTTGCAATGATCATTTACGTTAATTAAACCATCTTTTAAGTGATCAAAGTCAATTTCTCTCTCAATGATCTCTTGGTATAGTCATTATCATATTTGATTGCTTAGTCGAGTATGAATTCGAGATCAATGGTTTGGTTGAATACCTTATATATTATATAATTGATAGCCAATTGAGGGGGAGTCAATGAAATGTAAAATGCTCAAAAGATGTGGAAAGAGTTACATCCCAATGAGGAGTGTGAAAACTACCACCACATGGAGGAAATGAAAGAAAAAAATATCTACTCCATGAATGAAGAGCAAATTTTTGCTTTGAAAATTGTTGATGAAACTCATATTGAAATACTTGACTCAGTCGTATTTCATGGTTGGTATAAGGTGGGATTTTTGATTTAAGATGCTCAAAGAGCCACTCCTTCAACAGATTGTCTAGATATATTATCTAACTTATCTGGGATTTCAAACATCTATTGATCTTGGTATTTCATTTTCTTTACCAAAATTGATGATTTGATAAAGGCATTACGCATAAGATCAGGATAGATGTAATTGAAGTTGTTCAACTTTAAGTGTTTTAACTTTCGTAAATTTTCGTTTCATTTTTGGATATTTTTGATAGATTTTTCATAATCTATTTCTTGTTGTATGAAACGATGTCGTTTGTTTAAAGTTGACATGGTAAAGTGCTTACATACTTTTTCTGGATTTTATTGAGTTTTTCTAAATTTTTCTGAAGAAAAAGTTGTAGCCGATCCGGATCGGGGCAAGTGATCCGGATCCCGAACGCAGGATTTCTCCTGCGGGTAGCCGATCCGGATCACATTCTCGAGCCGATCCGGATCACGGCTAGGGTTCTTATAAAAACATAGAGATTTTCAATTTCTTTTACCCTAATCTCTGGTTTTCAAGCCTCTAGAGTTTCTCTCTCTAGATCTCTTGCTTCTTGGAGCTTCAAAACTCAAAGTTCTTCGGATTCAAGTAAGTTTTATTGATCAAAACTCGGTTTTTACAGTTTTTCATCAAACGTGAGTTGAAAAATTGGAACTTTTTCGTTTGTGAATGGTTTTTGATCAAATTTCTTTTGAAATAAGAACTCTGGGTCAATTAGTTTTGCTTTTATGCTGGGTTTTCTCAAGATAAACGAGTTTTTAGGCTTCGATTTCTAAAAATTCTGGTTTAGGGCATAAAAGAGGAATTTTTGAAAATCATGGAATTGATCTATTTTTAAAATTCTTTTTGGAAAACTAATTTGATTCTTGGCTTCTCTACATGATTATGATTGTCTAGGTACAATGTTTTCAAATTTTTCAAAATTGACGATTTTTCATATGTTCTTGAGTTGGTGTTTCACAGGACACTTTCTCAAACTCAAAGCACTAGATCAATGGCATTCTCCTGGTTAATCCTGTTACTGGTCACAATGATGCCCGGAAGTTCATCTGTTAAGGAAGAACCAGGCGTCTCAACTCGAGACAAACCGAACGAAGCTAATGAGGACAGCTCGGATTACAATGAGGAAGAATGGGACGAATTCTTCAAGGATGTTCAGCGAAAAATTGATGAGGAGGACAGGAAATTCACCAAAGGAAAGAGACTAATGAAATCTGCCTCCACGACCAGACAATATACAAGAAGAAGAAATGTCCAAAGAAGTACGAGTCAGCATAGTGGGCCTCTCACCAGAGCACGCTCACTCTCTGGAATTCTGCAAACTGAATCTCCATGGACTGCAGGACCAGATGCACCATCTGCATCTACACAGCGTCCATCGCACTCAAAGACACGGACAACTGAGACAGAGATTTTGGAATCGATCTGTCAGGAACAACATAGACTCTCAGCTACGCAAGAGAGAATATCGAAAGAGCTTCAGCAGATTTCCTCTGAACACAAGAAGATCAAGAAAAAGTACTCAAATTTTAAGAATTTGCTTAAAGGGATTTTGAGCAAGCTGAGTTGTACTAGTTCAGATTCTTCAGACTGAGCAGCACCTTCTGTTCACTTTGTCTACTTCCGTTCTTAGTTATTAGGACGTAGTTTTTCTTCTTTCCTTTTAGTTTAGTTCTCAGTTTGTGCATACTATTAGAACTTTACGTTTTTTTTCTCTCCTTACATATTGTAGCTCTTGCTACGTTTTGGCTTTGTTTTGTGACAAAAAGGGGGAGAGAGTTGGAGAGAAGACCTTGAACTGTTTGCAAAGTACTTTGAACAATGATTGTGAATATCAATGACTAAGTAAGGTAAGTATGACCTCAACTCAACTTTGTTTTTTTTCCTTGTGATTAGTGACATGCTTCTATACTAACTATTCGACTAACTATTTGGGCATGTAATATGACTAACAAGTTGATGTTGGACTAACATACTTTGACATTTGGTTTTTGAATGCTTAGAAGATATGTTGGTTTCAACTATGATTCTTTTGCATATCTGAATTTTTCAAATGTCATGATGAGAGAAACTCTATCTCTGTAGTTGGTTTTGAATGTTTCAATTCTTGAGGTATCTAACGATTTTGTTTGTCAAGAATGCTTTCTGTGTGCAGAGATTACAGATGTCTAAGTCTAGAGTCTGTTTTAGGAGTTTATCTCATGTATTTAATTTCTGGAACTCTTTTGTAAATTTTTGTTGTATGGTGATAGCAACAAAAATATCCTTTTTGAATTTTCTTTTGTGGATTTGTGTTTTGTCACGAAACCGCCAAAGGGGGAGATTGTTACGGAATTTGAGTTGGCGTATTTCGTGAATGTATTAAGTCTTGAAGATTGAAGATGAAGAAACTTTGGATCGTATACCTCAATCTCAAGAAAGAAGAATTCAAAAGGATCAGGTACGTTTAACTAAAGAATTTTGATGATCCGAATACTTCTTATAGTGTAGAAACACCTGGAAGAGGTTTTAATTGCTTAATCATCAAAAACTGGACATGGGACATGTTCAGGATCCGGATCGTGGCTTGCAATCCGGATCCCGAAGGGTGTTCGTTCATACACTGGTTCAATCCGGATCGCAGCATTCCATGATCCGGATCCCGAACATAGTTTTACCTATTTGCTTGAACGATCCGGATCATGAATTGCAATCCGGATCCCAAACATTGTGTTTTGGTAAAACTGTATGAACGATCCGGATCGTGGACTACGATCCGGATCCCGAACAAGCAATTTTCTGGAAACCGTCATTTGTGCTTCTGCAATCCGGATCGTCAAATCCAATCCGGATCGCCGTCGGGATTTCTTTCCAGAAAAGGCTGTTTTTGATCCGAATATTCTTCCTAGGGTTTCTAACCTATAAATAGCCCTCTTATTCATTTCTAGGGCATCCGCAGCATCGGCTATGTATCTATATATCCGAGAAAATAGAAAAAGATAGCCGAAAAGAAAAATCCACATATATAGAGAAGAACGGAAATCATTAGATCTATTCAATGGTTCTTCATCTATATTGATTGATTTGATTCTAGGTTTTCCATACTCACATTTTGAGTAGAATCAAATCAATGAATACTTAGATGGTATTTCCGATCTATCTTTAATCTAAGTATTCGGCGGATCATCACCACCCAAACAAACAACGATTTATCCCAAAATCGGCGCGTGGACTCGCGTGGCCTTGTGGATTCAAGGTGCAACCGCTCTCGTGGATTCGGAGCGAGGTACGTTCGTGGATTCGAAGCGTGCCATTGGGTGAAGACCGTGGATTCGGTTGGACGTCGTGGACTCGACGTTGGACGCTGTGGATTCAGCGTTGGGCGCGGATCGTGGATTCGAGAAGCGTCGTGGAGCGAGCGGAGAAGATCTACTAGGAGCGTATGGTAAGAGGTTGAGTCGTCAGTGAGTACGCTATATCACCTTGTACGTGTGTTAATTCTAGTGGATTTCGCCGTGGTATCGGTCCCGTGGTTTTTTACTCCGGTTTGGAGTTTTTCCACGTAAAAATCTTGCGTGTTCTTTTATTTTTCCGCATTGGGTTTATTTGCGCAATGATTTTTTGAGTGTTTATTGTTTACACCTATTCACCCCCCTCTAGGTGTTTTTTCCCCTATTTAGATCCTTATTAACCTAAACCCAACAAAGAACAACAGCGACTCTCCAACGAACAAGAACGCATGTCTGCTGAGTTCGCTGAAATGAAGGAAGATCTCAAAGAAGTCAAGAAAGAACAAGCTGTGATGATTCAAGATCTCAAAGATGTGAAGAAGGAGCAAGCTTCTATGAATAAACGGATCAAGAAAATGTTTCAGAAGCTTGGGTGTATCAGTTCTGACGATTCTCCATAAACTTTCCTTCTAATCTTTTCTCTTGCAGGTTTTTAAGTTTCTTAATTTGTATTTAAACTTGCTTAACTCTCCTTACACTTTGTAGTTTTGACTATATTTTTGGCTTTGTTTGTGACAAAAAGGGGGAGAGAGAGAGAGTAGTAAGAGAAAACTAGAGAAAACTTTGACTTTGTGTGGAAAGTTTGGAACTTTGAACGAACTCAAACTTTGACTTTGGTGACAGGTAAGTATTACAACTTTTGGTTTTTATTTGGTGATTTGTTGCATGTCCCTACTAACTATTTGACTAACTATTTGGACATGTATTATTACTAACAAGTTGTGTGTTTACTAACAATGCAAAATTATGACATTTGGAATCTTATTGCTTAGAAGATATGTCATTGGTTGATTCTGATCTTATTACATATCTGAATTACTAAATGTCATGGTGAGTATAAACTTCATCTCTGCTTGGTTTTGAATGCTAAATATTCTTGAGGTATCTAACGATTTCCTTTTGTCAAGAATGATTTCTTTTTGCAGAGAGTACAGATGTCTAAGTCTAGAGTCTGTTTTAGGAGTTTATCTCATGTATTTAAATTTTTGGATCTCCATTGTAAATTTTTGTTGTATGGTGATAGCAACAAAAATATCCTTTTTGAATTTTCTTTAGTGGATTTGTGTTTTGTCACGAAACCGCCAAAGGGGGAGATTGTTACGGAATTTGAGTTGGCGTATTTCGTGAAAGTGTTAAGTCTTGAAGATTGAAGATGAGAAAAGTTTGGATCATGTACCTCAATCTCAAGAAAGAAGAATTCAAAAGGATCAGGTATGTTTAACTAAAGAATTTTGATGATCCGAATACTTCTTGTAGTGTAGAAACACTTGGAAGAATTTTTTATTGCATAAATATCAAAAACTGGACATGGGACATGTTCAGGATCCGGATCAGACCTTGCAATCCGGATCCCGAAGGGTGATTGTTCATTGGCAATTTCAATCCGGATCCTAGGCCATTCCGATCCGGATCCCGAACATGGGAGTTTGCTGAATTGCATGAACGATCCGGATCGGACCTTGCGATCCGGATCCCGAACCCTGTTTTCTGGAATTGTCTATCATGCTACGACGATCCGGATCACAGCTAATCCGATCCGGATCGCCGTCCTGAAAATTTCCAGAAACGGATGGTTTTTGATCCTTATCTTCTTCCAATGGTTTCTAACCTATAAATAGACCCTTTATTCATTTTCTAGGGCATCTGCATATAATAGAAAAATACGACCGAAAGAAAAAATCCACATATAGAGAAGAAAGGAAATCAATAGATTAATTCTATGTTTCTTCATCTATATTGATTGATTTGATTCTAGGTTTTCCTAACTCAGATCTTGAGTAGAATCAAATCAATGAATACTTAGATGGCATTTCCGATCTATTTCTAATCTAAGTATTCGGCGGATCATCACCACCCAAAAACAACGATTTACCCTAAATCGGCGCGTGGACTCGCGTGGCCTTGTGGATTCAAGGTGCAACCGCTTTCGTGGATTCGAAGCGAGGTACGTTCGTGGATTCGAAGCGTGCTACTGGGTGAAGACCGTGGATTCGGTCGGACGTCGTGGACTCGACGTTGGACGCTGAGGATTCGGCGTTGGGCGCAGATCGTGGATTCGAGAAGCGTCGTGGAGCGAGCGGAGAAGATCTACTAGGAGCGTATGGTAAAAGGTTGAGTCGTCTGTGAGTACGTTATATCACCTTGTACGTGTGTTAATTCTAGTGGATTTCGCCGTGTGATCGGTCCCGTGGTTTTTTACTCCGGTTTGGAGTTTTCCACGTAAAAATCTTGCGTGTTCATTTATTTTTCCGCATTGGGTTTTATTGCGCAATGATTTTTTGAGTGTTTATTGTTTACACCTATTCACCCCCCTCTAGGTGTTTTTTTTCCCCTATTTAGATCCATATACATATAACCCAACAGTTTCTCCTAAGTCAAATCCCAAAAGATAGTGTATCAGTAAATAGTGACTTAGTTATATGACCATTTAAGCATTCAATTGTCCCAATATTTTAATCTATTTCATATGATTAGTTAAGCTGAAGCAACGAGTGCCAGCACTAATGTCTCAAAGTGATGATCCCTATTTGCATAGTCACTAATTGCTAACCTACAGCTAATCATGCTGTCCCGGATAATTAAATAATTAAACAAAAGTGATCATGATACAAAACTCATGCCCAAATGCCATTATCTCAGTTACATGGATAAACTATGAATTATTTAATTCCATATTGCATGCAAGGTTATCAACAATAAGTTAGGCCTTTCTAACATCGGGATACTCTGATGTTCCTAGTGAGCATACCAAAGGAGAGGGATACAACAACCACCCACCTGAAGAGCTGACTGTCCGAATCCCATAGCTGAAAATACCAGGAAATCCAAATCTCTAACTCCAATGGGTCCAGCAATACCCGCAAACTCTCCTAGGTATAACACAAGGTTCACAATTACACTTAAATCCCAAAAACTAACCACACACACATACTGAAAATCAGTCCCAAAGATGCCCTTATTTCACCTGCTGAAAGTGCCCAGAAAATTCCAATAAAAATATCACAGCGATCCTCGCGTCGAGACCTTCGAAACGGGTACCTGCACGTCTGAATTTGAGTTCTGTAGGTCAAGTTACAAATTCGGCAAGGTGGCCCACTCAAAAGAATTCTGTACCAAAAACCGTAGCACTGAATACAGGAAAAAGGGATTTTTTCACCTCCAATAAAAACTCAAAAAATCCAAGAAAAATACGAGCATGTTCCTTGTGATGTGTAGATGAAAAACTTGTTCAGGCACGCTTCAATCCGATGCTCGTGCGCGAAGATATCGCCAAAATACTCCAATGCTGTCCCAAAAACCACATAGAAAAAGGCATCACAAAGGCACCTCGGGAACCGTGCCAAAAACTTGAAACGGGAGTGCGCAATCAATACGAAAGATGAAGCCTACCTCTCAGGAGTATGTCGGCGCAAGAATCGTTGGAAACGAAGGTCGGGGTGGGCCAGGGGAGTCCTCACACTGCATTGCGACGAAGAAGATCACCGGAGATAAAACGTCGCGCCGCGCCGTAAAATCAGAAACCTTGGGATGCGTGCCCTCAAAAATGCCAAAACTCCACAGGTGAATGAAGCACTCGAAGTAGAACAAAAGTCTAGAAGGGAGCTCGGGGAGAGGAGGCCTGGAAGAGGGAGAAAAACCTCAAAGAAAACAGCTCGGGTCCCTTTTTATAGGCTGAGGGGACAAATCCGAAAATTTTGGATTTGTCCCCGGTTTCGGGCGCCCGGCCCGCTCTTTCGGGCGCACACAGTGTGGCCCACAGTCCCGGCCCGCCCGTTTTCGGGCGCGCACAGTGCAGCCCAGCCCGGCCCGCCACCGCGCACGGAATCCCGCCACCGTCCGACCCGCCTCGGGGCTTGACACGTGTCCCCCGAACATGGGACAGCCGTGCAAGCCCCGCCTGGGGCCTCCACGCGTCCCCGCCTGTGGTTAGCGCGGTGGGTGGCGCCCGCGAATCAGCGGGCGCCACGTGGCGCTGCCCACCTGCCCCACCTGCCCGCCAGTACGGCACCTGCCCCCGCGCCTGCTCCCGCGTGCTGCGTGGACCACGCGCCCGTTGGCCAGCCAACCCGGGGCCGCCACAAGGCACACCCGGTCCACCGCTCCCCCCGCGCGCCCCAGTGGACCGAGCGCACGTGGGCCGCCCAATCCGGCGCTGCCACGTGGATCCCCGCCGGTCCACGCCTCCCGCCGTGCACCCCGGGCCTCTCCCAGCAGTTCCGTGGACCGGGCCACGTGAGCCGACCAACCAGCGGCTGCCACGTGGCACCCCCGCCGGTCCACGGCTCCCCCATGCACCGAAAATCCAGTAAAACTTTCGGGAGTCCTTTTTGGGCATCCGGACTCAGAATTTAACAAGCAAATAGTTGTTTTCAAGCGTTTTTCCGCGCTGAATCCAAATCCAACCTCTATTTGGCCTAAAACCTTTTCTAAAATTCAGCAAAAGCAGCCGAAGGTCAACCCAGCTAATAATAACTCACATGGTCCATCTGTGGCATCCCTTTGATGCACTATGGGCCAGACACACCATCAACAGGTGTTTTGTACAGTGGATTCACGGAAAAAAGCTGCATGGGGTTCAGGGGTCCCACAGATCCGGATCTTCGCGGAGGTTTTGCGGTGTGATCAGCGGCTTCTGGAGGCCCATGTTTGTGTGATGGAGATGGTTGCACGCAAGTGTAGTGTCACGACATTCCTTATTCCCTTGAATACCCTTTCTTATTAGCGGGTCAATCGGGGAAAACCATTCACTGTGTTTTTCTCCAATAGACCGGCTTGTACCACGGGTATTTTTCTAAGATTGAGCTCGGACACCGGGGAACGACAAAATGATCGGATTCGAATTCCGATGAACGGATCTCCCAAATCGGGCCTTTTCGTGTTAACGGGTACTACCCAATTAGTTGAACCCGTTAAGGGTTCTGTGCATCGAAATTCGTGCAGGTTGTTGAGTCGGTCCTAGGGGCACGCACACCGGACGATTGGTTGGGATTTTCCCCGTTTATTTATATCCAACCTTAGGGTTTCGTACGTACACGCAAAATTAATATTTTTTATTCATTTGTTAGTAGAAAGGTTTTAGACCGCCACTTCCCGGTTAGGGTTTTCCTCCCTCGACCTCCTGGTGGTGACGGAACCGAGCGGTTCAACGACTTCAGCAGAGATCGAACCCCAAGGAGCACCACCGTCGGTAGGATCGCGTCGCCTTATCCTTCTAACGAGGTTAGTCTACCTCATTATTTTTTCGGTTCCCGATCTTTTCCCGATTTTCGATCTTTTCGTTCTTGCTTTGCGTCGGCACGACCTCCTCACCGCCCTCACCGAGCTCCGCGGGTGCACGCCCGTGTAGCGTGGGGCCGCGCGTCGCCAGCCTGGTAGCGCGGGGCCATGCCGCGCTGCGGGCGCACGCCCGCGCAGCGCTGGGCCACGCTCCTCCAGCCTGGCCGTGCGGGGCCATGCCGCGCTGCTGGCGCACGCTGGCATAGTGCGGGGCCTCGCGCCGCCTGTCCTGGCTGCGCGGGGCCATGTCGCGCTGCGGGCGCACCCCCACACAGCGCCAGCCTGGCCGCGCGGGGCCATGCGGAGCTGCGGGCGCACGCCCGCGCAGCCCGGGGCCGCGCGCCGCCAGGGCTTGGCAGCGCGGGGCCTTGCCGTACTGCGGGTGCTTGCCCGCGCAGCGCGGGCCCAGGCGCCGCCAGTCTTGGCCGGGCGGGGTCGTGCCGCACTACTGGTGCTTGCCTGCGGGCAGTGCTAGGGCGCTGTGTGCGCCTAGGAGGTTGGTTACCGCGCGGGACTAAGCAAGCGCCGCCACACCTTGGTGTTCTTGTGCCACGAAGCACGGTTGGTTACTAATGTTCTTTTTGGGGGACTCTGTAGGTCCGGGAGTTGTACCAGGGTGCGGATTATTTCGAGTGTTTCGGGCGTTTTGTTTCGAGGTGGGTACCGTATCTTGGGAAGGGGTGGCCTTCAGATCTCGCCTACCTGTTTATTATTTTTACTGGAAACTCTTACAAAAGAATATGAGAATGTTAGGACTAGTTGTTTATCACTTCAACAGAATATGCAAGGTAATCCAACCCCGGGTCACTAAATGAGTCCTTATGCTACATTGGTGCGACTGAGTGTCGTGGGAGGTGTACGGCACAGGTTGACGATGGTTATGCTCATGGAGCTTACACGCACACCAGCGGTTTGGCCAGCGTATCGGTGTACTTTTCCGGAGAGGTGGTCTTATTAGACCCGTGGACCCTGCGAGGCTATTTGCGTGGGAGCCCCCTTGTGGCTATTTGCGAAACTATATTCTTACAGTAGGGGGCTATTGGCACCAGGTATTGAGCGGGATTGTGAAGACCCGGATCTTCGTGGTCATTACAGTGTGATCGACAGCTTATGGAGGCTAGTTTTTGTGGGTAGTGTTGGTTGCGCGCAAATCGGACCCAAGAAATAGACTCAGTGCGAGAAATGGATCAAGATCGCCTATTTGGGAGTTCGTCGAAAAATAAAGGTGGTTTCGCGCAAAACGGACACCGTATTTGGATTCAGCGCAGAAAAACGATCAAAACAGCTATTTGGTTGCTTGATTTGGAATTTTGGACTCCGGAATTGGACTCAGCGCGCGAAAACAGCAAAAAGAGGCATTTTTGGAGCTTATAGGATCCTTTTTCAGGCGGCCGGTCCATGGAGCGCGCGTGCACCAGGCGCAGCGGCCGCTCGGGCTTCCACGCGGCGGCACAGGAGAGGCGGGCGCAGGCCACGCGGCGCGCCCATGTGCGCGCGCCGCCTCGCGCGTCCCCGCGTAGGGGACACGCGGCGCTATGCCAATGGCGGGCACCGCGTCGGGCGTGGCCCCATCCGGGCCGTCCGCCCGGGGGGCAGGGCGCCCGGATGGGCGCCACGTGCCCCGCCTGTGCGTGCGGGCTGGGCCGGGGTTAGGCCTGGCCCAGCTCTGTGCGTTGCACAGTAATCAGCAAGAGGTTTTTTTCCTCTTTTCTTCTTCTTCCACATCTATTTAAGAGCTTATACCACCTCCTTCTCCCTCTTTTGGTGCTTCCAACCTTGGGGACTTCTACAGAGGAATCTCATACAACCCTCCTTCATCTTCTTCAGCAAAGAGATGGGTTATAGAGGCTTCATCACCATCATCTTCACCATGAGGCAAGCACCACCATTGTTGCTGTTGGTGGACCTTCCCATCACGTTTCAGTTCAAAAATTCTCCAGGACTCATTTCTTGGAATTTTGAGTTCATTTTTGGTTCTACGTTTTCACAAGAGGTAAGGGTACAATTTTTGTATCCAACTCTTTCCTCAGATCTCACGATTTTATAGAGTTTTAAGGCCATCTTTGGGACCCTTCATTTCAGTCTGGAATCCTGAACAATCATTAGTGTTTTGGCCTTTCTGGGCAGTAGGATGGGAATTTTTGGATTATTTTTGTGGAGAAATTTTCAGGACTCGAAGATCTACAATATTGCTATGTATCATTTTCCCCAGATCTGACTTTTTAATAGGGTTTATACATGATCTTTAGAGCACCTTGCTGCAGTCAGGTACAGATGGAACTTGGTGGATAGTTCAAAGTGTTTATGGGTTTTCTCCTTCATTCGAGCATGAAAATAGGAGGTCTTTAGTTCAATTTGTATCTACTCTCGACAAGGAATCCAATGGTACCTCTCTTGCAGGATTTGGAGCACGCTTGATTAGGTAACTTTAATGATCTTTTTAAGTGCGATTATATGGTTTACTGCAGTGCCTGTTTTAGTTTTGATTTGAGCAATGCACCTTGGAATGCAGATAACTTTGTGGATATAAGGTCTTTTTCAGAAATTCAAGTTGGGACTTCTTCTTAACTTCAAGGTGAGCAAATTCTCTTATGTGATCTGTGGATGAATCCCTTTGGAAAAGCCTCTAATTAAGCTTGGAAATGCTACCAAGTTTATGTTAGCAATTTTGGACAGCATTGTGTTTTTTGCTTCATTTGAATGTTAAGGGAAATTAAGGGTGGATTTTTGAGGACTTGAAGATGTTTGTATGAAAGAGGAGACCTTTGTTTTACTGTTGGAGACTTCATTTTGAGGTATTTGAGGTTGCACATACTTTTTATTTAACCTTGTTGCACTTGCCGAAATTCTGGAATTTGAATGCGCAGTGTGCATTGTTTCAGTGATTGCGCCCAATCCGTGAGGCGGATTTGGATGATTTTCGCGTCATCGGTCTCCTGGGAGGATAAGGATTACTCACGCCAAATTTCAGCTACAGCAGGCAGCGGATCGTCAAGTTTCAGGTGGGTGGTTGTGCTTTGCCGAAAACATCGATTTACCCACTCGGGCTATTGGTTTCCCTCATGGCATTGTGGTTGATGTTCTCTTCTCCTTGGTATAATATGCTTGGATATCCATGTCTTGATTAAGTTAATTGATCCTCAGTGTATACATGAGTGAATGAATAGTTTAATTGATGTTGCATTATCTCATATGAAGTTCATTATAAGTGACCATTCTTAAACCTATGCTATGTGAGGATAATTGGGAACTTAATCTTTAACCTACACCTTGTGATGAATGGTTGACCTAATTATGGTGAATGATGGTGATAGTTATGTGTGAATGGTTGGTTGATTTATGTGAGGACTTGATGGGATTATGTGACAAGTGCTTGGTAGTTTATGTGAGAATAATTAATTGATTGATCTTCGATCTAGCTTATGTGAAAATCGGTGTTGATGTTGATTATTGATCTAGTTGATGTGCGAATGACCTATGCTTTTGACTCCTAATTCATTCATGAAAAGATGATTATCATTGTGAGATGAGGCCTATTCCTTATGAGACTAAGCTTTGTTAATGACTCTTAATTTCTCCAAATGAGATGGGATGTTGTTGGTAGATCCTATGTGCATCCTATGTGAGATCAATAAAAGTTGTTGAACCTTAGTCTATTCATTGGTGATAGTGGATTGAATGTCCATATTCAAGTAATGTTAAATGACCTGTGGCAAAGTCTATATGTGAATGGATGGTTCATATGAGGGCGGTTAGTGATTTATGTGAGAATAGCTGACTACTTTAATCTGGATCTATCTATGTGAGATTCACTCTTTATGGAATTGATAATTGTCGTTTATCTCCTGATTCATGTTAGATGAAAACCATGACGGATACTATTCTCTCTTTATTTCCAAACGTGAAAGGTGCATACTTGTGTAGACTTGATGTATGCTATGTTAACATCTAATCCTTCTATGAGATTGATTATGTAATTTTGGAATAGCATGCTATAATAAATGTAAGAACATCGACACCTGTTTTCTTTTTATCGTCTTGGGACATTTGCATGCTTGTATGGTCACTTAGATAGGCCAACTTTTTCTGCTACACTATCATGCTGGACTTGACTTAGGAGAAACCATGTTTCTTGCTTTTCTCCTTTCATACTAGGCTCAGGGTATTTGTAGCTTGTGCGCGAGCAGGTGGTTTTGAGATAGTGTAGGCAGACTCTTGGGATCTGGGATAGGCTGGCTTGAGGGCAGGGTATTGCGGCTACCGCGGACTTTGGGCGGTTGACCGGATGGTGACTTGTGCATCGGATTAGGGATGACAGGTCGGATTTGATTTGGGGGATTTGTGGGATATTGCGGCAACCGAGAACTGTGGGCGGTTGACCGGGTTATTATTATTGCATCAGATTGGAGGTGAGGGATCGGGCTTCCTTAGTAGATGATTTTTCCCACTTATTTACAGTCGTGATCTAGTCCTGCTATATCAGGTTACTTATGACTACTTATTTCCCTCGTGTGGGTCGCTCCCCTCGAGTGCCACTCCGGAGTGTGTGACCGTGCCGGTCAGGAGCCGGTCAGTTACTTGTTTTGAGTGCGACCGTACCGGTCAGTGGTCGGTATGTCACCTATTTCGGGATGCGACCGTACCGGTCAGTAGTCGGTCAGTATTCCCGCAGTTGAGTCTTGAGTTCGGTAGGCATGGCAGGCAGTACCAGTGTTTACTGGTGTATAGATTGGGTTTAGTCAGGCAGGCATTTATATTCTGATGCACATATTTAGCTATCCTTATTAGCTCGGCATTTAGAGGCATTTTAGTGGTAGCTCTCTTTTATCAGTAGTTCTGTTTATAGCTTACCACCTTTCTTAGTCTTTTTCTTGCCTCTGGTAGACTTAGTGGGTACGTCGGGGTTTGAGGCTTTACCCACAAGGGGAGGCTACTGGTTTTACTAGTGGTTCTCACCCCCATTGTTGTTTTTCTCCTTTTCCTCCCTTTGTTTTGCAGTGTCTGCTGCGGGAGTTGCTGACCTTTCGGTTGACGGTTCGAGGCGAGGGAGTCGCGAGATAGATCTCTACCAGTGTTGACTTCTACAATGGGATAGATGTACCAACCCGGATTGTGGGTTTCACTGTACACAGTTGTATTTTATTATTTCAGTTTATCTCCCTTTTTGGATTTATAGATGTTGTATAGGTGGCTTTTACTTGTATTCAGTTTGTCGGTGGATTAGATTATTGTATCAGTATTTTTGGGAGATGGATATTGTACCTTTAGTTTTCAGTTGTACAGTGATTCAGCTTTTTATTATAGCAGTTTTTTTTCTTCAGCTCTGATATCTGTTTAGTTATTTGATGATACTTTGCAGGTTGGACGCTTCGCCTATGCGGGGTTTTGCATAGGTGGCGAATCTGTTAGCGAGCACGGGTCGCAGTTTCGACCCCCGGGGCGTGACAGATTATAGTGGTATCAGAGCCTAGGATGTAGGTCATTATGGACATAGAAACCCTAGGCTTGTGGTTGGACCTTAGGATGACTACGTGAGAGTCGTGACTTACAGCGAGAGTCCTGATTGAGTTTTATACCTCTCCCAAGGACGGGATGAGTGATTGGCATGTTCATTCTTCTAGGCTATTATGTTGGCTGCAGACAACAAATGTTATGGAATGGGTGACATGTCTTAGACTTTCGCTGGATTAGGTCGAGTGCTTGTTGTGTGTTCTGTTGTGCGGTTTGTCGCAGTGAGCGGTGTCTCCCTGACGCAGAGTTCTGACCCGTGTGTGTACCCCATCGCAGTTGGTGAGTCTGGATAGGCAGTTTTGGGTCGGATACCCAGATTGAGGTCAGAGAGCTCTGGACCCATATGATAGGGTTGGCAGTGGCATATCAGCGGCGGAGTGAGCAGTTGAATAGGATGATACAGTTGCTGGAGCAGTGGACACCTCCGATAGTGCTTTCCGTTGAGACCAACCCCTTTGTAGATCCCTGGGGGCAACGATTCCAATGGCGCCGGTTGGGCGAGCAGCCCTCTTTTGGTCGACTTTTAGTGCTGAGGCACTGAGGCGTGGTGGACAGTGGATAGCAGATGAGCAGTGGGACATCATTGATTGACTGGGACAGCTTTGGCTGTTAGACCTGTTCCGACTCGTAGGATTGAGTAGGAGCCTTCGGAGGCAGAGTTATGGTTGGTGGTGATGTACAGACTATTTGAGAGCCTTTTCATGCCAGAGGGTTTACGCCGTTGATGAACTGCACGCTCCACGTTATGGGGGACGAGGTGCATGGGATGTGTGTGTTGGGTTAGGATCGCGCCAGGATACCTCTTTGGCTCCTTGGTCCCTTTTACTTCAGATTTTGGATGCCCCGATAGAGCATAGCGTTGTAGTTCCTTTGGACAGATGGAGGCACTCGGTGCCAGTTGATGGAGGGCAGACTAGTAGGCAGAGGCCTTCTCGATTTCTTTTCAGAGTCGTGGACTTCTGAGGTGCCAGAGGTTGGGTGGACCCCGACGGCAGCATCGGCATTAGTATCAGAGTAGCGCAGCGGAAGCATGATGGGCTGCGATCATTGCCGCAGTATGAGTGGATGCAGAGATGGTGCTTTCTTTGGGGATAGTCAGGATATTCACAGACAGATTGAGCGACGACTATTAGCGCTGACAGTTGAATCTGTGCAACCTGGCCGGAGGGCGTCCCATCAGTGGGATGTGTCGTCGCAGGTATGATTTCCTTTATAGCCATCTGGGTCAGAATGAGGTGCATGCCTGCATGGACTAAAGGTAGAGTTGCTACCGCGTGCACTTGAGGTATAGATCCTTGTTTAGGATGTGCACGTGGAGGAGATTTGTGGAATATGTCTAGTGCAGTTAGGCCGTGGGTTATACCCGTTGACTAGCTGGTCTTGTGGCAGCCCAGGATTTTCGACTCGGTGTATTGGATTGGTCGGTGTGGCATCTTGCAAATTGTAATTGTGGGGTGAGGACTGTGAACTTCTGCGAGTTGGTGTCATGCCCCGGGGGTTCAAACGCGCGGAAGAAGAGCCACCGATGCCCCCAGATCAGTGTAATAATTTTTTTTTTTTGAAAACAAATTCCCCCAGTACGTGCACAGACCCGCCGCATATACAAATTCACTCTGCAAACGGGCAGAGTCTCCTTTGTATATGCACGGCATCCTGACTACATAATACATCTCATACAAGCTTTAACCACATTAGATCAAGGCACAGATACATTCAACATACAACCACACATCCTATCTACTCTCATACTTTAGAAAAAGGCCGACATATTGTAAACGGATAAATAATCACAGAGTTTGAAAGCGGCGACTACCCGACGCCGATGATTTGAAACCCGTATCAAAGCCACATAAATCCACAAGGTTTTAAAAACGGTGCCCACACGACACCCATGTTTCAAAGTTGGTTTTCGCAAACAGTTTTCCTTGTTTTTGCTGTTCGCAGTTCAAAACGGCCAAGTGAGGAAAAGGAACGACATTCATTCGACAGTTATGAAAGAAGAGGCAACATCCACATCGATCCCACGGGGGTATCGCAATCCACAACTAACTAACATGATTAATTAAAGAACGAGGAAAGAAAAGTCACTGTGTCTACTGACGCTAAAGGTCAGAACAGCGCTCTCACGGCCTCACCAGCGCCCTAGCACTCGCCCCCGGACGAACCTGTCACAAGGTGGGAAGTCAGTGACTATAAAGAAAAGTAAGAGCAAAAAGGGCAATAAAACGGCAAACCACAAAAACTGGAGCAACCCCCCCGCCACAAAGTGTAAACCACGGTAGGTAACCCTATGTAAAACAAACCGGGCACCTCCCGCGGCAACCCCTTCCGAGCACCCATCTCGGACCCCTGCCGAGCCCCTACCTCGGCCGCCGAGCACCTACCTCGGCTCCACCGCTCACACCCTCCACCCACGAGGGCCCTCATTACGCCACCGTCACGCGGGGTATACGGGTCAACGTACCACTTTTCCGGAAAAGCACACCCTTGCGGAGGCCAGGCCGCTGGTGTGCGTGTAGTAACACGAGCCTCATAGTCAAGTATTTAGATAAATGATCAAATAAATAGTGTAAACGGATTAGAGATGTCAACAGTAAACATTTTAGAAAACCACCGCTGCCCGAACATGCATCTTACAACTAACACCCTTTCCCAACTAGCCCTGGAAAAAGTACCCACCTTGAAAGGAGTCCGGCGCTCGATTCGTCTGCAGTCGCGTGTCTGCCGAGTCTGCAACATCCTGCGACCCTGAGGAAGCGAAAACTAAGACCTGGTGATCAAAAACACCCAACAACGACTCCGGCAGAAAACGGGAAAACGACAAGTTCTTAAAACCCCCGGGCGGCGTACGCCCCGCATGCGGACAGCTCCGCGCAGCCTCGCCCCGTCGGCGGCGGCCCCGCGCGGCCTCAGCCCGCGCGGCGCCCCAACAGCGGGCGGCCACCGCGTGGCGCAGGTCCGTGCGGAGTGCTGTCCGCAGGCGCGGGCGGCCCGGTGCGGCACCAATTCGCGCGGGCGCCTCACCTGCGCGCGACCCCAGCCCGCGCGGGCGCCCCACCTGCGGGCGGCCCCGCGCAGCAGCGAGTCGCGCGGGGGCCCCGCCCGCGAGTGCGGGCGGCCCCGCGCGGCAGCAAGCCGCGCGGGCGCGCTGCCCGCGGGTGCAGGCGGCTCCGCGCGGGCTGGGCCGCGCGGGCGCCCCTCCCGCGGGCGGCCCCGCGCGGCAGCAAGCCGCGCGGGCGCGCTGCCCGCGGGTGCGGGCGGCCCCGCGCGGCCCCAGCCCGCGGGCGGCCCCGCGACGGCGGCATCCGCCTCGACGATGGCGGCAGCGGCGGCGGCGCGGTGGTCCTCGTCCCCGGACCGATCGGCAAGACCCAAAAGAAATTTACGAAACCTAAACAAAACGGTAAGGGCTCACGTTGAATCGCGAGGGATGGAGGAGAAGGATCGTCCACCTTTTCCCTTTTCTCTTCCTCCGGATCGTGGAGTCCCGCGTCGGAGAAGTCTCGAGCGAGAGTGAAAAGAGATTGGGTTGCCTGTTCCTTCCTCTCGTCGCTTCTGATCGCTCCCCAGACGCCCTAGACGCACGGTCGAGAAAAAAAAATGAAGGAACCCCAAAAGAAACCCTAAGTCCGGTTTATAAACCCCACGTTCAACTAAAATAATAATAATAATAATAATAATAATAATAATAATAATAATAATAATAATAATAATCAGTGGCTAATAGTTACCTCGGAAAGCGTGTAGATCGTCCGCACGGATCCCGGAACGTCTGAAAGGGGTCCAAACTTCAGAATTAAGTTTTGGGAGATCTCGGGGTCGGAATTCGAATCCGATCGCACCACCGTTCTCCGTTTCGCGAGCTCTATCGCCTAAAATTACCCGCGAGCCCCGACGGATTGTCCAGAATTAAGCAAAAATTTGCACCCGCCGGATTCCCCACCAGTGGAAAGAAGGAAAGAGATTAACCAGAAGAAAATAGCGGGTCTTACAGTTGGACAGTAGGAGTTGGTTTACAGGTGTTGGTAGATTGCACTAGTTGCAGTGACAGCGTGCCAACAGGAGTCAGGCAGATGATGAGCCAAGGATGTATTGCCCAGTTAGTGACTGTGATAAAGGTGCCTACGGCGGCCCCGGGACTCAAAGGTGCCCTTAATGCCCGCGAGTTCTCGAATATAAGTCCACCTGAGTTGATGAGAATGCCGCCGGGCAAGGAGATTGAAATTGTTATTAACGTGGTTCTAGGAACCGCGTCGATATTGAAGGCACCTCATTGGATGGCACCAGCACAACTGTGAGCTGATGGTATAGTTATTGACTATGATGGATAAAGGGGTTGTTAGACCCGGTGTGTTACCTGATGGAAGAGAAATTGGATCTTTCGTCTTGTCAGCAGTGATTGAGTTGTAGTGATGACCCCACGGTAGTCTTGGATATGTGTAGATGTTTTTGGGCCGGCGTACAGTGCGGAGCTTGAGCAATGCTTGCGCAGTAAGCGCCATTACTGGAATGGATGGGATGATTAGGACCAAGGATCGTGCCCAGAGTGATCCTTTCCATGTTTTGGTTTCAGTCGAGCAACCCATACTGATGGATGAGATCAGTGAGTGTTGAATTAAGGGTCCACAGTTGATGTGGAGTAAGGACAGAATAACTGCCACAGCAGGGACAACTTCAACTCTTCGTTGTTTTTCGGTGGTTCTCCAACTCAGAGTTGTAGTTGTTGGACTCCCTTTTTATATGGATAATTGTGAGGGTGTACTTCAGGTTTCTTGAATGAGTTGGTTTTGAGAAGGAGATTTTGGGGGTGTTGTGGATCAGTGGTTACCAGTTATTTCTTCTTTTCCCCGTGACATATTGGAATCCTTGTCGTTGTCCATGTCTCCGCTTAGAGGTGATATGTTTGGTTTGCCCGTCGATGTTTGACTCGCTCCACTTGAGACTAGTGAGTGTCTGGAGTGTTGGAGGCACCGTTGTGGATTATGGCTCGAGAGATGAGGAATGGCGCAACTAGGCTATGTCGTGCAGGCGGTTGATGTTGTTGTGCAATAATCACGGGAAGCGAGTGACGCTTTAAGAGCTGGTGACGAGGATGTTGGATATTTGCCCTTCTGATTTGAGACTTCTTTTGAGCTATGTTAGTTTCGAGGACGAAACTTTCTTTTAGTGGGGGAGGATGTGAAGGCCCGGATCTTCGTGGTCATTATAGTGTGATCGACAGCTTGTGGAGGTCAGTTTTTGTGGGTAGTGTTGGTTGCGCGCAAATCGGACCCAAGAAACGGACTCAGTGCGAGAAATGGATCAAGATCGCCTATTTGGGAGTTCGTCGAAAAATAAAGGTGGTTTCGTGCAAAACGGACACCGTATTTGGATTCAGCGCAGAAAAACGATCAAAACGGCTATTTGGTTGCTTTATTTGGAATTTTGGACTCCGGAATTGGACTCAGCGCGCGAAAACAGCAAAAAGAGGCATTTTTGGAGCTTATAGGATCCTTTTTCAGGCGGCCGGTCCACGGAGCGTGCGTGCACCAGGTGCAGCGGCTGCTCGGGCTTCCACGCGGTGACACAGGAGAGGCGGGCGTGGGCCACGCGTCGCGCCCATGTGCGCGCGCCGCCTCGCGCGTCCCCGTGCAGGGGACACACGGCGCCACGCCAATGGCGGGCGCCGCGTCGGGCGTGGCCCCATCCGGGCCGTCCGCCCGGGGGGCGGGGCGCCCGGATGGGCGCCACGTGCCCCGCCTGCGCGCGCGGGCTGGGCCGGGGTTGGGCCTGGCCCAGCTCTGTGCGTTGCACAGTAATCAGCAAGAGGTTTTTTCCCTCTTTTCTTCTTCTTCCACCTCTATTTAAGAGCTTATACCACCTCCTTCTCCCTCTTTTGGTGCTTCCAACCTTGGGGACTTCTACAGAGGAATCTCATGCAACCCTCCTTCATCTTCTTCAGCAAAGAGATGGGTTATAGAGGCTTCATCACCATCATCTTCACCATGAGGCAAGCACCACCATTGTTGCTGTTGGTGGACCTTCCCGTCGCGTTTCAGTGCAAAAATTCTCCAGGACTCATTTCTTGGAATTTTGAGCTCATTTGTGGTTCTACGTTTTCACAAGAGGTAATGCTACAATTTTTGTATTCAACTCTTCCCTCCGATCTCACGATTTTATAGAGTTTTAAGGCCATCTTTAGGACCCTTCATTTCAGTCTGGAATCCTGAACAATTCTCAGTGTTTTGGCCTTTATGGGCAGTAGGATGGGATTTTTTGGATTGTTTTTGCGGGGAAATTTTCAGGACTCAAAGATCTACAATATTGGTATGTATCATTTTCCCCAGATCTGACTTTTTAATAGGGTTTATGCATGATCGTTGGAGCACCTTGCAGCAGTCAGGTACAGATGGAACTTGGTGGATAGTTCAAAGTGTTTATGGGTTTTCTCCTTCATCCGAGCATGAAAATTGGAGTTCTTTAGCTTAATTTGTATCTACTCTCGACAAGGAATCCAATGGTACCTCTCTTGCAGGATTTGGAGCACGTTTGATTAGGTAACTTTAATGATCTTTTTAAGTGCGATTATATGGTTTACTGCAGTCCCTGTTTTAGTTTTGATTTGAGCAATGCACATTGGAATGCAGATAACTTTGTGGATATAAGGTCTTTTTCAGAAATTCAAGTTGGGACTTCTTCTTAACTTCAAGGTGAGCAAATTCTCTTTTGTGATCTGTGGATGAATCCCTTTGGAAAAGCCTCTAATTAAGCTTGGAAATGCTAGCAATTTTATGTTAGCAATTTTGGACAGCATTGTGATTTTTGCTTCATTTGAATGTTAAGGGAAATTAAGGGTGGATTTTTGAGGACTTGAAGATGTTTGTATGAAAGAGGAGACCTTTGTTTTACTGTTGGAGACTTCATTTTGAGGTATTTGAGGTTGCACATACTTTTTATTTAACCTTGTTGCACTTGCCGAAATTCTGGAATTTGAATGCGCAGTGTGCATTGTTTCAGTGATTGCGCCCAATCCGTGAGGCGGATTTGGATGATTTTAGCGGCATCGGTCTCCTGGGAGGATAAGGATTACTCACGCCAAATTTCAGCTACAGCGGGCAGCGGATCGTCAAATTTCAGGTGGGTGGTTGTGCTTTGTCGAAAACATCGATTTACCCACTCGGGCTATTGGTTTCCCTCATGGCATTGTGGTTGATGTTCTCTTCTCCTTGGTATAATATGCTTGGATATCCATGTCTAGATTAAGTTAATTGATCCTCAGTGTATACATGAGTGAATGAATAGTTTGATTGATGTTGCATTATCTTATATGAAGTTCATTATAAGTGACCATTCTTAAACCTATGCTATGTGAGGGTAATTGGGAACTTAATCTTTAACCTACACCTTGTGATGAATGGTTGACCTAATTATGGTGAATGATGGTGATAGTTATGTGTGAATGGTTGGTTGATTTATGTGAGGACTTGATGGGATTATGTTTACTCAGAAAGAGCTCAATTTGAGGCAGCGGAGATGGTTGGAATTGCTAAAGGACTACGATGTAAACATTCTATACCATCCTGACAAGGCCAATGTGGTCGCTGATGCCCTGAGCAGGAGGGCAGTGCAGAGTTTATCTTTGATGATCACCGATCAGGCGCCATTACTTGAGCAGATGAGGCGGTTAGAGCTTGAGGTTGTGTCCCCTGGGGTCTCTGCTCGACTTATGTCTCTAGTCGTGCAGCCCACTCTGTTGGATAGGATTCGGGAGAAACAGAGTGAAGACCCCCACCTGATGAGGATTCAAGAGCAGATTCAGACTGATGTGATAGGGGATTTTTCTGTTGATGCTTCGGGAGTACTGCGGTACAGGGACCGAGCTTGTGTGCCTATGGATACAGAGATTCGAGAGCAGAGCTTGAGAGAGGCTCACTATACACCTTACACCATCCATCCTGGTGGGACTAAGATGCATAGAGACCTCAAGGCACAGTTTTGATGGAATGGGATGAAAAGAGACATTGGGAGATTCATCGCACACTGTTTAACTCGTCAGCAAGTAAAAGCTGAGCACCGTGTACCTGCTGGCAAGTTGCAGAGTCTTCCAATCCCTGAATGGAAATGGGAGCATATTACTATGGATTTTATCACTGGATTACCGAGAGCTCAGGCTGGGGCAGATGCGATATGGGTGATCGTGGACAGGCTCACCAAGTCCGCTCATTTTATACCAGTTCAGATGACTTGGCCGATGGAGCGGCTGGCACAGGTGTACGTAGCTGAGATAGTGAGATTGCATGGGGTACCTGTGTCCAGCATATCCGATAGAGACCCCAGGTTTGTCTCGCATTTCTGGAGGAGTTTACAGACAGCCTTAGGGACGCAGCTCCGATTTAGCACAGCATTCCACCAACAGCCTGATGGACAGACAGAGAGCACTATTCAGACCCTTGAGGATATGTTGAGAGCTTGCGTTCTGGACTTTGGAGGAAGATGGTACCGACACTTGGGATTGGTTGAGTTCGCATACAACAACAGCTATCAAACGAGCATTCAGATGGCTCCGTTTGAAGCGTTGTATGGACGCAGGTGTCGGTCACCCTTACATTGGAGTGACGTGGGTGAGAAGAAGACTTTGGGCCCTGATCCCCTAGTTGAGGTGGAGGAAAAGGTCAGATGGATACGACGACATCTCGAGACTGCCCAGAGTCGATAGAGGAGCTATGCTGACACTCGACGGCGAGACTTGCAGTTTCAGGTGGGCGATCATGTCTTTTTGAAAGTCTCGCCCTCGAAGGGGATTCGAAGAGTTGGGATTCGTGGGAAACTGAGCCCTCGTTATATTGGGCCTTTCAAGGTATTGGAGCGTTTAGGGCCAGTTGCCTACCGGCTTGCACTTCCTCCCAGACTTGCAGGGGTTCACGATGTGTTTCATGTATCGACATTGAGGAGGTATGTGTATAACCCGTCGCACATCATGGATTACACCCACTGGAGATTGCTGAGGATTTGAGCTATGTCGAGCGGCCGTTGAGGATCTTGGATCGTGAGGTTAGGGAGTTGCGCAGTCGAGCCATCCCTTATGTGAAGATCCTCTGGAGCAGCCGTGATGAGCGTGTTGCCACTTGGGAGCTGGAGTCAGCGTTGATGGACGCTTACCCCCACCTGTTTGAGGCCCCGGTGTGAGGTATGACTTTTGTTTCGAGGACGAAACTTTTTCTTGGGGGGGAGGATGTAGTGGTCCAGATTTCCCATGCAGCCTTACCGATGAATCCTCTGTGTAAGAACACCTAGTATTGGTGTATTAGGCCCATAGTGCATCAAGGAGATGCCACGGATAGACCCTGTGAGGTATCTTTTACTGTTTTGGCCTTCGGCTGTGTTCGCCGAAATTTTTAGAAGGATTTTGGCCAAACAGAGGTTAGATTTGGATCCAGCGCGAAAAACCGCATAGTGGGGATGTACGGAAGTGCGGTGGTTGTTATAATTGTGGTTGGGAGAGTTTGACTTTACTATTTCGGTGTGTCGGAAGCCTCGGTTCGCCAAATGGACGAGAGAAATGGACTCAGGGCGAAAAACTGTGCAAAGTAAGCTTTTTCTGGACATTTTGGGCTTAAAGTAGAGTTTTTGGTGTTGCTGGCCTGGTGGACTGGGCTCACGGTGGCCGGCTCACGGCCCATGCACCGGTGGGTGCAGCGCGGTGCATGGGGGAGGGCGTGCACCCGGTGCAGGGGCGTCGCGGGCGGCTTGGCGCACGAGGGTAGACCGGCCGGTGCAGCGCGGTCCAAGGCCGCGCTGCACCCGGTCCACGAGCCCGGGCGGGCGCCCGGTGCACGCGCGGTGCACCGGGCACCGCACCGCGCATGCCTGCGCGCACGTGGCGCGCGCCCGAGCCCGCGCGTGGGCTGGGCCGGGCTGGCGTGGCGCGATCCTGGCTCGGTCGGACCATTTGGTCCGACCCGCCTTGCACCGGATCGGGTGCAAGGGTTTTGGATAAGTTTTGTAGGGGAGATTTGGTGTTTTTCTTCACTTTGGCCAGCCATTTGAGAGTTATCCCGAGCCCTCCTTCACCTGAGTTGTGAAGGAGAAATGTTCTTCTCCCTCTCCTCTACCAGCCGACGAAATTTCAGAATTTTAGGAGATCATCTTTTCGACTTCATCTGCGACGCGGCGCACAGTGACGCTTTGTCTTCGTCGACCCGTTTCGTCGCATTCTCTTGCGCAGACTACCCCGACTCGCTCCGATCTCCGTTTTTAGCGATTTTCACGCCGTCGTACTCACGACTGGTAGGACTTTAACTTTGATGTTCAGAGTTTTCTCAGATTCCTTACAGATTTTGGAGGTATTTGAGCTTTTTGTTGCCCCTTTTTCTTCACGGATTTTTGGACAGCATTGCAGAGTTTTGGCCATAACTTTGCGTACCGACATCGGATCGAGGTGATCCAAAAGGCAAAATTCATCTACTTCTTGCGAGGAATCTCCTGGATTTTTCTCAGAATTTACTGAGTTGGATTCGAAGGTGAAAATCTTTCTTCTTTCCGAGCTCTTATCTGTGGAAAGTTGTACAGTTATGAATGAGGTGTTTCTCTTGCCGGATTTATATCTCAGCGTAGAAAACTCGGAATTGAGCGTGTAGGTACTCGTTTCGACGGGTTCGTCGCGAGGATCGTGACGGTATTTTTTGTGGATTTTTCTGGGCACTTCTTTCTGCAGGTGAAAACTGTGAAACTCTGGACAGTTGTAGTTGGACTGATGTTGAGGGGGGAAAATGATATTTTTATTTGTGTAGGTTCTATCTGGATATTTTGCACAGTGTGGAGGACATCACTGGACTGAGCGTAGACCTTACTTTCGGGGACCAGGATTTAGCGCTCGAGGTGGGTACCGTTGTCACCTCTCACTTTGGGATACCCACTAGGCTTATTAAGAATTACCCCGGAATCATGTTCATAGTTTTTGAAAAGAGATGAACCTAGCATGCTGGAATGAAACTGATAATTGAATGTTACTAGCTTTAATACTTGTATTTATAAGAAATAATCATTTCTTAGAAAAGGGGACTTATACAGTATATGAATTATTGGATTACATGTTAATACAAAGGCATATTCTAATCTGTATAAGAAAGGAAATTATTTTGATAAATAATGGACTTGCATGCTTGTGTGGCCACCTTTATTACTACACTACTATATGGAATTTGACTTAGGAGAAAACATGTTCTTTTATCTTTTCTCTGGACCCCTAGACATAGGGGATAGTATGCTCAGATTAGAGCATGAACTGGAATAGTGTAGTCAGTATCGGGGAATTGGGGGACAGGCAGGTTGAGGACAGGGTATTTGCGGCAATCGCGGATTTTGGGCGGTTGACCGGACTGTTTTATTGCATCAGATTCAGGGATAGGGGATCGGGATCTCTTTAGTAGATGAGTTTTCCTACCAGTTAGGGTCTTGATCTAGCCTTACTGTACCAGGATACTTTTGGCGGCTTATTATACTCGTGAGGGTCGCTCCCCTCGAGTGCCACTCCGGAGTGTGTATACTTGTGACCGTGCCGGTCAGGAGCCGGTCTGTTGCCATAAGGATAGGACCGTGCCGGTCAGGAGCCGGTCTGTTGCCATAAGGATAGGACCGTGCCGGTCAGTAGCCGGTCTGTTGCCTTAGGGGTAGGACCGTGCCGGTCAGGAGCCGGTCTGTTCCCCTAGGGGTGGGACCGTGTCGGTTAGGAACCGGCCTGCACCCCACAACCGAGTTGTGAGTCAGTAGGCATAGCAGGCAGTTCCGGTGTTCATCGGTGTCTAGATTGGGTTACCTAGGCAGGCTTGTATGCATTGAGGGATGCATTTTAGCTATTTTGTTAGCTCAGCTTTTTAGAGGCATCTTAGTGGTAACGTTTTCCAATTGTTCTTATTTATGGCTTACCACCTTGGCTTACTTTTGCCTCTTGTAGTCCTAGTGGGCAGTTCGGAGTTTTGAGGTTTACCCACTAGGGGAGGCTACTGTTTATAGTAGTTCTGACCCTCACTGTTTTCTTCCTTTTGTCCCCTTTGTTTTGCAGAGTCATCTGCCGGAGTTGCGGGACCCTTTACCCAGGAGCGAGGTAAGAGGATCACGGATTAGCTAGCTACTTCCCCGGTGCCGAGTTTTGTAGTCTTGATGTACCTTGGACACTCAGACAGTTGTACTTTTCTTTTATCTTGGGTCTGGCTGTAGCCAGCTGGTTGTATTTACTTCGTGAGCTGGGAGAGACATATGTATCCATTTGAGAGTTTATTGTACTTTTGTTCCCAGCTTATGTCTGAGGTGTATTAGTTTTTAGTATAGCTCTGCTTTATGCTCCAGTATTGTTTTATTTATATCTGAGCAGGTTACCAGCGCTTCGTGTACACGGGAAATACCGTGTGCACGGCGGATCTGTGGACGAGCCCGGGTTCTGGTTTACACCCGGGGCGTGACAGATTAGGTTGGTATCAGAGCTTAGGGATAGGTTAGTTGGGACTTAGAAAATCCTAGGCTTTTGGCAGACCCTAGGATGGCAGGGCGTGAGTGACGCAACATTTTGCGAAAGTCGGCAGATTATTATTAAAACTCTCCCTGTGAGCGGAGAGGGACTGGCATATCCTATTTATGGTAGACTATTATGTTGGCTGCAGACAACATAAAGTTACAGAAATAGGAGGATGACCATGACTTTCGCTGGATTGGGTCGAGTGTGGTTTTGGTTACTGACCCGTGGTTCCTTGTGTGACAGAATGCCTCCTAGGCGGCGGATTTCTATCCGGGGGATCCCTATACCCCCGGAGGAGCCGGGGCAGCCCGGATCTTCTGAGATTGAGGAGCTGAGGGCCATGGTGGCCCAGTTGGCGGAGAGTCACCGCCGACAGGAGCAGAGGATTGAGTAGTTGCTTGCTCAGGTTGGGGCACCTCCCCCTACTACTGTAGAGGCCCCTGTACCACTGGTTGTACCGTCGACTATTCCACCCGTCCCTACGGCGCCATCGTCGAGCAGTGGGGCCCAGGGGGTATTCAGGCCGTTGACCCTAGGAGAGGAGCAGGATTTTGCGGACCGACTTACCCAATTTTGTCAGCGGGGACCGCCTAGGTTTTCAGGGCGGAGCACTCACCCGTGGGTAGAGAGGGGGGATCATGTTGTCGCGAGACGTGGAGGCGTGGTCGCTCAGAGTTCTGAGAGGAAGCGACCAGCGCCAGTTGGTGGGGGATAGACCAGCTCTTGGAGGCCGCCCCGACCGCCGCCGCCTCAGTTTACGGGCCGTGGGCGTTCGGAGCGGCGAGGGTCTGGGAGATCCCAGAGGCCCCCACAGCGGCAGAGGCAGCAGCAGCAGTCGAGGCGGCCCCGGCCTACAGTTGGGTGTGTTTTCTGCGGGGGTCTGCACCCCTCCGCTACTTGTGATTTGAGGCACGGTCGCTGTTTTAGATGCGGGCAGACAGGTCATCTGCGAGCTACTTGCCCTTTTGCGACATCGCCGGCTCCTTCTGCAGCATCAGTACCTTCGGCGCCTCCGCAGCGGCCCTATGCTCCAGCGAGCAGGGCTCCTTCCTCCCACCCTGCAGATGACCGATCACCAGCTGAGGGCGGGCGAGTCTACGCTGCCCAGGTAGAGGACTCCTCAGCCGCCGACCATGTGGTGGCAGGTACCATTTTACTTTTCGGTACTAGAGCTCGTACTTTATCTGATACCGGCGCATCACATTCCTTTATTAGTAGATCCTTTGCATTATCTCATGGACTAGAGTTAGGTCGGTTGCCTCATGCATTAGAGGTACAGATTCCTGATCATACATTGCATGTAGAGGAGTGTTGTTGGTCTTGCCCGGTACAGCTTGAGTCTTGGATTTTGCCAGCAGACCTGATAGTCCTTAGTCAGCTGCGAGATTTTGACATTGTACTGGGGATGGATTGGCTGGCTCGCTATTTCGCGACGATTGATTGCGCCGCGAGGACTGTTACTTTTAGCGAGCCAGGCCAGGAGGTGTTTGTTCATAGGGGTTGTCAGAGTTCCTTTTTCGCCTCTGTAGTTTCGACTTCTCGTGCGAGGCAGATGATGCGCTGTGGATGCGTGGTTTTTTGGCTTCGGTGGTTAAGGAGCCTGTGGCGGCACCGGGACTCACGGATATCCCTATTGTCCACGAGTTTTCGGATGTGTTTCCTCCTGAGCTTATTAGCATGCCGCCGAATAGAGAGATCGAGTTTTTCATTGACGTAGTTCCAGGAACTGCGCTAATTTCTAAGGCTCCTTACCGAATGGCACCGGCTGAGTTGAGAGAGTTAAAGGCGCAACTTCAGGACTTAATGGACAAAGGTTTTGTAAGGCCCAGTGTATCGCCTTGGGGAGCGCCGGTGCTATTTGTGAAGATGAAGGATGGTTCACTTCGACTGTGTGTCGATTGTCGAGAGCTGAATAAAGTGACCATCAAGAACAAGTACCCTTGCCGCGCATTGACGATCTCTTTGATCAGCTGCAAGGGTCTTGTGTCTTCTCCAAGATTGATTTCAGGTCTGGTTACCACCAATTGAAGGTGAAGGCTGAGGACATTGCAAAGACAGCTTTCAGGACGCGGTACGGGTATTATGAGTTTACTATCATGCCTTTTGGATTGACAAATACCCCTGCTGCTTTTATGGATTTAATGAACAGGATCTTTCGACCCTACCTTGATCGATTTGTGGTGGTGTTTATTGATGATATCCTGATTTATTCCCGGAGCAATGTGGAGCACGAGGAGCACCTGAGGATTGTGCTACAACTTCTTTGAGAGAAGAAGTTGTATGCCAAGTCATCTAAGTGTGACTTCTGGCTTCGGGAGGTTGTCTTTTTGGGCCATGTGATATCAGCCGCAGGAGTGGCAGTAGACCCGGCGAAGATAGAGGCAGTCCGGGATTGGCCCCGACCGACGACGGTATCTGAGGTCCGCAGTTTCATGGGCTTAACGGGATATTACCGTCGGTTTGGGGAAGGTTTTGCGAAACCCTCCACACCCCTCACTCGTCTGATTCGCAAGGGAATCAAGTTTTTTTTGGAGTGAGGATTGTCAAAGGAGCTTTGAGGAATTAAAGAACAGATTGATGTCGGCTCCTATTCTTTCCCTTCTTGTTATGGGGAAAGGATACGTGATTTACAGTGATGCATCGCACAGTGGACTTGGTTGCGTGCTGATGCAGGAAGGAAGGGTAATTGCTTACGCCTCTCGGCAACTGAAAGATTATGAAAAGAATTACCCTACCCATGATCTGGAGTTAGCTGCAGTGATTTTTGCACTTAAGTTGTGGCGTCATTACTTGTATGGGGAGCACTGCAAGTTTTATACTGACCACAAGAGCTTGAAATACTTGTTTACTCAGAAAGAGCTCAATTTGAGGCAGCGGAGATGGTTGGAATTGCTAAAGGACTACGATGTAAACATTCTATACCATCCTGACAAGGCCAATGTGGTCGCTGATGCCCTGAGCAGGAGGGCAGTGCAGAGTTTATCTTTGATGATCACCGATCAGGCGCCATTACTTGAGCAGATGAGGCGGTTAGAGCTTGAGGTTGTGTCCCCTGGGGTCTCTGCTCGACTTATGTCTCTAGTCGTGCAGCCCACTCTGTTGGATAGGATTCGGGAGAAACAGAGTGAAGACCCCCACCTGATGAGGATTCAAGAGCAGATTCAGACTGATGTGATAGGGGATTTTTCTGTTGATGCTTCGGGAGTACTGCGGTACAGGGACCGAGCTTGTGTGCCTATGGATACAGAGATTCGAGAGCAGAGCTTGAGAGAGGCTCACTATACACCTTACACCATCCATCCTGGTGGGACTAAGATGCATAGAGACCTCAAGGCACAGTTTTGATGGAATGGGATGAAAAGAGACATTGGGAGATTCATCGCACACTGTTTAACTCGTCAGCAAGTAAAAGCTGAGCACCGTGTACCTGCTGGCAAGTTGCAGAGTCTTCCAATCCCTGAATGAAAATGGGAGCATATTACTATGGATTTTATCACTGGATTACCGAGAGCTCAGGCTGGGGCAGATGCGATCTGGGTGATCGTGGACAGGCTCACCAAGTCCGCTCATTTTATACCAGTTCAGATGACTTGGCCGATGGAGCGGCTGGCACAGGTGTACGTAGCTGAGATAGTGAGATTGCATGGGGTACCTGTGTCCAGCATATCCGATAGAGACCCCAGGTTTGTCTCGCATTTCTGGAGGAGTTTACAGACAGCCTTAGGGACGCAGCTCCGATTTAGCACAGCATTCCACCCACAGCCTGATGGACAGACAGAGAGCACTATTCAGACCCTTGAGGATATGTTGAGAGCTTGCGTTCTGGACTTTGGAGGAAGATGGTACCGACACTTGGGATTGGTTGAGTTCGCATACAACAACAGCTATCAAACGAGCATTCAGATGGCTCCGTTTGAAGCGTTGTATGGACGCAGGTGTCGGTCACCCTTACATTGGAGTGACGTGGGTGAGAAGAAGACTTTGGGCCCTGATCCCCTAGTTGAGGTGGAGGAAAAGGTCAGATGGATACGACGACATCTCGAGACTGCCCAGAGTCGACAGAGGAGCTATGCTGACACTCGACGGCGAGACTTGCAGTTTCAGGTGGGCGATCATGTCTTTTTGAAAGTCTCGCCCTCGAAGGGGATTCGAAGAGTTGGGATTCGTGGGAAACTGAGCCCTCGTTATATTGGGCCTTTCAAGGTATTGGAGCGTTTAGGGCCAGTTGCCTACCGGCTTGCACTTCCTCCCAGACTTGCAGGGGTTCACGATGTGTTTCATGTATCGACATTGAGGAGGTATGTGTATAACCCGTCGCACATCATGGATTACACCCACTGGAGATTGCTGAGGATTTGAGCTATGTCGAGCGGCCGTTGAGGATCTTGGATCGTGAGGTTAGGGAGTTGCGCAGTCGAGCCATCCCTTATGTGAAGATCCTCTGGAGCAGCCGTGATGAGCGTGTTGCCACTTGGGAGCTGGAGTCAGCGTTGATGGACGCTTACCCCCACCTGTTTGAGGCCCCGGTGTGAGGTATGACTTTTGTTTCGAGGACGAAACTTTTTCTTGGGGGGGAGGATGTAGTGGTCCAGATTTCCCATGCAGCCTTACCGATGAATCCTCTGTGTAAGAACACCTAGTATTGGTGTATTAGGCCCATAGTGCATCAAGGAGATGCCACGGATAGACCCTGTGAGGTATCTTTTACTGTTTTGGCCTTCGGCTGTGTTCGCCGAAATTTTTAGAAGGATTTTGGCCAAACAGAGGTTAGATTTGGATCCAGCGCGAAAAACCGCATAGTGGGGATGTACGGAAGTGCGGTGGTTGTTATAATTGTGGTTGGGAGAGTTTGACTTTACTATTTCGGTGTGTCGGAAGCCTCAGTTCGCCAAATGGACGAGAGAAATGGACTCAGGGCGAAAAACTGTGCAAAGTAAGCTTTTTCTGGACATTTTGGGCTTAAAGTAGAGTTTTTGGTGTTGCTGGCCTGGTGGACTGGGCTCACGGTGGCCGGCTCACGGCCCATGCACCGGTGGGTGCAGCGCGGTGCATGGGGGAGGGCGTGCACCCGGTGCAGGGGCGTCGCGGGCGGCTTGGCGCACGAGGGTAGACCGGCCGGTGCAGCGCGGTCCACGGCCGCGCTGCACCCGGTCCACGAGCCCGGGCGGGCGCCCGGTGCACGCGCGGTGCACCGGGCACCGCACCGCGCATGCCTGCGCGCACGTGGCGCGCGCCCGAGCCCGCGCGTGGGCTGGGCCGGGCTGGCGTGGCGCGATCCTGGCTCGGTCGGACCATTTGGTCCGACCCGCCTTGCACCGGATCGGGTGCAAGGGTTTTGGATAAGTTTTGTAGGGGAGATTTGGTGTTTTTCTTCACTTTGGCCAGCCATTTGAGAGTTATCCCGAGCCCTCCTTCACCTGAGCTGTGAAGGAGAAATGTTCTTCTCCCTCTCCTCTACCAGCCGACGAAATTTCAGAATTTTAGGAGATCATCTTTTCGACTTCATCTGCGACGCGGCGCACAGTGACGCTTTGTCTTCGTCGACCCGTTTCGTCGCATTCTCTTGCGCAGACTGCCCCGACTCGCTCCGATCTCCGTTTTTAGCGATTTTTGCGCCGTCGTACTCACGACTGGTAGGACTTTAACTTTGATGTTCAGAGTTTTCTCAGATTCCTTACAGATTTTGGAGGTATTTGAGCTTTTTGTTGCCCCTTTTTCTTCGCAGATTTTTGGACAGCATTGCAGAGTTTTGGCCATAACTTTGCGTACCGACATCGGATCGAGGTGATCCAAAAGGCAAAATTCATCTACTTCTTGCGAGGAATCTCCTGGATTTTTCTCAGAATTTACTGAGTTGGATTCGAAGGTGAAAATCTTTCTTCTTTCCGAGCTCTTATCTGTGGAAAGTTGTACAGTTATGAATGAGGTGTTTCTCTTGCCGGATTTATATCTCAGCGTAGAAAACTCGGAATTGAGCGTGTAGGTACTCGTTTCGACGGGTTCGTCGCGAGGATCGTGACGGTATTTTTTGTGGATTTTTCTGGGCACTTCTTTCTGCAGGTGAAAACTGTGAAACTCTGGACAGTTGTAGTTGGACTGATGTTGAGGGGGGAAAATGATATTTTTATTTGTGTAGGTTCTATCTGGATATTTTGCACAGTGTGGAGGACATCACTGGACTGAGCGTGGACCTTACTTTCGGGGACCAGGATTTAGCGCTCGAGGTGGGTACCGTTGTCACCTCTCACTTTGGGATACCCACTAGGCTTATTAAGAATTACCCCGGAATCATGTTCATAGTTTTTGAAAAGAGATGAACCTAGCATGCTGGAATGAAACTGATAATTGAATGTTACTAGCTTTAATACTTGTATTTATAAGAAATAATCATTTCTTAGAAAAGGGGACTTATACAATATATGAATTATTGGATTACATGTTAATACAAAGGCATATTCTAATCTGTATAAGAAAGGAAATTATTTTGATAAATAATGGACTTGCATGCTTGTGTGGCCACCTTTATTACTACACTACTATATGGAATTTGACTTAGGAGAAAACATGTTCTTTTATCTTTTCTCTGGACCCCTAGACATAGGGGATAGTATGCTCAGATTAGAGCAGGAACTGGAATAGTGTAGTCAGTATCGGGGAATTGGGGGACAGGCAGGTTGAGGACAGGGTATTTGCGGCAATCGCGGATTTTGGGCGGTTGACCGGACTGTTTTATTGCATCAGATTCAGGGATAGGGGATCGGGATCTCTTTAGTAGATGAGTTTTCCTACCCGTTAGGGTCTTGATCTAGCCTTACTGTACCAGGATACTTTTGGCGGCTTATTATACTCGTGAGGGTCGCTCCTCTCGAGTGCCACTCCGGAGTGTGTATACTTGTGACCGTGCCGGTCAGGAGCCGGTCTGTTGCCATAAGGATAGGACCGTGCCGGTCAGGAGCCGGTCTGTTGCCATAAGGATAGGACCGTGCTGGTCAGGAGCCGGTCTGTTGCCATAAGGATAGGACCGTGCCGGTCAGGAGCCGGTCTGTTGCCTTAGGGGTAGGACCGTGCCGGTCAGGAGCCGGTCTGTTCCCCTAGGGGTGGGACCGTGTCGGTTAGGAACCGGCCTACACCCCACAACCGAGTTGTGAGTCAGTAGGCATAGCAGGCAGTGCCGGTGTTCATCGGTGTCTAGATTGGGTTACCTAGGCAGGCTTGTATGCATTGAGGCATGCATTTTAGCTATTTTGTTAGCTCATCTTTTTAGAGGCATCTTAGTGGTAACGTTTTCCAATTGTTCTTATTTATGGCTTACCACCTTGGCTTACTTTTGCCTCTTGTAGTCCTAGTGGGCAGTTCGGAGTTTTGAGGTTTACCCACTAGGGGAGGCTACTGTTTATAGTAGTTCTGACCCCCACTGTTTTCTTCCTTTTGTCCCCTTTATTTTGCAGAGTCATCTGCCGGAGTTGCGGGACCCTTTACCCAGGAGCGAGGTAAGAGGATCACGGATTAGCTAGCTACTTCCCCGGTGCTGAGTTTTGTAGTCTTGATGTACCTTGGACACTCAGATAGTTGTACTTTTCTTTTATCTTGGGTCTGGCTGTAGCCAGCTGGTTGTATTTACTTCGTGAGCTGGGAGAGACATATGTATCCATTTGAGAGTTTATTGTACTTTTGTTCCCAGCTTATGTCTGAGGTGTATTAGTTTTTAGTATAGCTCTGCTTTATGCTCCAGTATTGTTTTATTTATATCTGAGCAGGTTACCAGCGCTTCGTGTACACGGGAAATACCGTGTGCACGGCGGATCTGTGGACGAGCCCGGGTTCTGGTTTACACCCGGGGCGTGACAGATTAGGTTGGTATCAGAGCTTAGGGATAGGTTAGTTGGGACTTAGAAAACCCTAGGCTTTTGGCAGACCCTAGGATGGCAGGGCGTGAGTGACGCAACATTTTGCGAAAGTCGGCAGATTATTATTAAAACTCTCCCTGTGAGCGGAGAGGGACTGGCATATCCTATTTATGGTAGACTATTATGTTGGCTGCAGACAACATAAAGTTACAGAAATAGGAGGATGACCATGACTTTCACTGGATTGGGTCGAGTGTGGTTTTGGTTACTGACCCGTGGTTCCTTGTGTGACAGAATGCCTCCTAGGCGGCGGATTTCTATCCGGGGGACCCCTATACCCCCGGAGGAGCCGGGGCAGCCCGGATCTTCTGAGATTGAGGAGCTGAGGGCCATGGTGGCCCAGTTGGCGGAGAGTCACCGCCGACAGGAGCAGAGGATTGAGCAGTTGCTTGCTCAGGTTGGGGCACCTCCCCCTACTACTGTAGAGGCCCCTGTACCACTGGTTGTACCGTCGACTATTTCACCCGCCCCTACGGCGCCATCGTCGAGCAGTGGGGCCCAGGGGGTATTCAGGCCGTTGACCCTAGGAGAGGAGCAGGATTTTGCGGACCGACTTACCCAGTTTTGTCAGCGGGGACCGCCTAGGTTTTCAGGGCGGAGCACTCACCCGTGGGTAGAGAGGGGGGATCATGTTGTCGCGAGACGTGGAGGCGTGGTCGCTCAGAGTTCTGAGAGGAAGCGACCAGCGCCAGTTGGTGGGGGACAGACCAGCTCTTGGAGGCCGCCCCGACCGCCGCCGCCTCAGTTTACGGGCCGTGGGCGTTCGGAGCGGCGAGGGTCTGGGAGATCCCAGAGGCCCCCACAGCGGCAGAGGCAGCAGCAGCAGTCGAGGCGGCCCCGGCCTACAGTTGGGTGTGTTTTCTGCGGGGGTCCGCACCCCTCCGCTACTTGTGATTTGAGGCACGGTCGCTGTTTTAGATGCGGGCAGACAGGTCATCTGCGAGCTACTTGCCCTTTTGCGACATCGCCGGCTCCTTCTGCAGCATCAGTACCTTCGGCGCCTCCGCAGCGGCCCTATGCTCCAGCGAGCAGGGCTCCTTCCTCCCACCCTGCAGATGACCGATCACCAGCTGAGGGCGGGCGAGTCTACGCTGCCCAGGTAGAGGACTCCTCAGCCGCCGACCATGTGGTGGCAGGTACTATTTTACTTTTCGGTACTAGAGCTCGTACTTTATCTGATACCGGCGCATCACATTCCTTTATTAGTAGATCCTTTGCATTATCTCATGGACTAGAGTTAGGTCGGTTGCCTCATGCATTAGAGGTACAGATTCCTGATCATACATTGCATGTAGAGGAGTGTTGTTGGTCTTGCCCGGTACAGCTTGAGTCTTGGATTTTGCCAGCAGACCTGATGGTCCTTAGTCAGCTGCGAGATTTTGACATTGTACTGGGGATGGATTGGCTGGCTCGCTATTTCGCGACGATTGATTGCGCCGCGAGGACTGTTACTTTTAGCGAGCCAGGCCAGGAGGTGTTTGTTTATAGGGGTTGTCAGAGTTCCTTTTTCGCCTCTGTAGTTTCGACTTCTCGTGCGAGGCAGATGATGCGCTGTGGATGCGTGGTTTTTTGGCTTCGGTGGTTAAGGAGCCTATGGCGGCACCGGGACTCACGGATATCCCTATTGTCCATGAGTTTCCGGATGTGTTTCCTCCTGAGCTTATTAGCATGCCGCCGAATAGAGAGATCGAGTTTTTCATTGACGTAGTTCCAGGAACTGCGCCAATTTCTAAGGCTCCTTACCGAATGGCACCGGCTGAGTTGAGAGAGTTAAAGGCGCAACTTCAGGACTTAATGGACAAAGGTTTTGTAAGGCCCAGTGTATCGCCTTGGGGAGCGCCGGTGCTATTTGTGAAGATGAAGGATGGTTCACTTCGACTGTGTGTCGATTGTCGAGAGCTGAATAAAGTGACCATCAAGAACAAGTACCCTTGCCGCGCATTGACGATCTCTTTGATCAGCTGCAAGGGTCTTGTGTCTTCTCCAAGATTGATTTCAGGTCTGGTTACCACCAATTGAAGGTGAAGGCTGAGGACATTGCAAAGACAGCTTTCAGGACGCGGTACGGGCATTATGAGTTTACTATCATGCCTTTTGGATTGACAAATGCCCCTGCTGCTTTTATGGATTTAATGAACAGGATCTTTCGACCCTACCTTGATCGATTTGTGGTGGTGTTTATTGATGATATCCTGATTTATTCCCGGAGCAATGTGGAGCACGAGGAGCACCTGAGGATTGTGCTACAACTTCTTTGAGAGAAGAAGTTGTATGCCAAGTCATCTAAGTGTGACTTCTGGCTTCGGGAAGTTGTCTTTTTGGGCCATGTGATATCAGCCGCAGGAGTGGCAGTAGACCCGGCGAAGATAGAGGCAGTCCGGGATTGGCCCCGACCGACGACGGTATCTGAGGTCCGCAGTTTCATGGGCTTAACGGGATATTACCGTCGGTTTGGGGAAGGTTTTGCGAAACCCTCCACACCCCTCACTCGTCTGATTCGCAAGGGAATCAAGTTTTTTTTGGAGTGAGGATTGTTAAAGGAGCTTTGAGGAATTAAAGAACAGATTGATGTCGGCTCCTATTCTTTCCCTTCTTGTTATGGGGAAAGGATACGTGATTTACAGTGATGCATCGCACAGTGGACTTGGTTGCGTGCTGATGCAGGAGGGAAGGGTAATTGCTTACGCCTCTCGGCAACTGAAAGATTATGAAAAGAATTACCCTACCCATGATCTGGAGTTAGCTGCAGTGATTTTTGCACTTAAGTTGTGGCGTCATTACTTGTATGGGGAGCACTGCAAGTTTTATACTGACCACAAGAGCTTGAAATACTTGTTTACTCAGAAAGAGCTCAATTTGAGGTAGCGGAGATGGTTGGAATTGCTAAAGGACTACGATGTAAACATTCTATACCATCCCGACAAGGCCAATGTGGTCGCTGATGCCCTAAGCAGGAGGGCAGTGCAGAGTTTATCTTTGATGATCACCGATCAGGCGCCATTACTTGAGCAGATGAGGCGGTTAGAGCTTGAGGTTGTGTCCCCTGGGGTCTCTGCTCGACTTATGTCTCTAGTCGTGCAGCCCACTCTGTTGGATAGGATTCGGGAGAAACAGAGTGAAGACCCCCACCTGATGAGGATTCAAGAGCAGATTCAGACTGATGTGATAGGGGATTTTTCTGTTGATGCTTCGGGAGTACTGCGGTACAGGGACCGAGCTTGTGTGCCTATGGATACAGAGATTCGAGAGCAGAGCTTGAGAGAGGCTCACTATACACCTTACACCATCCATCCTGGTGGGACTAAGATGCATAGAGACCTCAAGGCACAGTTTTGATGGAATGGGATGAAAAGAGACATTGGGAGATTCATCGCACACTGTTTAACTCGTCAGCAAGTAAAAGCTGAGCACCGTGTACCTGCTGGCAAGTTGCAGAGTCTTCCAATCCCTGAATGGAAATGGGAGCATATTACTATGGATTTTATCACTGGATTACCGAGAGCTCAGGCTGGGGCAGATGCGATCTGGGTGATCGTGGACAGGCTCACCAAGTCCGCTCATTTTATACCAGTTCAGATGACTTGGCCGATGGAGCGGCTGGCACAGGTGTACGTAGCTGAGATAGTGAGATTGCATGGGGTACCTGTGTCCAGCATATCCGATAGAGACCCCAGGTTTGTCTCGCATTTCTGGAGGAGTTTACAGACAGCCTTAGGGACGCAGCTCCGATTTAGCACAGCATTCCACCCACAGCCTGATGGACAGACAGAGAGCACTATTCAGACCCTTGAGGATATGTTGAGAGCTTGCGTTCTGGACTTTGGAGGAAGATGGTACCGACACTTGGGATTGGTTGAGTTCGCATACAACAACAGCTATCAAACGAGCATTCAGATGGCTCCGTTTGAAGCGTTGTATGGACGCAGGTGTCGGTCACCCTTACATTGGAGTGACGTGGGTGAGAAGAAGACTTTGGGCCCTGATCCCCTAGTTGAGGTGGAGGAAAAGGTCAGATGGATACGACGACATCTCGAGACTGCTCAGAGTCGACAGAGGAGCTATGCTGACACTCGACGGCGAGACTTGCAGTTTCAGGTGGGCGATCATGTCTTTTTGAAAGTCTCGCCCTCGAAGGGGATTCGAAGAGTTAGCATTCGTGGGAAACTGAGCCCTCGTTATATTGGGCCTTTCAAGGTATTGGAGCGTTTAGGGCCAGTTGCCTACCGGCTTGCACTTCCTCCCAGACTTGCAGGGGTTCACGATGTGTTTCATGTATCGACATTGAGGAGGTATGTGTATAACCCGTCGCACATCATGGATTACACCCACTGGAGATTGCTGAGGATTTGAGCTATGTCGAGCGGCCATTGAGGATCTTGGATCGTGAGGTTAGGGAGTTGCGCAGTCGAGCCATCCCTTATGTGAAGATCCTCTGGAGCAGCCGTGATGAGCGTGTTGCCACTTGGGAGCTGGAGTCAGCGTTGATGGACGCTTACCCCCACCTGTTTGAGGCCCCGGTGTGAGGTATGACTTTTGTTTCGAGGACGAAACTTTTTCTTGGGGGGGAGGATGTAGTGGTCCAGATTTCCCATGCAGCCTTACCGATGAATCCTCTGTGTAAGAACACCTAGTATTGGTGTATTAGGTCCATAGTGCATCAAGGAGATGCCACGGATAGACCCTGTGAGGTATCTTTTACTGTTTTGGCCTTCGGCTGTGTTCGCCGAAATTTTTAGAAGGATTTTGGCCAAACAGAGGTTAGATTTGGATCCAGCGCGAAAAACCGCATAGTGGGGATGTACGGAAGTGCTGTGGTTGTTATAATTGTGGTTGGGAGAGTTTGACTTTACTATTTCGGTGTGTCGGAAGCCTCGGTTCGCCAAATGGACGAGAGAAATGGACTCAGGGCGAAAAACTGTGCAAAGTAAGCTTTTTCTGGACATTTTGGGCTTAAAGTAGAGTTTTTGGTGTTGCTGGCCTGGTGGACCGGGCTCACGGTGACCGGCTCACGGCCCATGCACCGGTGGGTGCAGCGCGGTGCATGGGGGAGGGCGTGCACCCGGTGCAGGGGCGTCGCGGGCGGCTTGGCGCACGAGGGTAGACCGGCCGGTGCAGCGCGGTCCACGGCTGCGCTGCACCCGGTCCACGAGCCCGGGCGGGCGCCCGGTGCACGCGCGGTGCACCGGGCACCGCACCGCGCATGCATGCGCGCACGTGGCGCGCGCCCGAGCCCGCGCGTGGGCTGGGCCGGGCTGGCGTGGCGCGATCCTGGGCCTTGCACCGGATCGGGTGCAAGGGTTTTGGATAAGTTTTGTAGGGGAGATTTGGTGTTTTTCTTCACTTTGGCCAGCCATTTGAGAGTTATCTCGAGCCCTCCTTCACCTGAGCTGTGAAGGAGAAATGTTCTTCTCCCTCTCCTCTACCAGCCGACGAAATTTCAAAATTTTAGGAGATCATCTTTTCGACTTCATCTGCGACACGGCGCACAGTGACGCTTTGTCTTCGTCGACCCGTTTCGTCGCATTCTCTTGCGCAGACTGCCCCAACTCGCTCCGATCTCCGTTTTTAGCGATTTTCACGCCGTTGTACTCACGACTGGTAGGACTTTAACTTTGATGTTCAGAGTTTTCTCAGATTCCTTACAGATTTTGGAGGTATTTGAGCTTTTTGTTGCCCCTTTTTCTTTGCAGATTTTTGGACAGCATTGCAGAGTTTTGGCCATAACTTTGCGTACCGACATCGGATCGAGGTGATCCAAAAGGAAAAATTCATCTACTTTTTGCTAGGAATCTCCTGGATTTTTCTCAGAATTTACTGAGTTGGATTCGAAGGTGAAAATCTTTCTTCTTTCCGAGCTCTTATCTGTGGAAAGTTGTACAGTTATGAATGAGATGTTTCTCTTGCCGGATTTATATCTCAGCGTAGAAAACTCGGAATTGAGCGTGTAGGTACTCGTTTCGACGGGTTCGTCGCGAGGATCGTGACGGTATTTTTTGTGGATTTTTCTGGGCACTTCTTTCTGCAGGTGAAAACTGTGAAACTCTGGACAGTTGTAGTTGGACTGATGTTGAGGGGGAAAAATGATATTTTTATTTCTGTAGGTTCTATCTGGATATTTTGCACAGTGTGGACGACATCACTGGACTGAGCGTGGACCTTACTTTCGGGGACCAGGATTTAGCGCTCGAGGTGGATACCGTTGTCACCTCTCACTTTGGGATACCCACTAGGCTTATTAAGAATTACCCCGGAATCATGTTCATAGTTTTTGAAAAGAGATGAACCTAGCATGCTGGAATGAAACTGATAATTGAATGTTACTAGCTTTAATACTTGTATTTATAAGAAATAATCATTTCTTAGAAAAGGAGACTTATACAATATATGAATTATCGAATTACATGTTAATACAAAGGCATATTCTAATCTGTATAAGAAAGGAAATTATTTTGATAAATAATGGACTTGCATGCTTGTGTGGCCACCTTTATTACTACACTACTATATGGAATTTGACTTAGGAGAAAACATGTTCTTTTATCTTTTCTCTGGACCCCTAGACATAGGGGATAGTATGCTCAGATTAGAGCAGGAACTGGAATAGTGTAGTCAGTATCGGGGAATTGGGGGACAGGCAGGTTGAGGACAGGGTATTTGCGGCAATCGCGGATTTTGGGCGGTTGACCGAACTGTTTTATTGCATCAGATTCAGGGATAGGGGATCGGGATCTCTTTAGTAGATGAGTTTTCCTACCCGTTTGGGGCTGGTGACCTTTCCTTATTTTTGTTTCTTTTCGTGGTTAGTTAGTTGTGGTGTGCGCTACATTTTTGTTGACGTTGGATTGGAACTTTGTTGTCTCGTCAATGGTTATCTTTACTTATTAGTTATTGCTTCAGCCACCTATTTTAAATCAAATGCAAGTTTGCGAAAACGTTTTATTAAACCTTGGGGTGTCGTGTGGATACCGTCTCTTTTACAAAGCAAGTGGATCTATCCTTTCAAAATAGCGGTGGCCGCTTTACTTGTTAAATAGGTTTACCTCTCTTCTTTGCCCGACTGTTTTACTTACATGGTTAAAGTGTACGTTCGTGATCGCGATGCCCTGCATATACAAAGGAGACTCCGTCCGTGGGGTAAATGTGTATATGTGGCGGGTCTGGCACGTACCGGAGAGTAAAAAAAAAAAAAAAAAAATTTTATATGTTTTTCGCTTATTTAAGACCTCCGGGGCGTGACAGCAAATCTGTCACGCCCCGGATGTAAACCGGAACCCGGGCCCGTCTACAGATCCGCCGTGCACACGGTATTTTTCGCGTACACAAAGCGCCAAGCCTGCTCAGATATAAGAGATAATAATAAAAGAGCAATAAAAACATAGCTGAACTAAAACTAATACATCTCAGACTGAAGCTGGAAATAAAATACAATACATCTGTATAAATGATACATCAGTCTTTCCCAGCTCACCAAAAATAAAAATAACCTGCTGGCAAAAGCCAGTCCCAAATGTAAAAGTACAACCGTCTGAGGAAACATGGGTACACCAACAATCCAGCTAACACGCTCATCCTGCCTCGAGATCTATCTACTCAGCTGTCCTCTCTCCTCGACCCGCTGCTGAAAGCCCAGCAGCACCCGCAGAAGACACTGCAAAATAAGGGAGAAGAAAAAGGGGAAAGAAGAATGGGGTAAGAACTACTAGTAAACCAGTAGCCTCCCCTAGTGGGTAAAACCTCAAACTCTGACACACCCACTAGGTCTACCAGAGGCAAAAAGGAAAGAAGAGTGGTACGAAACGAAACTGCTGAAAAAGGGAAATCTACCACTACTATGCCTCTAAAATGCAGTCCTAGACTGGAATAACCGTATGCAACAGTAACCAACCGTCCCAGATGAACCCAATCTGTACCGCCCTCATCATCGAGCAAGTAAGCTGCGCCGATGTGATAGCAAAACTCCTGCTGCCGCCCTCATCATCAAGCAAATAAGCCGCGCCGATGTGATAGCAAAACTGTCAATAACTGCCTGGCCCCGGCCTCCGGAGGGGAACTCGAGGGGAGCGACCCACATGAGGAAAGCATCACCGGGCAATAACCGCGCCGGTGTGATAAGTATCAAAAGCAGGACTAGATCACAACTAAAAAGCCCCAGTGGTAACACCCCTCCACTAAAAGACACTGATCCCCAATCTGATGCACAAATGAACATCCGGTCAATCGCCCAAAATCCGCGATCGCCGCCCAAAATCCGCGATCGCCGCAATACCTTACAATCCACAACCAGGTCTCACAATCGACCTTCGGTCAACCGCCCAATATCCGCGGTCGCGGGAATAACCCACAATCACAATCATGTCCCACATCCGACATCCGGTCAACCGCCTACTATCCGCGGTAGCCGCAACTCTACCGACTTCATCAAATCCAACCCCTGACCTCCGGTCAACCACCCAAAATCCGTGGTTGCCTCAAAGCCCTCTAGTCCATAATCATGCCCTATCACCGATGTCTTATAACCGACATCCGGTCAACCGCCCAATATCCGCGGTCGCCGCCAAAACCCATAATCCACAATCCAGGCCCCGGCTACACTATCCCAAACCCCTGCTCAAATCCGAGCAACAAAGACCACCTGACTAACGAAAAGGAGAAAAGAAGCAAACATGGTTTCTTCTAAGTCAAGTTCCAACATGATAGTGTAGCGATAAGAAATGGCCTATCTAGATGTCCATACAAGCATGCATATGTCCTCAAGGAAGATAGAAGAAAAGGTGACCAATAGTGGTTCTACATGTGTAACAATTAATAGCTCCGTATAGATATAACCATCATGCTAAAATATTATCCAACCACACATGTCTATAATCCATGTTTCATAATAAAGCATTACTATCCACCTATGCATGTCATAAAATCCTCAAATAGTGCCAACCATCAAGGTAATTAATTATCCCAATTTAAGATTCAATTCCACATGCAAAGTTAACCGCTAACATAGCCAACCATATGTCCAAACAAGCATGCATAAGTTCCATCCCCACTTGTTAATCAATAATCCTAACATAAGGAGATCACTCTAATAATCCTAGTGAGCATGTCAAAATAGAGGTAAGCAACAACCACCCACCTCGATCGCTAATTCCAAGTCCAAAAGTGAAGTCCTCGCCCAAGTCAGTCGACTGTCACAAACACTGTACAACATGCCCCAAAACATACACAATTAAACATACAAAGCTCCAATAAAATCTGTCCAAACACAATAGTCCAGTGTTTCCCTATTTTCACCTGCGAAAAATGCTCGAAAAATTCCAAGAAAAATACTGTCACGATCCTCGCGACGAACCGGTCGAAACGAGTACCTGCACGTTCAAATCCGAGTTTCGGGCATCAAGATAAAAATCCGACAAGGCGACCCTCTCAAAAATACTCCTGTACAAAATCTGTAGCACTTATCTCTGGAAAAAGGGATTTTTCACCTTCGAAAAATATTCAAAAAATTCCCAGAAAATTTAAGGATGTTCCTTGCGCTGTGCAGATGAAAAACGCTTCCTGGCACGTCTCGATCCGATGCCTGTGCGCAAAGATATCGCAGAAACACTGTGGCGCTGTCCAAAACTCCGCCCAAGAAAATGGGTTAAAAGAAAGCTCGGGAAACTCCAAGAAAAACTCGAAATGAGGGAAAACTCAAATCATAAAGATCATAGCCCTACCTGTCATGAAGCCAACAGCGCAAAAATCGGCGAAAACGGTGGTCGAAGCAAGTCGGGGGAGTCCTCGCACCCAAACCGCAACGAAAGAGACCACAAAGGAACGAGCGTCGCGTCGCGCCGTAAAAATGGGAACCTCGAAATCCGTGCCTCCCAAAAATCTAAGGAATCCTCCACAAGGTGCAGCACACAAGGGGGAAGAGGTTTCCTAAAGAACACTTAGAGAGAAAATGCCCAGAAAAGTCCCAAATCGCAGCTCAAATCCCTTTTTATAGGCCAAAGGAACAATCAAATAATTCCCCCTGGGTCCTCGGATTCGGGCGCCCGAAACTTTCGGGCGCCGAATCTGAGCCCGTAAGCCCGCAAAAAGAAGCGCCCGGATTGCTTCCGTGCTGCCACGTCATCGCCGAACACCGAACAGCCAAACCCACCGCTCACTGCGCGACGCGTGGCCCCCCGCGGAAGCCGACGCGTGGCGCACGCCTGGTCAGCGCGCGCCAGCGGCGCCCACGTGCGCGCCTGGCACGCCGCCTGGCACGCCGCCTGGCGCCCCTTCCAGGCACGGTTCCCGAGGCACCCTGGTGCGCCATGGTGAACCCCGCCTACCTGAGCCAGCCAACCGGAAGCCAACGCGTGTCCCACCCGGTCCATGCACCACTCCGCGTTGCTCCGTGGTCCCAGTCCACTGCACCGACCCTACCGCACGCCGCCACGTGTCCAACGCGCTCCCGTGCACCGCGCGGCTGCACGCGCGCCCGCGCGCCTGCCCGCGCGCCGCCGCCGCTGCCCGCCGGCCGCCGGAGTTACTGTTCCGGCATGAACAGTAACCAGTGGCGCAAAATCAAGTAAGTAGCCCAATTTCATCATTTTCGCGCGCTGAATCCAAATTTGATGTCTGTTTTGTCAAATTCCGCTTCTAAAATTTGCCGAATGCATCCGGAAAGGTGTTCTTTTGTTCAAACTTCGCGCTGAGCTCAATTTTAATATTCGTTTCGCGCGAAACCACTTCTAAAGATCAAACGGAGTCAACCGATAACCCACGTGATCCATTTAAGCCCGAAGTCCGCCACTTGTGTCCAATTGGTGCACTAACACCTCCAACACACGTACAGGCCCCCAGAAGCTGCCAAGCCCACTGTAGAAGCTCTGCTGATCCAACAGAAATCCTCTTGCAGAAATTCAGATCCTCACAAAATCGGACCTCAGGATTGGACTCATTGTGAAAATTGGATCAAGTTTGCTTATCCGAATGCTTATGTCGAAATTTAGAAGTGGATTCTTGCAAAACGGACATCGAAATTTGGATTCAGCGCAGAAAAACGATGAAAATCGGCTATTTGGATGTATTTTTCGAGATCCGGACGCCCTAAAATGGACATCGGGCACTTTTACTGTAGCTCGGGCAGCTCAGGCTGGCCGGGCAGTGCCGGCGGTCGTGGGTAGGCGCCGGGCAGCGGCGGGGCGGCCGTGGGCAGGCGCGAGGCAACCGCGGGCATGCACAGGGGTGCGGGCAGGCCCAGCAGGTGCGCGGGCATGCGCGGGCGCCAAGTGGATAGGGTGTGCCACGTGGCATCACCCTATTGATCGGAGTTGATTTCGCTATCGGCGCCCGATTTGTGAGGACCCGAATCCCCGCTTAAAGGTTTATTGATGGATTAGTGGCTTCTGGGACTGTTTGTGCGCGTGTCAGGCCCAAGAAATGGATTCCTGGTGTAAAATGGGAGCAAGTTTGCTTAACCGGAGGACTTTGGAAAATTTTAGAAGTGGAATTGGGCCAAACGGACATCGGATTTGGATTTAGCGCGCGAAAACGATGAAGATGGACTATTTACTTGTATTTTTCAAAGCCCGGAGGAGAAATTAAACACGGATTTCGAGGTTTCGTGCCACTGTTCCGGCGGTCGGAGAGGCGCCGACGGCGGCGGAGCGCGGCGGCGGACGGAGGCTCAGCCGCTTGGTCCACCGCAGAGGCGTGCACCCGGGCACGGGACGCGTGGCGGCTCGCGGTTGGCCGGCGCAGCAGGCGCGGTCCACGGGAAAGGCGCGAGTGTACGGTGGACCGGAGGGTGGACATGTAGCATCTCTGGATTGGCTGGCCTTTGTACGTGCGGTCCACGTAACGGTGGAGGGCAGGTGACCATACGGCGAGGCTATCGGGGCGACGTGGGGGCGCCACGTGGCACCCCGCGGTTGGCCGGGCACAGCCGCCCCGTGCCATGCTGTCGGGCCACGCGGCGCTCCGCGAGTGGCGGGCGCGCGTGCGCCGGGCTCGGGGGAGAGGAGCGCGGACACATGGCGCTCTCTCGCTGATTCGGGCGCGCACAGTGTTGGGTCGGGCCCAACACTGTAGCCGTCCGAAATCAGCGGGCGCCCGGAATTGGGCCCAAAAAGCCCAATTTTGGGGATTTTTTTTGGAGCTTTTGGGTTGAGCCTATTTATACCGCCTCCTCTCTCCGAGTTGAGGTTTTTCCTGAGCTCCCCTGCCCTTGGACCCCTTAGCAAAGTTGGAGCTCATCTTGTTGCGCATCTTTTGGAGGAGGCCCGGAATTTTTGGAAGCCGCGGCATCGACGACTTCGGCATCGTAGCACAGAGCGACATTCTTTCATCGGAGGCCCATTATCGTCGCATTTTGGTCTGAGAGGTCCACAGAACTACTCTGATAGTATTTTTGGACGATTTTCATGGCGTTGGATTCACGAGAGGTAGATCTACGATTTTTGTATTGTCCACTTTTCTCGAGTTTGAGCTTTTATTGGGGTTTCTGGTACATTTTTAACCCCCTTTTCTGCTGGTGGAGTTTTTGGACAGCAGCACCTTGTCGGATTTTTATCTCTGCATCTGTGCATCGGAATTCGACTTTTCAGGACTCTATTGACATCTACACTTCACGAGGATCGCCGTCGTATTTTTATTGGATTTTTTGGAGCATTGTTTATTGGTGAAAAATGTGTACTTGGGTTTTTGGTGGAATAAAGTGTAATCATGGACCTTTTGTTTGTACCAGGAGGAGTTCTTCAGTGTCTTTGGACCTTAGGGACTGTGAGGACCCGAATCCCCACTTAAGGTTTATTGATGGATTAGTGGTTTCTGAGAGTGTTTGTGCGCGTGTCGGGCCTTGAAAATGGATTCCTAGTGTACATGAGAGCAAGATTGCTTAACACGAGCCCCATATTGGGTGATTGAGATTTTTGCGCGCTTATTGGAACCAAGGAAGTGACCCGGCATGAAAAATGGATCAAGTTCACTTTTCTGGGAATTTTCAAAAAATTTTAGAAGTGATATCGGATTTGGATTCAGCGCGCGAAAACGGTTAAGATGGACTATTTACTTGTATTTTTCGGAGCCCGGATGACCCGGCACGGATTTCGAGGTTCGGCGGTATTGTTTCGGCGGCAGCAGCTGGCGACGGAGCGCGGCGGCGGGCGGAGGCGCAGCCGCACGGTCCACCGCGGAAGCGTGCACCGGGCGCTCGACACATGGCGCCTCCCGATTGGGCCGGCGCGGCAGGCGCGGTCCATGGAATGGCGCGGGTGCACGGTGGACCAGGGGTGGACACGTGGCGGCTTTTGGTTGGCGGGTCCTGGTGCGCGCGGTCCACGCGGCGGTTGGAGCAGGTGGCCGTACAGGGCAGTTGGGGAGCGACGTGGGGGCGCCACGTGGCACCCAGCGATTGGCCGGATGCAGCCACCCCCACGCCCGCGTGTCGGCTACGCGTCGCTCCGCGATTCGCGGGCGCGCGTGCGCCGGGCGCGGGGAGTGTCGGTGGATGCATGGTGGGCTAGGGAGTTTTCGGGCGTGCACAGTAACGGGCCGGGCCCGTTACTGTAGCAGCCCGAATATTTTCGGGCACCCGAATTTGGGCCAAAATTCCAAATTGTTGGATTTTTCGGGCTGGGCCTATAAATAGGCACTTTGCTTGGGCTTTTTGCCCCTTTTCCCGAGCTCTCCTGTCCTTGGATCCTTTAGCAAAGTTGGAGATCTTCGTGTTGCGCATCTTCTGGCAGAGGTCCAGAATTTTTGAAAGCCGCGGCGTCGACGATTTCGGCATCGTAGCGCGGAGCGACGATCTTTCATCGGAGGCCCGTTATCGCCGTATTTCGGTCTGAGAGATCCACAGAGCTACTCCGACAGTATTTTTGGACAATTTTTACGGCGTTGGATTCACAAGAGGTACGTCTTCGACTTTCGTGTTGATCATCTTGCTGGATTCTGAGTTTGTGGCATAATTTTCAAGACATTTCTAAGTCGCTGTTTGCTGGTGGAGTTTTTGGACAGCAGCCCCTTGCCGGAATTTTATCTTCGCACTCGAGCGTTGGATTAGACGAGCCTGTACACTTTTTGCATCTACTCGTCGCGAGGATTATCATCGTATTTTTCCGGGATTTTTTTGAGGCTTGCCCGAAGGTATACTATTTCCCCTTTTACTGTGCAGAGTTTTACAGTTATGTTGTTGTGAGTTTTTGCGCGCCTGTACTGTGGAATTTGTAACTCGGCCTACGGGGCTCGGAATTGGACGTGCAGGTATCCGTTTCGAAGGTCTCGACGCGAAGATCGCCGTAGTATTTTTATTGGAATTTTTGGAGCATTGTTTGTAGGTGAAAAAGTGACATCTTTGTGGCTGAATTCAGATTGTAACATTTTTTGGGTAAATTGTGGATTAAAGTGTAACTGTTGGCCGTGTGTTTGTACCAGGAGGATTTGTTCAGTGTCTTTGGACCATCGGGGCTGTGGATTAGTAGAGATTGTTGCTCCTGGTGTTTTCAGCTGCGGAACCTTGGACAGTTAGTATTTTCAGGTGGGTGGCCCTCTCTCCAAGATTAATGGAATGTGCATTAAATCTGCTATAGTAGGACCATGCATGATATTGATATTCTTGTGTAGCATGCTAAAATGTGATAGCTGATAACTCTAGAGTTATTTGATGATCATGCGATCTCTTATTTCCTACTATCTGTAAAATTATTGTTATCTTGGAACTTGACCTAGCACCCTCGTCATATGCAGCATGTTCAGCTAGACTGTAGAAAACTCCAACTTGGGCTAGGTTTATTCTGCTTTAGACATCCACACTTCTTATTTCTTTCCTGGACATAGTGTTATACTCGCCCGGGTAGAGGGCCGACTGGCCGGGTTTCTTTTAGTGTGGGATGCATTTTACACTCGTGCTTGGGAGCAGAGTGGAGTCTGGTAGATGTAGTTGATCGTTCATCTGTGGCGAGAGCCGTTTGGGTAAACGGCGGTCCCGAGATATTTTAATTGTCGCCACTGGACTAGTGGCAGTTGTTTACCAATGTCAGCAGGACCTAGGACCCTTACTGTTTTTAGACACACATGATTTCTGTAAACTAATATTTTCTTCCAAATCTCGAGGGGTCGCCGGAGCCTGTTTTTGTTTGATTTGGGTGATGGCAATAGCCCTTCGGGGTTTGGAAAATAAAACTTATTTAAACAAATTTTCTTAAAAGAACTAAAATATATTAAATTGGGTTTCTCAAATTAAAATAATTTTCAGTAATAACTGTCATCTTTTTATTACAACTTCCTCACCCGAGAGAGTTTGGGTGATCTGGGTTCTAGGGGCCGTTCCTTTTTTTGGGACGAAAGCCACGAGGGCCGAGCCTAGAACCTGTTCTTGTTTGATAGGGTTGTAGGTGTTGGTCTCCGAGACTTTCGGGCCTGGTTGGTGTCTTCCGTTTGTTGTATAGAGGTTGTCGTGTTCCCGAACTGTAAGGGGGTCGAGAACTTCGATAGGCGGAGCCTGGAGTCTGTTCTTGTTTGATAGGGTTCTAGGTACCGACCTATCAGAATTTTCGAACCCTTATGGTGTCGGTCCTTCCTGAGTTTGGTGTTCTGTTGTTGGAGCCGTTGGGTGGACGGTAGTCCCGGCTGTGTGGTTTTTCCAGCCAGTGAGGTAGAGATGAGATGTCAGTTACTGTCTGTCACGCGCCGGCGTCGAAACTGCGACCCGGGCTCGCTAACAGATCCGCCGCCCATACGGGAAGCCCCGTATAGACGAAGCGACTAACCTGCAAAAGATCAACTATACTATACAGATATCAGAGCTGAAAGTAAACTGCTGGAAAATAAAAGCTAAGTGAACAACTACAACTCTCAAATAATACAAACCATCCTCACCAAAATACATAAATCTCTCAAGCAGTAAAAATAGAAAGTACAACTCTATACCTCACTACAAAAGTCTCTCAACAAGAACTCTGAAAATGTAAAGGGGTACATCTACTCTCTGGACGACGACGACTGGGAGGGATCTAACTCGCGACTCCCTTACCTCGATCTGAAGAAGCAGCGACAGGAGCAGCAGTAGAAGTCCCTATGGGAAAAGACACCACGACGGGTGTGAGAACTACGTCCCAAGTAGTTCTCAGTGGGTGCCGTCAACAAGCCCGACGGTCTGCCCACTAAGTCTACTAGAGGCATAAAGTAACAATAATATAATACTGAAATGAAAGGGCTGGAAAAGTAACTCTATAGCTACTATGCCTCTATCTAGATGCTCAAAAAGTGGAACAGATGGAAACATGATGCATCTACTAACTCTCAACAACCAGTTCACCCAATCTACCCGACTGCCTCCTCGGGTCCAGTCAAACCTGCGCCTACCTACTGCCGTCACATCCCGGAGGACTGGACTGACGTAGGACGTCCGTAGCTGCCAAAACTGGCCTAGCGAGAGGGACTGCGTCCGTGACTGCCAAAACTGGCCCAGTCATAGGGACGACGTCCGTGACTGCCAAAACTGTCCCAGTCAGAGGGACGGCATCGACAAGTCGCGATACCAAAGTGCAGACCCACCCCGGACGTGGCACTCGAGGGGAGCGACCCCAACGAGGACAAAGGTATCTGCGTATTCTGTCAAGCTCAGGTGGCACTGTAGGCTATAGTCCAAAATCCTCGCTCACGCTCTGAACGAAAAGACTTAGAATCCTCAAACATCTCGCACAACGGTCGGAGCACTCTCGACGACTCAGCTGATCAACTCACACGAACACGAGACACAAGCCTCACCAATAACTCACAGCACAAAACACACTGGCTGGAGATACTCCACAGCCAGGATCGACCCACAACTCAGGGCTAACAAATCTGGTCGGACAACACTCAACGACCCGGGACCACCGTCAATCCCGACGGTTCCCAACAACACAGGCCAGAAGATACCCGACAGCTCGGGATCACCGTCTACACAACGGCTCCCCGCGACAGGACAACAAACTCACAGATAACTCAGGAAGGGCCGACACCATAAGGGTTTGGAAAACCCGATAGGTCGGTGCTAAGAACCCTATCAAACAAGAACAGACTCTAGGCTCCGCCTATCGAAGTTCCCGGTCCCCTTACAGTTCGGGAACACGACAACCTCGGTACGACACGCAGCAGACACCAACCAGGGTCCGAAAGTTCTGGGAGACCAGCACCTACAACCCTATCCACAAGAATAGGTTCCATGCTCGGCCCCCGTGGCTTTCGTCCCGACAAAGAAACGGCCCCTAAAACCCAGACCACTCGAATCCTTTCGAGTGGGAAGATTTACAGGAAAAAGGTGACATTTGTTATTGAAAGCCATTTTGATATGGAAGAAATCCTTATTTAATGATTTTAGTTCTTTTTAGAAAAATAGTTAGAAAACAAGTGTTTTACCCAAACCCCGAAGGGCTGATGCCTTTGTCCAATCAAACAAGAACAGACTCCAGCGGCCCTTCGATGCTTGGAAGAAAACATTGGTAGACTAAAATCATGTGTATGTCGAAAAGGGTTCTAGGTTCTAGGTCCGGCTAACACTAGTAAACTACTGCCACCAACACAGTGGCGACAACCTAAACAGGGGGAAACAAGACCTCCCGGGACCACCGTTTACCCCAAACGGTTTCCGGTACAGACAAGCGATCCACTACACCTACCAGACTCCACTCTGCTCCCAAGCACGAGTGCAAATGCATCCCACACTAAAAAGAAGTCCCGACCGCTCGGCCCACTACCCGGGCGAGGATAACACTAAGTCCAGGAATGAAACATAATGTGTGGATGTCTAAACATAAATAACCCTAGCCCAAGTGAGGGTTTTCTACTGGTCTGGTTACACATGCAACATATGACGGGGGTGCTAGGTCAGGTTCCAAGATAACAATAATTTAACGGGTGGTAGGAAGCAAAAGAGATCATAGATCATCAAATAAATACAAAGAATATTTACATTCAGATTCTAGCATGCTACCAAGTCCAATCACTATCATGCATGATTCTATATCAATAGAATTAGTGCACAGTCCATAAATCCTGAAAGCAAAGCCACCCACATGAAGACGCTAACTGTCCAAGATCCAACAGCTGAAAACACCAGAAAATCCAAATCTCCAACTCCAACGGGTCCAGCAATACCCGCAAACTCTCCTGGGTACAACACAAGGCTACAATTACACTTTATTCCCAAAATTTAACCAAGTATTACACTCTAAAATTTCAGCCGCAAAGATGTCGATTTTTCACCTGCAGAAAGGGCTCCAAAAATTCTAAAATAAATACCACAGCGATCCTCGCGTCGATACCTTCGAAACGGGTACCTGCACGCCCAATTCCGAGCACCGCAGGCCAAGTTACAAATTCCACAGTATCGGTGCGCAAAATCCCATAACCAAACAATTGTAAACTCTTGTACAGATAAAAAGGAAAATGTATACCTTCGGGGAGATCTCCAAAAATTCCAAGAAAAATACTGTGATGATCCTCGGGTCGAGTAGATGAAAAAAATGTTAAGAGCGTCTCAATCCGATGTCCGAGCGCGGAGATAAAATTCCATCAATCCTGTAATGTACCGAATTTTCGGCACATAAATAAATGTAAATAAAGGTGGTATGAAATACTAGTGTTATGAAAGTTGGGGAAGTAAGGAACATTTGGACGCGAGTTGGGCCCAATTCGGGTTAAAATTGAGAGATCTAAAAATTTATTGGAGAAAGGGGGCCCAGATTTTTAGTAAAAAATTTACAGTGTCAGAAAATTCCGAGAAAATTACGGGAGCCCCGTAAATATGTTTTAAGACCACAGAAAAAGTTTCGCGTTGATCGGATGCCTGATAGTGAGAACGGGCTCCGCCAACAGTGTTGAAAAATTCTGAGAAAATTATGGGAGCTTTGTAATTATGTTTTAAGGCGACGGTAAAAATTTCGCGTGGATCGGATACTCGGTTTGCAAGAACGGGGTCCGCCAATGATTTTGGATACAGCGAGGCTTTTGGTGGTCCAAAAATGGCCCAAAGTGAAAATTTAAATTTTTCTGTGATAAATTTAGCTGAAACGAACCCGCCTGTCAAATTTGGACGGAAACGGACGAAAAATGGACAGAAAACGGACCAAAAACGAATCTCGAGGCGACGGCAGCGCGCGGATCGAAGTGCGCTTGCGTGCTGCGCAAGGTGCGCAGCAGGCGCATTCCTGCGCGGGTCAACGGGGGGCCGCCACATGGCGGGCCCCCATTGAGCGGCACAGGCGCGGGACGCGCAACACGTGGTCCTGGGGCGTCGCCTGAACCGGGTGCACGCCCCTTGCATGGTGGACCGCCACCCGGAGGTTCCCCATTGGTGGCCCTCGTGGGCCCGGTCCAATGGACCACCCTTCTTTTCTCCTTTTCTTTCCTTCTTCTTCTTCCTCCTTCCCCGCGCCGCCATTCTTCTTCCTCTTCTCCCTTACCTTCTCCACCCGAGCACGAGAGAGAGCAAAAGTGGGGATTCGTGGGGAGGGAACGGCACTTCGATGACTTCGTGGAGCGCGCGAAGTGCTCCAAAAAGCCAGATGGACAACGCGACGCTGTCGAGGTAGGCCGTTCGTCATTTTTACGGTATTTTTGGCACAATTTTTAGGCCTCCTTTGGGTTTGGATTTGACCCCATATCGTGTTACGTGTTAGGAACCGAGTTATACTGCGCCGTTTTGCTGTGCAGACTGCCGGGGGGACAGTTTTGGCGTGCCTCGTTTTGCGTGCCAGTTGTAGAAAAATACACCGTTTTGCATGCCGACCCGAGGTACGTGCTCCGTTTTGCGTGCAGGTTGGACTAACGCGCACCGTTTTGCGCGCAGTCTCTAATATTATACATCGTTTTTCGTGCAGGGATAGAAAAACGTGCACCGTTTTGCGTGCAACCTTACAGTTAAACGTGCGCCGTTTTGCGTGCAGATCGTTTTATCGCGCACCGTTTTGCGTGCAATTTCTAATATTATACATCATTTTTCGTGCAGGGATAGAAAAATGTGCACCATTTTGCGTGCAACTTTACAGTTAAGTGTGCACCGTTTTGCGTGTAGATCGTTTTATCGCGCACCGTTTTGCGTGCAGTCTCTAATATTATACATCATTTTTCGTGCAGAGATAGAAAAATATGCACCGTTTTGCGTGCAACCCTACAGTTATGCGTGCACCATTTTGCGTGCAGATTTGAGGTACGTGCTCCGTTTTGCGTGCCGATCGTATTATCGCGCACCGTTTTGCGTGCCGACCCTAATATTTTGCATCGATTTGCGTGCAGGACTAGAAAAAATGTGCATCATTTTGCGTGCAAACCTACAATCGAACGTGCACCGTTTTGCGTGCAGATTTGAGGTACGTGCACCGTTTTGCGTGCCGATTGAAGTGGCGCGCATCGTTTTGCGTGTGGATTTTTCTAACGCGCACCATTTTGCGTGCAGGAGTAGAGGACGTGCACCGTTTTGCGTGCGGACTTGAGGGATGTGCACCGTTTTGCGTGCAAGCTCGAGGAAACAAGTGGAATCGCGCGGAGACCAATTGCAAGTGTCTACAAGCAATTGGGTACACCACAAGGTGGGGGATTCTGCCGAAATTGGGTGACCTCTCCCCTTGCTCCTTTGCTTTTTGATCTAGAAGCATGATAGTAGCTTGTTAGAGGCGTTAGGTAATTATGATTAAGATTGCATGTTTAGAGGATTACAGATGAAAAGTGCAACTGTTGGTTGCCAAAGACAGATGATAAATGTGCATGTGCAGAGATATTTAGAGGAAAAGTGACATTTATGATTTATCCAAATAGGGGATAAACTGGTATGTGTAGATGGACACAGATGAAAAATGCAACTGTTGGTTGCCAAAAATAGAGATAATTAATTTGCATGTGTAAAAAGAATTAGGGGAAATATGCAATTCTTGACTTATCTAAATTGATGATAATAGCATGTATAGATAATAAATATATATTTTTATGATGGATATGAAAATAATTGCATGCGTAGAAATGAGTAATTACCTGATGACTGTGATCATGTTAGGGTACAACCCTAGGAATCATGTGATATAAGGGAACAGAACTTGTTGGTAGTAAGACTAGGAGAAAGCCTAGTTTAGGGGTTTGACGAGTGACATTGAACTAGGAGTTATCCTAGGATTGGACGAGTGGCATGGTCTTAGGTGACAACCTATGGACACTGGATAGAGTGATCAACATAGAGTCAGAGAACTCTAGGATGTATATGACATGGAACTTAGGTAAAGGAAACCTAAGGAGAACTAGTGTTCAACATAGAGTCAGGGAACTCTAGGACAGGTATGACATGAAACTTAGGTAAAGGGAACCTAAGTTGAGCTAGAAGAGTTTAAACTCACAGACAGAAAGATAGAGTCAAGTTGACTCTAGGATTCAGTAAGGAATCAAGAGAACGGAAAGTAGATCAAGTGTGGTGACATGAAAGGAAAAATGAGAAATAGATCAAGTGTGGAGATATGGAAGGGAAAACAGAAAATTAGAGTCAGTGTAACTCTAAGTTAATAGTGGAACAGGAAAATAAAGTTAAGTTAACTCTAGGATTCAATGAGGAATCAGGAAAGTGGGATAAGATCCCAAGGTTAAAGAGTTGATCAAATATAACCCTAGAAAGTTATAGGGTGTCTGGGCAAATGGATAATAACTTTAACTTCAATTTGAGTTAAACAAATAAAAGAGAAATGTTTAAGAGTCCAGGAGACTCTCTGGTTATCCTTATGGCAAGACCTAGGATAAGAGGAAAAATTGTTGCAAAAAGGCAAAGATTAAAAGCAAGCTAAAAGTGGCTAAAAGCATAAAGAAAATGTAAATGGCGCCTTCGAATTTGAGACTCGTCAAGTGGAGCAGGACTCCCTGGGCAGTGACCCGTCGGACGAGGTACTTTCGAAGGGCTAAAAGTGAAAGCAAGGAGCTAAATGCTCAAAGAAAAGAGAAAGTGATTTGCCAGTGGCAAATAGGGAGCTATAAGCTCGAATAAGAAAGGAAAGCAAGTGTTCAAAGGCAAAGAGGCTAAGAACTAAAGTAAAAAGAAAAGAAAGAAAATATAAAGATAAAACGGGCGGACCTACGGTGAAGCCAGCCCATGTTGGAGGTACGGGCAGTATCCCTCTCCCGGGTAGAGACCCGTTCGGGACGCTTCTTCCGTAGGACGGGGTAACACTTGCGGGTGTTATCGGCAACCTTAGAAATCTTATCTTATGGTAGCAGGACTACCGGGCTGGGGCCCGTTGGATAAGAATTTCTGAGGGTTAACTTGAACTAAAGCACCAGAATCTAAAGAATAAAGAAAAATAGAGTGGCCAAGGTGGCCGGGTTAGTTGACCCTGTATACAGCGGCATAGTGGCCGAGTTGGTGCTTAGCAGCCTAGTGTGGCTAGACAGAGTAGTGCTGGGTCGATGAGTATACCCAGATAGTGTAGTGACCTATTATATTGTAGCCTAGTATGGCTAGACAACGTAGTGCTGGGTTGATGAGTATATACAGACAGTGATGTATTATATTGCATAGCTGCATTGATATCGAGGATTTTAGTTTCCTAGCACTATTATTATTGCTTCCATTGGACCAAGTGGTGTAGGACACTTTTTCTCGGTGGTTGAACCCACTGGGAACTCGGTCGTAGTTCTCACACCCCTTGGGTGACTCCCCCCACAGGTTCGGGTATGGATGCAGCGATCGTGACGGTTCAGACGTAGACGGCGAGGCATACGACAGGGGCAAGAGCCCAGCAGCATAGAGACCTAGAGGGTCTAGCAGAGGTACCATTTTTATATTTCTTGAGTGAACCTTGTATGGTGAGGAATTTATGTAAAAAGAATTGTAATAATTCATTTGCAAGTTCAGGAATGTAAAGTGTAATAAATTTAAGTTACGGTTCACTCTGGTATGCTTTCATTTCCGCATTAACTATTTGTTATTGAATGAAAGTTTAAATTTGTAGTGATTTTTAGTACTCTGATATTGAGCTTCCGCATACACTGGTTGTGTTAATATGGATGTTACCGTTCCTTTCGGGTAGAAAAAGGTGTTACCCGATTGGCGGGTCTGTTGGCGTGCCCGAACCGTACAAATTGGCGGACTCGGGGCGTGACAAATCCGCTGTCCTCAAAAATCCACACAGCTAACAAGGTCCTCAGTGAGCATGGAAGAACTCCTCGAAAAGCGCGAAACTAGGAAATGCAGAAAATACCAAAATCGTAGCCTTACTTGTTGCGAATCCAACGGCGAAGAAATCGCTCGAAAAGATGGTCGGAGTAGGCCGGGAGAGCTCGTGCACCGAAACGCGACGAAAGAAACACCGAAGAAAGAGCGTCGCGACGCGCCAAGAAAATAGGAATCTCGAAAACCGTGCCACGTAAAATCTCCAAACTCTGCAGAAAGGTGCAGCACAACTCGGGGATGAACTCCTCTGAAGAAACCCGAGCTCAAAAAGGTCTAAAACAGTGGAAAAAAAACCCACTGTGAAGTGAGTTTGGGCTTTATATAGGCCCACACAAACAATTGACAAAATTCCAATTTTGTCCCCGGTTTCGGGCGCTCGAAACCGGCGGAACACTGCACCGCCAAGTTGCGCCCGAAACGCCTTGGAGCAGCCACGTCACCCGCACAGCAAACAGCTGTGCGGGGCGTACCGGGAGCGGCCACGTGGCCCTCCCGGGGCCCGACGCGTGTCCCGCACAGCAAACAGCTGTGCGGGGCGCGCGAGCTGCCACCGCGTGGCACCTACCCGGTCAAACGGGTAGGTGGCACCAGCGAGTGTCAGCGCGCCACGCGTCCTGCCCCCTATCGCGGTCACATATGCGGGCAGGCGCCGCTCTGGCAGCCTGCCACGCACGCGCCCCGAGGCGCCCGTCCGCGACCCCGTGCGCTGCGCCTCGTGAGCCCGCGAGTAGCACGCCGACACGTGTCCCCTGCACCCGGTCCACGCACCCTACATCGGGTTCCGTGGACCGCGCCGCGTGCACCGACCAATCGGGGACTGCCACGTGTCCACCCGCCTTGGTCCATGCACCGCCGCGCAAATTCTGTAGACCGCGCTTCGAAAGCCCACCAATCAGGCAGCGCCGCGTGTCAAGCGCCGGGTCCGTGCACCCAGTTGCGGCGCTCTGTGGACCGAGCGCTGCGGACCGGCCAATCACGGGCCGCCACGTGGCAGCCGACGGTCCACGGCCCCTCCCATGCACCGAAATTCAGCGAAAACTTCCGGGAGTCCGTTTTTGGGCATCCGGACTCAGAATCAAACAAGCAAATAGCCGTTTTCAAGTATTTTTCCGTACTGAATCCAAATCCAACCTCTGTTTGGCCCAAAACCACTTCAAAACTACGGCAAATGTAGCCGAAGGCCAATCCAGCTATGGATATCACACAGGGTCCATCTGTGGCATCCCTTTGATGTACTATGGGCCAGACACACCAACTCTAGGTGTTCTACACCACGGTTCATGGGAAAAGCTACACGGGGATCGGGGTCACCACACTGTCGATCTTGTTGATCGTGGTTTTGGACTATAGCCTGCATGAGCCATATTGAGCTCAACAAAGATGCGCGGATACTTTACTCGGTGGGGTCGCGCCCCTCGAGTGCCACTCCGGAGTGGAGCTTGTTACTTGCTATCGCGACTTGTCGACGCAGTCCCCCTGGCTGGCCAGTTTTGGCAGTCACGGACACCCTACGGTAGACCCGTCCTATTGAGGATGTGCGGTAGTAGGTGGGCGCAGGTTTGACTGGACCCTATGTGGCAGTCAGTATAGATTGGGTGACTATACTTGAGAGTTAGTAGATGCATCATGTTTTCCATCTGTTCCACTTTTTGAGCATCTAGATAGAGGCATAGTAGCTGTAGAGTTTATTTTTCCAGCTCTTCCCTTTCAGTACTGCATTTGTTACTTTTTGTCTCTAGTAGACTTAGTGGGCAGACCGTTGGGCTTGTTGACGGCACCCACTGAGAACTACTGTGGGATGTAGTTCTCACACCCGTCGTGGTGTCTTTTTTTCTGGGGACTTCTACTCCTGTTCCTGCTGTTCCAGCTGCTGCATCTTCAGATCGAGGTAAGGGAGTCGCGAGCTAGATCCCTACCAGTCGTCGTCGTCCAGAGAGTAGATGTACTCACTTTTTATATTTTGAGAGTTCTTGTTGAGAGACCTTGTAGTGAGGTATAGAGTTGTACTTTTCTATTTTTGCTGAGAGACTTATGTACTTTTGGTGAGGCTTTTGAGTTGTATATATTTTATTTCTAGCAGTTTACTTCCAGCTTTGATATCTGTTTAGTATAGCATCTTTCTTTTGCAGGTTAGACGCTTCGTCTATACGGGGTTCACCATATGAGCGGCGGATCCGTTAGCGAGCCCGGGTCGCAGTTTCGACCCCGGGGCGTGACAGATTAGAGTGGAATCAAAGCCTAGGTTTTAGGTCATTGAAGACTTAGAAACCCTAGGCTTGTGGTTGGACATTAGGATGACTACGTGAGAGTCGTGACTTTTAGCGAGAGTCCTGATTGAGTTTTATACCTCTCCCAAGGGATGGGATGAGTGATTGGCATGTTTATTCTCCTAAGCGATTATGTTGGACAACATAATGCTATGGAATGGATGACATGTCTTAGACTTTCGCTGGATTGGGTCGAGTGTTGTTTGGTGCTGTCCTGATGTTTGCATATGGATTATAGGTGGGCACGATGCCTCCCCGACGCAGGATGCGGATGCATTCTCAGCCTTCCTCTTCCCATGAGCCTGAGCAGGAGGAGTCGGCACGGGGTCAGCAGAGTGAGGTACAGGAGCTTCGGGCCCAGATGGCTCAGTTGTCAGAGGCTGTTCGGCACCAGGAAGAGACCATGGACTGGATAATGCGCATGTTGGAGCAGAGAGCGCAGCCTGTTGTTACTCCCCCTGAGAGTTTCCCCACACCTCTTTCGCCACCTATGGCACCCCCAGTTGTATCAGCAGCACAGGCAGCCCCTACTGCACCGGTTACCAGTGGTCAACCGTTCGGGACGGCGGGACAGTTGACCCCTGCAGAGCAGCGTGAGGTGGTGGATCTATTGATGAGGTTTCGCTAGTTCGATCCACCCCGTTTTTCTGGATTGAGTGCAGAGCTGTGGGAGGCTGAGTGTTGGATCACGGCCATGGAGAGTCATTTTGAGAGTTTGTTCATTGAGGAGCGGTTTCGAGTCCTCTTAGCTACACACTTCTTGGAGTGCAACGCCGAGGCTTGGTGGCGGCGTGTGAGACCTGCTGGTCCGCCTGGGACGCAGCTTCTCTCTTGGGCGGAGTTCCGCAGTCTATTTCTTGGAGCCTTTTTCCCGGAGAGCGTCAGGCAGAGGTTAGAGGAGCAACTGAAGAATCTCCATCAGGGAGATCGTCCCGTGCATGAGTACATCGCAGACTTCAACCAGTTGTTGGCCTGTGTACCGCACGCGGCCAGGGACGAGGCGCATCGGATTTACATGTTTGAGCGGGGTTTGCGCCGGGAGATTTATCAGTTCGTCCGTTTGCGTAGATTGCAGACGTTGGATGCGTCTATGGAGCAGGCGCTTTACGTTGAGTGCGGAGAGGCGGTGATGGATGAGGTGACTCCAGTTCCCGCAGTGATTCCACGGGCGAAGCGCCCACCACCGGTTGATGAGGGACAGACGAGTCGGCAGGCACCTCCAAGACCTGCACGATCTCACCCGGAGGGTTGTGGGTTTCTGAGGCGCAAGAGATCTGGTGGGCCCCCGCAGCAGCCGCGGTATCAGCAGCTCCGGCAACAGCGACGTGAGCAGTGTGTCATCTGTGGCGGCCCTCATCCACCGTCGTAGTGTGACCAGAGACAGAGACGGTGTTTTCTATGTGGAGAGTTGGGACATTTTCGAGCAGCTTGTCCCCGAGCCATTCTGTCAGTACGACCTTTTGCTACAGCACCCCCCTTGCCTGTTCAGGAAGTGGAAGCCCCTTCGGTACACCGTCAGACTGAGTGGGGTACGATGTCGGGACAGACGGGACGATGATCTTCAGCACCCAGTGGACGGGTTTACGCAGCCTTGGTGGAGGGCACCCCAGCAGCAGATCCTATCGCCGCAAGTATGGCTTTATTTTTCAGCCAGTTGAGTGAGCTTTTTGGTACCACGACATTCTTTTGCATGATATTAGGGCATTTGCATCTCTGCATGAATAAGGGAGAGGAATTTTGTTACATGCATGAGCGATTGGATTCTTCCCAGTATCCTACGAGCAGAGGTGAATTTTGGGGCGTGATCGAGACAGCTGAGACTTGAGGAAGTACACCGGTAGGTGTGACGGTTCAGTTACAGCTCCACGACTCAGTTTGAGCACACGGGATGGACCAGCTGGTGCGGTATCGTGCAATGATTGATTGTGGATTGAGGACAGTGACCTTCCCGCGAGTTGGACAACAGGAGATCATTTTCACAGGTCACCGAGGTATCCTTCCTGCAGCAGTGGCTTCAGCGACTCTAGGTTAGGTGCTACATGTTGAGCGTAGGTGACGCCTAGGACTAGAGGTTGTGTCTGTAGGGGTCTCGGATAGGGTTGTGTTTTTAGGGGCACGGATAGATTGTAGCTTCCGTTTTTGTTGCCACAGCAGGAACGGCATCAACACTTCTCTCCCATTTTCTCGCCCTTGTGCTGAAATTTGCGAACAGGATGAAAGATTCGAAAGGCTACTCTAGAAATGGAAACGGTGCCCGAACCTGTTCTTGTTTGATTGGGGTGAGGGCACTGGTCTTTCGGAATTTTCGAACTTTTTGCTAATTTCAGTTGTTTTCTAAATTGAGAGTTGGGGTTAATGACTTTCCAGCTGGTGGGGCCCTTACCTTTCTGGTTGGTTGTGTTGGCGTAATTCGTGTAGTTTGGACGAGTAGAGTTGGCTGTTTTTCTTTGTCCCCAGTTTTTGGAATTCCTGAGGTTTTTCTATCTTTCGTCTCGCTTTGTGGAGAGTGTGTAGCAACTGGGAAATTGGAGACTGTGTTGATGGATGCTTACCCTTTGGCTTTGAACTCCCTTTTTGAGCTGTGCTAGTTTCGAGAACGAAACATTCTTTTAGTGGAGGAGGATGTAAGGACCCAAATTCCCACTTAAGGTTTATTGATGGATTAGTGGTTTCTGGGAGTGTTTGTGCGCGTGTCGGGCCCCGAAAATGGATTCCTAGTGTACATGGAAGCAAGATTGCTTAACAGGGAGCCCATATTGGGTGATTGAGGTTTTTGCGCGCTTATTGGAACCAAGGAAGTGACCCAGCACAAAAAATAGATCAAGTTCACTTTTTCGAGAATTTTCAAAAAATTTTAGAAGTGGAATAGGGCCAAACGGATATCGGATTTGGATTCAGCGCGCGAAAACGGTCAAAATGGACTATTTACTTGTATTTTTCGGAGCCCGGATGATCCGGCACGGATTTTGAGGTTCGGTGGTACTGTTTCGGCGGCGGCGGCTGGCGACGGAGCGCGGCAGTGGGCGGAGGCGCAGGCGCACAGTCCACCGCGGAAGCGTGCACCGGGCGCTGGACACGTGGCGCCTCCCGATTGGGCCGGCGCGGCAGGCGCGGTCCATGGAATGGCGCGGGTGCACGGTGGACCAGGGGTGGACACATGGCGGCTTTTGGTTGGCGGGTCCTGGTGCGCGCGGTCCACGCGGCGGTTGGAGCAGGTGGCCGTATGGGGCGGTTGGGGAGCGACGTGGGGGCGCCACGTGGTGCCCCGCGGTTGGCCAGACGCAGCCACCCCCACGCCCGCGTGTCGGCCACGCGTCGCTCCGCGATTCGCGGGCGCGCGTGCGCCGGGCGCAGGGAGTGTCAGTGGACGCGTGGCGGGCTGGGGAGTTTTCGGGCATGCACAGTAATGGGCCGGGCCCGTTACTATAGCAGCCCGAATATTTTCGGGCGCCCGAATTTGGGCCAAAAGTCTAAATTGTTGTATTTTTCGGGCTGGGCCTATACATAGGCACTTTGCTTGGGCTTTTTGCCCCTTTTTCTCGAGCTCTCCTGCCCTTGGACCCTTTAGCAAAGTTGGAGATCTTCGTGTTGCACATCTTCTGGTAGAGGCCCGGAATTTTTGGAAGCCGCAGAGTGGACGATTTCAGCATTGTAGCGCGGAGCGACGATCTTTCATCGGAGGCTCGTTATCGCCGCATTTCGGTCTGAGAGGTCCACAGAGCTACTCCGACAATATTTTTGGACAATTTCTATGGCGTTGGATTCACGAGAGGTACGTCTTTGACTTTCGTGTTGATCATCTTGCTGGATTCTGAGTTCGTGGCACAGTTTTTGAGACATTTCTAAGCTACTGTTTGCTGGTGGAGTTTTTGGACAGCAGCCCCTTGCCGGAATTTTATCTCTGCACTCGAGCATCGGATTGAGACGAGCCTTTACACTTTTTGCATCTACTCGCCGCGAGGATTTTCATCGTATTTTTCCGGTATTTTTCTGAGGCTTGCCCGAAGGTATACTGTTTCCCCTTTTACTGTGCATAGTTTTACAGTTGTGTGCTTGTGAGTTTTTGCGCGCCTGTACTGTGGAATTTGTAACTCGGCCTACGGGGCTCGGAATTGGACATGCAGGTATCCATTTCGAAGGTCTCGACGCGAGGATCGCCGTAGTATTTTTATTGGAATTTTTGGAGCATTGTTTGCAGGTGAAAAAGTGACATCTTTGTGGCTGAATTCAGATTGTAACATTTTTTGGGTAAATTGTGGATTAAAGTGTAACTGTTGGCCGTGTGTTTGTACCAGGAGGATTTGTTCAGTGTCTTTGGACCATCGGGGCTATGGATTAGTAGAGATTGTTGCTCCTAGTGTTTTCAGCTGCGGAACCTTGGACAGTTAGCATTTTCAGGTGGGTGGCCCTGTCTCCAAGATTGATGAAATGTGCATTAAATCTGCTATAGTAGGACCATACATGATAGTGATATTCTTATGTAGCATGCTAGAATGTGATAGCTGATAATTCTAGAGTTATTTGATGATCATGAGAACTCTTGTTTCCTACTATCTGTAAAATTATTGTTATCTTGGAACTTGACCTAGCACCCCCGTCATATGCAGCATGTTCAGCCAGACTGTAGAAAACTCCAACTTGGGCTAGGTTTATTCTGCTTTAGACATCCACACTTCTTATTTCTTTCCTGGACATAGTGTTATACTCGCCCGGGTAGAGGGCCGAGTGGTCGGGTTTCTTTTAGTGTGGGATGCATTTTACACTCGTGCTTGGGAGCAGAGTGGAGTCTGGTAGATGTAGTTGATCGTTCATCTGTGGCGGGAGCCATTTGGGTAAACGGCGGTCCCGAGATGTTTTAATTATCGCCACTGGGTTAGTGTAAGTTGTTTACCAGTGTCAGCAGGACCTAGGACCCAGACTGTTTTTAGACACACATGATTTCTGGAAACTAATATTTTCTTCCAAATCTCGAGGGGTCGCCGGAGCCTATTCTTGTTTGATTTGGGTGATGGCAATAGCCCTTCGGGGTTTGGAAAATAAAACTTATTTAAACAAATTTTCTTAAAAGAACTAAAATATATTAAATTGGGTTTCTCATATTAAAATAATTTTCAGTAATAACTGTCATCTTTTTATTACAACTTTCTCACTCGAGAGAGTTTGGGTGATCTGGGTTCTAGGGGCCGTTCCTTTTTCGGGACGAAAGCCATGGGGGCCGAGCCTAGAACCTGTTCTTGTTTGATAGGGTTGTAGGTGTTGGTCTCCGGGACTTTCGGGCCTTGGTTGGTGTCTTCCGCTTGTTGTATAGAGGTTGTCGTGTTCACGAACTGTAAGGGGGTCGGGGGTCGGGAACTTCGATAGGCGGAGCCTGGAGTCTGTTCTTGTTTGATAGGGTTCTAGGCACTGACCTATCGGGATTTTCGAACCCTTATGGTGTCGGTCCTTCCTGAGTTTGGTGTTCTGTTGTGGGAGCCGTCGGGTGGACGGTAGTCCCGGCTGTGTGGTTTTTCTTGCCAATGAGGTATAGATGAGATGTCAGTTACTGTCGATCTTGTTGATCGTGGTTTTGGACTATAGCCTGCATGAGCCATATTGAGCTCGACAGAGATGCGCGGATACTTTATTCGGTAGGGTCGCGCCCCTCGAGTGCCACTCCGGAGTTGGGCCTGTTACTTGCTATCGTGACTTGCCGACGCAGTCCCTCTGGCTTGCCCAGTTTTGGCAGTCACGGACACCCTACGGTAGACCCGTCCTGTTGAGGATGTGCGGCAGTAGGTGGGCGCAGGTTTGACTGGACCCTATGTGGCAGTCAGTATAGATTGGGTGACTATACTTGAGAGTTAGTAGATGCATCATGTTTTCCATCTATTCCACTTTTTGAGCATCTAGATAGAGGCATAGTAGCTGTAGAGTTTATTTTTCCAGCTCTTCCCTTTCAGTACTGCATTTGTTACTTTTTGTCTCTAGTAGACTTAGTGGGCAGACCGTTGGGCTTGTTGACGGCACCCACTGAGAACTACTGTGGGATGTAGTTCTCACACCCGTCGTGGTGTCTTTTTCTCCAGGGACTTCTACTCCTATTCCTGCTGTTCCAGCTGCTGCATCTTCAGATCGAGATAAGGTAGTCGCGAGCTAGATCCCTACCAGTCGTCGTCGTCGTCCAGAGAGTAGATGTACCCACTTTTTATATTTTGAGAGTTCTTGTTGAGAGACCTTGTAGTGAGGTATAGAGTTGTACTTTTTTGTTTTTGCTGAGAGACTTATGTACTTTTGGTAAGGCTTTTGAGTTGTATATATTTTATTTCTAGCAGTTTACTTCCAGCTCTGATATCTGTTTAGTATAGCATCTTTCTTTTGCAGGTTAGACGCTTTGTCTATACGGGGTTCACCGTATGGGCGGCGGATCCGTTAGCGAGCCCGAGTCGCAGTTTCGACCCCGGGGCGTGACAGGGACTGTGGATTAATGGAGGTTGTTGCTCCTGGTATTTTTCAGCTGTTGGACTTTGGACAGTTAGCACCTTCAGGTGGGTGGCCTTGTCTCCAAGATTGATAGACTGGACATTAAATCTGCTATAGTAGGACTATGCATGATAGTGAATTTCTTCTGTAGCATGCTAGAATGTAGGAATTGCTATTCCTTGTACTATCTGATGATCTTGTGATCTCCTTGCTTTCTACCATCTGTTAAATTATTGTCATCTTGGAACTTGACCTAGCACCCTCGTCATATGTAGCATGTGTAACCAGACCAGTAGAAAACCCTCACTTGGGCTAGGGTTATTTATGTTTAGACATCCACACATTGTACCTTATTTCTGGACATAGTGTTATCCTCGCCCGGGTAGTGGGCCGAGTGGTCTGTTTTCCTTTTAGTGTGGGATGCATGTTTACACTCGTACTTGGGAGCAGAGTAGAGTCTGGTAGATGTAGTTGGTCGTTTATTTGTGGCGGGAGCCGTTTGGGTAAACGGCGGTCCCGAGATGTCTTGTTCCTTGTTTTTTGGTCGGCACTGTGTTAGTGGCAGTTTATACCAGTATTAGTAGGACCTAGGATCCAGACTGTTTTTAGACACACATGATTTCTGTAAACTAATGTTTTCTTCCAAATTTCGAGGGGTCGCCGGAGCCTGTTCTTGTTTGATTTGGGTGAAGGCAATAGCCCTTCGGGGTTTGGAAAATAAAACTTATTTAAATGGATTTTCTTAAAAGAACTAAAATATATCAAATTAGATTTCTCAGATTAAAATAGTTTTCAGTAATAACTGTCACCTTTTTATTACAACTTCCTCACCCGAGAGAGTTTGTGTGATCTGGGTTCTAGGGGCCGTTCCTTTTCGGGACAAAAGCTACGGGGGGCTGTGCCTGGAACCTGTTCTTGTTTGATAGGGTTGTAGGTGTTGGTCTCCCAAAACTTTCGGACCATGGTTGGTGTCTTCCGCATGTTGTACCGAGGTTGTCGTGTTCCCGAGCTGTAAGGGGGCCGGGAACCTCGATAGGCGGATCCTGGAGTCTGTTCTTGTTTGATTGGGGTTCTAGGCGTTGACCTATCAGGGTTTTCGAACCCTTATGGTGTCGGTCCTTTCTGTGTTATCTATGAGTTTGGTGTTCTAATGTGGGAGCCGTTGGGTTGACGGTGGTCCCGGCTGTGAGTATTTCCAGCCAGTGAGTTAGAGATGTGATGTTAGTTACTGTCGATCTTGTTGATCGTGGATTTGGCCTATAGCCTGCATGAGTCATATTGAGCTCGACAGAGATGCGCGGATACTTTCCTCGGTGGGGTCGCGCCCCTCGAGTGCCACTCCGAAGTTGGGCCTGTTACTTGCTATCGCGACTTGTCGACGCAGTCCCTCTGGCTGGGCCAGTTTTGGCAGTCACGGACACACTACGGTAGACCCGTCCTTTTGAGGATGTGCGGCAGTAGGTGGGCGCAGGTTTGACTGGACCCTATGTGGCAGTCAGTGTAGATTGGGTGACTATACTTGAGAGTTAGTAGATGCATCATATTTCCATCTGTTCCATTTCTTGAGCACTTAGATAGAGGCATAGTAGCTGTAGAGTTATTTTGTTTTCAGCTCTTTTCCTTTTAGTATTGCATTTGTTACTTCATGCCTCTAGTAGACTTAGTGGGCAGACCGTCGGGCTTGTTTGCGGCACCCACTGAGAACTACTGTGGGATGTAGTTCTCACACCCGTCGCGGTGTCTTTTTTCCCAGGGACTTCTACTCCTGTTCCTGCTGCTCCTGTTGCTGATCCGGCTGATCGAGGTAAGGGAGTCGCGCGATAGATCCCTACCAGTTGTCGTCTAGAGAGTAGATGTACCCCCTTATTATTTTGAGAGTTACATTTTGAGAGACTTTTGTAGTGAGGTTCACTTGTACTTTTTCTTTTATAGTTGAGAGACTTATGTATTTTTGGTGAGGACTTGGAGTTGTATTTATTTTATTTCAGCATTTACTTTTCATCTCTGATATCTGTTTAGTGTAGATGATCTTTTGCAGGTTAGTCGCTTCGTCTATACGGGGCTTCCCGTATGGGCGGCGGATCTGTTGGCGACTTCGGGTCGCAGTTTCAACGCCGGGGCGTGATACGATTAGATAAGGGATGCCATGTGGTAGCCTCTGGTTGGCTGGGCGCGATAGCGCTCTCGGCGCGTGAGTGGATGAGGGCACCACATGGTGCTCCCTGATTGGCGGGCGCTATTGACCGGGCGGAACGGCGTGGATGGGCGACACGTGGCAGATCGGGCGGCTGGGCTTGATTCGGACGCTGATGACTGGTTGACTGTGGGAAGATTCGGGCGCCCGAATGTGTACCAAGAGCTCGAATTCTGGGGATTTTTCAGAGATTTTGGGCTATAAATAGGCTCATTCTTCCCCCATTTCTGCTCTTTTGGAAACTTAGTTTTTTTGGGAGATTTTTACAGAGCTTCTTCCTCCACTCCTTCTTCATCTCCACCACCATAAATGGACTTTGGGAGAGCTTCTTCTTCACCCCTAGCCTATGCATGGAGAGGAACCACCATGGAAGCATCTTGAGTCATTTTCGTCGCATTTTGGTGCAGAGACTCTACATAACTCATTTCTTAGAGTTTTTGGGTGATTTTTGGTTTTCCATCTTCATAAGAAGTAGGCCTACAATTTTGGTATTCAACTCTCCCGTTGGATTATGAGATTTTTCAGAATTTTTAAGCCATATTTGGGACCCTTTGTTTCAACCTGGAATTATAGATAGTTCTCAATGTTTTGGCTTTTCTGGATAGTAGGATGAGAGTTTTGGAATGATTTTTGTGGAAAAATTTCTAGGACTTGAAGATCTACAATATTGATATGTATCATTCATATAATATACAAGATTTTTAGTATATAAGCAAGTATAAATAAAAATAGTATGAAATACTATTTTTATTGAACTTAGAGAAGTAAAGAATAATTTAGAAGTGAATTGTGTTGAAATTGAAATAAAAAGGGAATATTTAGAATTTTATATGAGAAATGGGCTCAGATTTTGGCAGAAAATTCACAGTATCGAAAAATTATGAAAAAAATGGAATGGTATGTACTTATGTTCTAAGGCCACAATAAAAGTTTCGCATCAATCGGATACCCGAGCAGTGAGAAAGTGGTATGCCAGCAATTTTGAGTACAGCAAGACTTTTGGTGACCCAGAAATGGTCCAAACAAAAAATTTAAGATAACTCACGATAAATTAAGTTAAATTGAGTCTGCCTGTCAAATTTGAGCGCAAGCGGACGTTCAGAAGGACTCCGCAGGCAAGTATCAGATCAAAATTGGACTAAATAGTGAATTACCACTATTGTGAGGGGGGCTTTTATGCATAAAAGAGCAACTTTTCACCTTTTTCTTCTTCTTCTCCACCCACACGCACACACAGAGCACTTCCATGGAGAGCTTTCTCTCTCCTTCTCCCCTCACTTTCTCTCTCTAGATTTCTCATTTCAATGCGCACGAAATCGCGGAGCGATTTGCAAGGAGCCTATGGCGAGCGAGGGCGAGCTTTTGAACCAAGAAAAGCTCGAAATCATGGCTCTTTGAGGTGAGTTTTACAAAAAATAAATTTGATTTTACCGTAATTCCTTTAGATCTATAATCTATGTAATCTTAGAAGGATTTTTGTCGAAGAAATCAGCGAAAATCGCGAAAAAATCACAATGAAATTAAAGAAGTTTGAACCTAGGGCTTAAAACTTAGAATGTTAGATTTTTGGGGTTTTTATCTAAATTGATCATACAAATCCCTAATTAGAGATTGGAAAAACACACTGAAAAGAGGTGAGTAAATTTTAGAGATTCATTTTAAGATCTCTTTTGGATTCAAAGAGAATGAAAACCTTTTTATATAAAATGATATCTACTTGTAGGTTTTTTTTGTAAACCTTTCAGAGAACTCCTTGGAGCATCCCAAAGTGAAGCTCCAACTATATTTTGCTTCTCTTTTAGTCAAAAGAATATCAAAAAAAAAAAAAAAAAGGTGAGGTCAAATTCTAGGATTTTTAGTTTTAAAGTTTTTATGGAATTAAAAGAGTAATGAGATGATTTTCTTATGATTTTCATTTCAATATAGGGATTTTTTTGACGATCAAAGAGAGCGAACCTTTTGCATATATCATGCAAAAAATCACAAGGTGGGGTTTCTATTCGAACAAGGGTGACCTCTGTGGGTTATGGAATCCAAGGATCTAAATAGGAGAAAAACCACCTAGAGCAGGGGGTGAATGGGTGTAAACAATAAAACTCGAAAATATTTGCGTAAAAATAACCCAATGCGAAAAATAAATAAAGTATGCAAGATTTTACGTGGAAAACTCCGTCACAGGAGTAAAAAAACACGAGACCGATAACATGGTGAAATCAACTAAGAATAAACACGTACAAGGTGATATACCATAACACTACGACCCAACCTTTTCCATACGCTCCGAGTAGATCTTCTCCTCTCGCTCTGCAACGCGCCTCGATCACACGATTTGCGTCCAACGCCGAATCCACGACGTCCAACCGAATCCACGGTCTTCACCAATGTTGCACGTATCGATCACACGAACGCGCCTCGCTCTGAATCCACGAAAGCGGTAGCACGTTGAATCCACAAGGCCACGCGAATCCACGCGCCGATATTCTTTTCAGAAATCGTTGTTTTGTTTATTGGTGGTGATGATAATCGAATATTTAGATCATATAGATAGACAAGGAAAACACCATCTAAGTATTCATCAATTTGATTCTACAAGAAATAGAAAGTTTGAAAACTATAGAATCAAATTGATCAATATAGACGAAAAAATATGAAATTAATCGTGTTTTCCTTTCTTCTCTATATGTGGATTTTTCCTTTCGATCCTTTTTGAAAATAATTAAAAATTTTGAAACCTTAGGTGTCACGCCCCGGAACCCGGGCTCGCCAACAGATCCACCGTGCACACGGGATTTCCCGCGTACACGAAGCGCTGGTAACCTGCTCCGATATAATATGAATAATACAGAGCTGAAGTAGAAGAACCACATAGTATCTCAGACTGGAACTGTAATAAGTACAACAATCTCCCAGCTCACCAAAATAGTACAACCAGCTGGCGAAAGCCAGACCCAAAAGGAGAATACCAGAGTCTGAGTGAAGGGTACAGCGTCTATCTACAGCCCTCAGTCTCACAGGAGATCTATCTATTCGGCGATCCCCTTACCTTGATCCGCTGCCGATGGCCTAGCAGCTCCCGCAGATGACTCTGCAAAATAAGGGAGAAGAAAGAAACAGAAAATAACAATGGGGGTGAGAACTACCAGATAAACCAATAGCCTCCCCTAGTGGGTAAAAACCTCAACTCTGACGCACCCACTAGGACTACTAGAGGCAAAAAGGGAAAAGGTGAAGTGGTAAGGCACATAAGATGCTGAGATAGAAAAACTACCACTACTATGCCTCTAATGTGATACTGGCTGTATGCATGCATCAGTAAACAGAAACTGTCCAAAATAACCCAATCCGTCATCTGATCCACGATTGGTACTGCCTGCTCCGCTCTCATCATCGGGCAAAAATCCGCGCCGATGTGATAGCAAAACTGTCAATAACTGTCTGGCCCCAGCCTCTAGAGTGGAACTCGAGGGGAGCGACCCACACGAGTAAAGTATCACCGGGCAACAACCGCGCCGGTATGATAAGTCTCAAAAGCAGGACTGGATCATGACTATGATCAAAGTGGGAAAAACCATCCAATAAAGAAGCTTGATACCCAATCAGATGCAATAGTACTCAATAAGTGGGAAACATCATCCACTAGAGGAAACCCAATCCCCAGCTAATGCAAAATAAACCAGACTCAACCCCTATCTGATGCAAGGACAAACATCTGGTCGACCGCCTACCGTCCGCGGTCACCGCAATACCCCACAAATCCACAATCTAATGCAATCTCGACTACACTATCCCAAACCTTGCTCATACTTGAGCAACAAGCATCTGGATGCAAAGGACAACAATGAAACATGTTCAAATCCCAATATGATAGTGTAGCAATAAATAGGGCTAACTAGATGTCCAACCCAGCATGCAATCGTACTTTTCAAAAGCTGTGGAAAGGTGTTAAATATTAAAAGAAGATTGATTTACTGGAAAAATTATTTGCATGCGAAATTATAGCCTTTGTTCCAATCACAGTGTCCCGATATAAGTCATCATAAAATCTGTGGGGTCATATTAAATTTTAGAAGAGTTCGTCCCAGCGGTCCTCATCAATTGTCACATTAGTTCGTCCCAATAGTTCTCATCAATTGTCATATTAGTTCGTCCCAATAGTTCTCATTAATTATCATATTAGTTTGTCCCAATAGTTCTCATTAATTGTCATATTAGTATGTCCCAATGGTTCTCATCAATTGTCCTGTTAGTTTGTCCCAATGGTTCTCATCAATTGTCACATTATTTTAGGGGATTTCTAGTAATCCCAGTGAGCTTGTCAAAAATGAGGTAAGCAACAACCGCCCACCTCGAACAGCTCAAACCACACCCCAGGTAGTCTCCTGGTTGTCTACAGTCCTCAATTCCTGCAAATCAATGAACAGTTGTTCAATATAAATCCCCAAAAGTACAATATTTGCTGTTTTTCAACTAGCACGAGAAAAGAGGAGTTTTTCACCTCTATACAGTGCTCAAGAAAATCCGGAAAAATTACGGTTACGTTCCTCGCGAAGAGTAGATCAAAATCGACTCTTTAAACGCCTCGATCTGATGCTCCTAGCTCAAGATAAAAATCGGAGAAGTCGGTGCTATCCAAAAACTACCACAGTAAAAAGGGGGGTCAAAGAGGCCTCGGGAAACGTGCCAAAAGTGCGAAATGGAGCAAAGTGATCAACACGGAAATCGAAGCCTTACCTCTTAGGAACGCGCTGTCACAAAAATCGTCCAGAAATTCCTCGTGGTTAGCACACAGGGAATTTCCGACGGAACTGCGACGGGAAATGGGCCTAAAAAGAAAACCGTCGCAGTGCGCCGCGTCGCAGATAACTCACTAACTGTAACTCCAGAAATTCTGAGATTTGGAGGAGAGAGAGAAGAGAGAGAGAGGAAAATTTTTCCTATAGGGCCCAACTTCAGTTTCTCTCTCTAAAGCTCGAATTTCGAGGTGAGGAATGAGGGAGGGGGAGAGGTCCTATTTATAATGGGCCAAAGGGAATCTTCCCACACGGGATCCAGATTCCGAACAGGAAACACCAAAATTGGCCAACCAGATTGCGCCACGTGTCTACATAACAGCAAACAGCCTGTGCAAGGCCACTCAGATCTCGCCACGTGTCCACGTGGCGCACGTGGTTGCTCCGCGCTCCGGATTTTCCGGATCCTGTCAGCCAATAGGGGAGCGCCACGTGTCACCTTCCCACGTGTTTCTAGAAGCCGGCCAACCAATGGGGAAGCGCCACGTGGCAAGGGGAAAATTCGGTGCACCCGGTGTAATAACCGCTGTTTACTTTCCCCTTCGGTCTTATCTGTGTTTTACTTCGAACCGCCTTTCGGCTAAGGGGCACGGGGTACCCCTTTTTCGTGCGTTGTTTTGGGCAGGCCGTCGGGGCTCGCGGGTAATTTTTGCGGATAAAGCCCGCGAAATGAAGACCGGCGGCGCGATCGGATCTGTTTTCCGATCCCGGAATCTCCCGGAACCTTTTTCTGAAGTTGACAGCAGCTCGGGTGTCCAGCACGTTTTATCAAGGTAAACTAGACCCGGGTAAATCAACCAAATTCAATCCTTTTTATTTGGGGCAGCTAAAGTTTATTTAATTTAATTTAGGTTAATTGGGAGAGTTAATTTAATTTAATTTAAGTTAATTTAAGGGGATTGGTAATTTAATTTAATCTAAACTTTCCCTGCTTTGGGTTGGGTTCAGGCTCAAACACGTCGAATCGGTTTATTAAGTAGGGGTTGGGGATTTAGGTCGGGAACCCCAAACCCCCCTCCCTTTTTCCATACCGTAGCGTACGTACCCCGAGCGGAATCGAGGACGCGCCCCCCCAAGCTTTCCCCGTCCGTGGAGAAGGAAGAACACGCCGCACGCTCACCGTAGAACCGGACTCCCAAAATCGGACGATCCTCTCTCCCCGAACCACCGTCGACACAACCAAGGTGAGATGAGGTTCCCTTCACTCTCCGTTTCTTCTAGGTTCTTGATGTTCTTGATCGGAAGGGAGAGGGACACTGGCGGCGGAATCCCCGGAATCCGTCGCACGTGCGGAAGCCCTCCCCTCCATCGGCGCCCCCGTGCACCCGCACGGGGCTGGGCGCACGTCCCAGCCCCGCGTGCGGGGTCACCCGCACGGGGCTGGGCGCACGTCCCAGCCCGCGTGCGGGGTCACCCGCACGGGGCTGGGCGCGCGTCCCAGCCCGCGTGCGGGGTCACCCGCACGGGGCCGGGCGCGGCCTAGCCGCGTGCGGGGTCACCCGCACGGGGCTGGGCGCGCGTCCCAGCCCGCGTGCGGGGTCACCCGCACGGGGCCGGGCGCGGCCTAGCCGCGTGCGGGGTCACCCGCACGGGGCTGGGCGCGCGTCCCAACCCGCGTGCGGGGTCACCCGCACGGGGCCGGGTGCGGCCTAGCCGCGTGCGGGGTCACCCGCACGGGGCCGGGACACGCATCCAGCCCCGCGTACGGGGATGCCCGTACAGGGCCGAACCCGCGCACGGACCCGTGCGCGGGCGGGGAATCGGCGAACCGCGACGGGCGGTTTGCCTGCCTTCGTCCTTACCCGAATCTAAGCGCCGACTTTCCTTGCGACAGGGGAGTGTGCGGGTTCGAGTGAGAGTACCGGGACGCGAGGGAGCCGAACGTGATCATCTACTAGCGACAGGTGGGTTTGAACGTGGTAATTAGTATCGACCTCCGTCGGCTGTTAACTTAAATAATTCATTCATTATGGTTGGTCTTATTGTTGCATAGAGGTTGTGATCATTATCTTATTATCGTCCATATATCGTGGTTACTTTCTATTAGTGCACATGCGTTGTGATCATCATCTTATTATCGTCCATATATTGTGGCTACTTTCTATTAGTGCACATGCATTGTGATCATCATCTTATTATCGTTCATGTATTGCGGTTACTCTCTACTGTTGCATATATGTTGTGATTACCACTTTACTATCGCGCATGCATTATGGTTACTGTGCTCGAGGCTGCAACACGTGCACCCACGGTTTGGCCACCGTGAGGGGTGCACTTTTCCGGAAAAGAGGTCTATGACCCGTGTATACCCACGAGGTGACGTAGTGGGGCCCCTTATTAGTTGTGGGGTTGAGGCGCCGAGGTGCGAGCGGTGCGACCCGTCGGTTTAGTTGTCCGGCGTGGTCGGGTTTCTGCAGGTACGGTATGGGCCGTCGGTAGTGGACCGATGCGGCCAGGTATTACAGGATGCAGGTATACAGGTTGCCATTCTTCCCTCCCCGAAAGGGTGGTTGCTCCGGTTGTCGCCACGGTTTGTTTTTACTATTATTTCCCCTGCTCTACTTTTTACTAGTCGCTGATTTCCCACTTGGTGACAGGGTCCAGGCGAGGGGAGAGGTAGGTGGCGGTGAGGACGGGGCGGTCGCAGCGGGATTGTGGGAGACTCTGGACTATATACTTTCCTTTTCCTTTCAGCTTTTCATTTATATTGTAGGCATGTGTGAGGTTCCCGATACCCTTGTGGGGTCGACAAAGATGTCGGTATTTGGTTATTCGCTTATGCATTACCTTTTCCTTTACTTTCTGCTGGCCATTTGAAAAACAAAACAAAACAAAGAAGAGATTGCGAAAACCGTTTTCAAAAAAATCTAAGTGTCGTGTGGGCACTGATTTCAAAAACCTTGTGGATTTATGGATTTGCGAAATGAGTTTTCAAAACTTGGGTGTCGTGTGGGCACCGTTTTCAAAACCCTGTGGATTTATGTTGATTTCAAAACTAGTTTTCAAAACATAAGTGCCGGGTGGGCGCTCTTTCAAATCTGAGGATTTATCCTTTCCAAAATGATCGGCCAAGTATTTGAATAGTTAGAATTAATGTTATACGTTACTGGTTGTTGTGATTGAACGATTGTGTGTGACTCTGAACATGTACTAAACGCTACGCCGTGCGTATACAGGGGAGACTCTGTCCGTTTACAGAGAGATCCTGTATACGCGGCGGGTCTGGGCACGCACCGGGGAGAATGGAATTTCAAACAAAAATTTTTGGACACGCTAATCAGACCTTTTTTACTAAACACTTCCGCTGAATGAAACCCCCGGGGCGTGACAGATTAAGATGGTATCAGAGCAAATTTCATTCAATCACAACTGTTGATGCCGACATCCGTGGGAATGCTTCACATATCTACAAGTGAATGAAATGGGTAGGGCATAGGGCTGTAGAACGTGAGTGATCGGGGGGGGGAAATTTGAGTCTTTGCTCGAACTAAGTGATTCGCGGTCGTAGTTAAAGTCTGATGTTGACCCTGTTACGTGTGACAGCTATGGTTCGTACCAGATCGTCGGCGGGTGACGCCGAGGCAGAAGCGACGACATCGACGGCCGCGGAGAACCAGCTCCTGCGGCAGCAATTGCGGGAAATGGCGGGGCATTTGGCCACCCTCACCGATCATGTGCGTCAGCTGACGCAGCAGCAGCAGGCCGCGCCAGTGACGGCCGCCCCGGTCCCTCCGCCGGGGCCGACAGCACCCACCGCGGCACCACCGACAGCACCACCACCAGCGGCGACTACGGGACCGGCACCTGGGACAACTAGCCGGGTTGTTCTGGAGGAAACAGTGGTCACGCCTACCCCTATCGCGGCTGCCGCCGCCACGAGTGGAGGGGGTGTGGTGATGACCGAGCGGGACCGAGTGCGGGCCAACTTGAAGGACTTTAAGAAACACGACCCGCCCACGTTCGAAGGAGATACGACTGATCCGTGGGTCGTTGAGAACTGGGTGGGGTCGATGGAGAAGCTTTTTGAAGATCTACTCATGGAGGATGATGAGCGGGTTCCCCTGGCAGTCCATTGCCTGGAGGGGAATGCCCGTTTATGGTGGAAGACGGTGCGCCCAGATCCAGCTAAGGGCACCGCTTTCCCGTCCTGGGAAACTTTCAAGAAAGAGTTATTCGAGGCCTTTTCACCAGCAGCGTCAAGAAGAAGTTGGAAGATGATCTGAACCATATTCAGCAGGGAAACCGGACGGTCATGGAGTACCAACGAGAGTTCGTCCGCCTAGCGAACTGCGTCCCGTTCGTCATAAGGGACGAGGCACACAAGGCGCAACTTTTTGTGGACGGCCTGCGGAGCAACATATTTGAAGTGGTGCAGGCAGCTGACCTGCATACTTTCCAGAAAGTGGTCGACAGGGCCACCACGGTGGAGCGGGGCTTTGCCATCACCCGCGCAAGAAGGGAGAACTCGGCGAGACTGGAGGACAGGAAGCGGCAGCAGCAGAACCAGGGAGGAAGCAACTGGAGTGGGGGCGGAGCCCCTAAACGGTGGAAACCGCAGGCGGGACCCCGAGGAGCGCCGCCAGGAGGGCCGAGGCCGGGAAATAGGCATTGCGTGATTTGCGGGGGAGGGCATACTGCGGGAGAGTGCCCCCAGAGAGGCGACCACTGTTTCAGGTGCGGCAAACGGGGGCACTTCCGCCGCAACTGTCCCTTGGGCGGGGGACCTGCACCCTCGGGAGCTTACACGCCCGCGCCACAGCTCTCAGGGCGGGGGAAAGCTCCTATGGCGTCAACTCCCAGGCCCCCCGCACCACGGCGTGAGGAGGATCGGCAGCCACAACCAGGCGGGAGGGTTTTCTCAATGACCAGCCAAGGGACCAATCCACCGGAGGACGCTCTTGCAGGTACTACTTCCGTTTCGAATTCCCGTGCTAGAACTCTTTTCGATACCGGAGCAACACACTCGTTCATCTCTCGTGACTTCGTTTTTATGCATGACCTCGAGGAAACCCCCCTTCGAAACTGCTTGACGGTGCAAACGGGGGGGGACTTTGGAGGCGGTCAGCTCAGTGGCCGCCTGCTCGATTAAGCTTGGGCGACTGGCTTGCCCATGGGACATGGTGGTAATCCCCTTGAAGGAGTACGACGCGGTGTTGGGCATGGACTGGCTCACAAGGTACCAGGCGCTCATTGACTGCGACAAGCGACAAGTGCGACTGCAAGAACCGGGTTTTCCTGAACATGTATATATGGCGGGCAAAAGCATCACCTTCCCAGCGGTCATCTCAGCGGCACGAGCCAGAAGATTGGTAGAGGGTGGATGCGTGGCCTATTTAGCATCGGTGGATCTGGCCACCCGACCCTCGTCGACACCTGTAGACATCCCGGTGGTGAGGGACTTCCCCGATGTGTTCCCCGCAGAACTGCCCGGGATGCCTCCGGAGCGAGAGGTGGAGTTCCCTATCGAGCTAGTACCAGGCACGCAGCCAATTACGAAGGCGCCCTACCGAATGGCCTTCGCGGAGCTAAAGGAGCTTAAAGCACAACTGGAAGACCTCTTGGATAAAGGGTTCATCAGACCGAGTGTGTCACCCTGGGGCGCACCGGTACTCTTCGTGCGGAAGAAAGACGGGAGCCTGCGTCTCTGCATCGACTACAGAGGGATAAACAAAGTTACGGTGAAGAATAAATACCCCCTACCCAGAATCGACGACCTCTTCGATCAGTTACGGGGAGCGACGGTCTTTTCCAAAATTGACCTACAGTCGGGCTATCACCAACTCCGAGTTCGACATGAAGACATCCCCAAGACCGCCTTCCGGACTCGGTACGGCCACTACGAGTTCACGGTGATGCCTTTCGGGCTTACGAACGCCCCCGCAGTCTTCATGGACATGATGAATAGGATCTTCAGACCCTTCTTGGATCGGTTTGTGGTAGTCTTCATCGACGACATTTTGATCTACTCCACCACCGACGAGGAGCACGAGGACCATCTACGAACAATCCTGCAAACCCTCAGAGAGCAGAAGCTGTTCGCTAAGCTCAAGAAGTGTGAGTTCTGGCTGCGCGAAGTCGGCTTTTTGGGGCATGTGATCTCGGCACAGGGAATCGCCGTGGATCCCAAGAAAGTGGAAGCAGTGGTGGACTGGCAGCCGCCGACGTCGGTGACAGAAGTACGGAGTTTCCTAGGGCTGGCAGGATATTACCGGCGTTTCGTTGAGGGTTTCGCAAAGATCGCTACCCCTTTAAACCGATTGACCAGAAAAGGCGAGAAGTTCATATGGACGGCCAAATGTCAGCAGAGTTTTGAGGAACTCAAGAGGAGGTTAACCAGGGCACCAATACTTGTGCTGCCGACGCCCGGAGAGGATTATGAAGTGTACTGCGACGCGTCACGGATCGGACTGGGAGGTGTTCTGATGCAACAGGGGAAGGTAATCGCTTACGCGTCCAGGCAGTTGAAGGACTACGAAAAGAACTACCCGATACACGACTTGGAATTGGCCGCCGTGGTCTTCGTTTTGAAACTGTGGAGGCACTATCTTTTCGGAGTCCACTGCAACGTTTTCTCAGATCATCAAAGTTTGAAATACATCTTTACCCAGAAAGAGTTAAACCTGCGGCAGAGACGATGGCTCGAATTGTTGAAGGACTACGACTTGACGATTCAATATCACCCCGGAAAAGCAAACGTGGTAGCTGACGCACTGAGCAGGAAAGGGCATCAAGAAGGGACATCGGAGAGCGCGCTAACGAAGCAGGACCACCTGATCGCGGAGTTCGCGCGAATGCAATTGGAGGTGGTGCCGGCAGGCACAGTTATGCAACTTCTAACCTTGGTGGTCAAGCCGACGTTATTCGAGAGGATCCAGGAGGGACAGCAGACCGACCCACACCTACAGCGCATACGAGACAAGATCCTACTGGGCCAAGAGTTTGACTTTGCGGTGGAAAGCGACGGCACCTTACGGTTCCACGGACGGATCTGCGTGCCGAATTCAGCAGAGTTGAAAGAAGAGATCCTAGCTGAGGCACACCGAGCCCCTTATGCGGCACATCCGGGGGGCACGAAGATGTACAGGGACCTCAAACAGACGTTCTGGTGGCCTAAGCTAAAGGAAGACGTGACGCGACACGTAGCCCACTGCCTAGTATGCCAACAGATAAAGGCCGAGCACCAGCGACCAGCAGGGAAGTTACAGCCCTTACCGGTACCAGAGTGGAAATGGGACCAGATCACCATGGACTTTGTCACTGGTTTCCCTCGATCACAGCAGGGCCACGACGCAGTCTGGGTCGTAGTCGACAGATTGACCAAGTCAGCACACTTCTTGCCGGTTCATACAACTTGGACCCGCGAACGGCTAGCTCAAGTCTACATCAGCGAGATAGTGAGACTACATGGGGTACCGGCGTCGATCACCTCGGACAGGGACACGCGCTTTGTCTCGAAGTTTTGGCAAAGTCTTCAGCGGGCCATGGGGACCAGATTACATTTCAGCACCGCCTTCCACCCTCAGACGGACGGACAGTCAGAGCGCACGATACAAACCCTAGAGGACCTGCTCCGCGCCTGTGCACTTGATTGGGGGGCCGGTTGGTCACGCTACCTACCCCTCGTGGAATTTGCCTACAACAATAGCTACCAGGCCAGCATTCAGATGGCGCCCTACGAAGCCTTATACGGAAGGCGCTGCCGATCCCCGATTTGTTGGGACGACTTGGGAGAACGGAAGCTCCTGGGACCCGACTTAGTGGAGGAAACTGAAGAGAAAGTGCGCCTTATCAGACAGCGCCTGCTAACCGCCCAAAGTCGACAGAAGAGCTATGCAGATCAGAGGCGCCGTGACTTGGAATTTCAAGCAGGGGAGCATGTGTTCTTGCGGGTCTCACCATCCAGAGGAATCAAGCGTTTCGGGTTAAAGGGCAAACTGAGCCCACGGTTTGTGGGGCCTTTCGAGATCCTGGAGCGCATTGGCCCAGTCGCTTACCGCCTCGCCCTACCACCTAACCTCGACCGAGTCCACGACGTATTCCATGTTTCGATGCTTCGGAAATACCTTCCTGACCCGTCGCACGTCCTGGACGCCTCAGCACTTGAGCTTAAGGAGGACCTCAGCTTTGAAGAAACCCCGGTGAGAATCTTGGCAAGGGAAAACAAGTCACTGCGAAACCGAACCATCCCCTACGTAAAGGTACTTTGGAGCAACCACGAAGAGCGGGAAGCAACTTGGGAACTAGAGTCCAAGATGAGGGAGTGCTACCCCGACCTTTTCACTCCTACCCGGGCTTGAGTTTCGAGGACGAAACTCGTTTTTAGAGGTGAGTGGTGTAATAACCGCTGTTTACTTTCCCCTTCGGTCTTATCTGTGTTTTACTTCGAACCGCCTTTCGGCTAAGGGGCACGGGGTACCCCTTTTTCGTGCGTTGTTTTGGGCAGGCCGTCGGGGCTCGCGGGTAATTTTTGTGGATAAAGCCCGCGAAATGAAGACCGGCGGCGCGATCGGATCTGTTTTCCGATCCCGGAATCTCCCGGAACCTTTTTCTGAAGTTGACAGCAGCTCGGGTGTCCAGCACGTTTTATCAAGGTAAACTAGACCCGGGTAAATCAACCAAATTCAATCCTTTTTATTTGGGGCAGCTAAAGTTTATTTAATTTAATTTAGGTTAATTGGGAGAGTTAATTTAATTTAATTTAATTTAAGTTAATTTAAGGGGATTGGTAATTTAATTTAATCTAAACTTTCCCTGCTTTGGGTTGGGTTCAGGCTCAAATACGTCGAATCGGTTTATTAAGTAGGGGTTGGGGATTTAGGTCGGGAACCCCAAACCCCCCTCCCTCTTTCCTTACCGTAGCGTACGTACCCCGAGCGGAATCGAGGACGCGCCCCCCCAAGCTTTCCCCGTCCGTGGAGAAGGAAGAACACGCCGCACGCTCACCGTAGAACCGGACTCCCAAAATCGGACGATCCTCTCTCCCCGAACCACCGTCGACACAACCAAGGTGAGATGAGGTCCCCTTCACTCTCCGTTTCTTCTAGGTTCTTGATGTTCTTGATCGGAAGGGAGAGGGACACTGGCGGCGGAATCCCCGGAATCCGTCGCACGTGCGGAAGCCCTCCCCTCCATCGGCGCCCCCGTGCACCCGCACGGGGCTGGGCGCACGTCCCAGCCCCGCGTGCGGGGTCACCCGCACGGGGCTGGGCGCGCGTCCCAGCCCGCGTGCGGGGTCACCCGCACGGGGCCGTGCGGCCTAGCCGCGTGCGGGGTCACCCGCACGGGGCTGGGCGCGCGTCCCAGCCCGCGTGCGGGGTCACCCGCACGGGGCCGGGCGCGGCCTAGCCGCGTGCGGGGTCACCCGCACGGGGCTGGGCGCGCGTCCCAGCCCGCGTGCGGGGTCACCCGCACGGGGCCGGGCGCGGCCTAGCCGCGTGCGGGGTCACCCGCACGGGGCTGGGCGCGCGTCCCAGCCCGCGTGCGGGGTCACCCGCACGGGGCCGGGCGCGGCCTAGCCGCGTGCGGGGTCACCCGCACGGGGCTGGGCGCGCGTCCCAACCCGCGTGCGGGGTCACCCGCACGGGCCGGGTGCGGCCTAGCCGCGTGCGGGGTCACCCGCACGGGGCCGGGACACGCATCCAGCCCCGCGTACGGGGATGCCCGTACAGGGCCGAACCCGCGCACGGACCCGTGCGCGGGCGGGGAATCGGCGAACCGCGACGGGCGGTTTGCCTGCCTTCGTCCTTACCCGAATCTAAGCGCCGACTTTCCTTGCGACAGGGGAGTGTGCGGGTTCGAGTGAGAGTACCGGGACGCGAGGGAGCCGAACGTGATCATCTACTAGCGACAGGTGGGTTTGAACGTGGTAATTAGTATCGACCTCCGTCGGCTGTTAACTTAAATAATTCATTCATTATGGTTGGTCTTATTGTTGCATAGAGGTTGTGATCATTATCTTATTATCGTCCATATATCGTGGTTACTTTCTATTAGTGCACATGCGTTGTGATCATCATCTTATTATCGTCCATATATTGTGGCTACTTTCTATTAGCGCACATGCATTGTGATCATCATCTTATTATCGTTCATGTATTGCGGTTACTCTCTACTGTTGCATATATGTTGTGATTACCACTTTACTATCGCGCATGCATTATGGTTACTGTGCTCGAGGCTGCAACACGTGCACCCACGGTTTGGCCACCGTGAGGGGTGCACTTTTCCGGAAAAGAGGTCTATGACCCGTGTATACCCACGAGGTGACGTAGTGGGGCCCCTTATTAGTTGTGGGGTTGAGGCGCCGAGGTGCGAGCGGTGCGACCCGTCGGTTTAGTTGTCCGGCGTGGTCGGGTTTCTGCAGGTACGGTATGGGCCGTCGGTAGTGGACCGATGCGGCCAGGTATTACAGGATGCAGGTATACAGGTTGCCATTCTTCCCTCCCCGAAAGGGTGGTTGCTCCGGTTGTCGCCACGGTTTGTTTTTACTATTATTTCCCCTGCTCTACTTTTTACTAGTCGCTGATTTCCCACTTGGTGACAGGGTCCAGGCGAGGGGAGAGGTAGGTGGCGGTGAGGACGGGGCGGTCGCAGCGGGAGTGTGGGAGACGCTGGACTATATACTTTCCTTTTCCTTTCAGCTTTTCATTTATATTGTAGGCATGTGTGAGGTTCCCGATACCCTTGTGGGGTCGACAAAGATGTCGGTATTTGGTTATTCGCTTATGCATTACCTTTTCCTTTACTTTCTGCTGGCCATTTGAAAAACAAAACCAAAACAAAGAAGAGATTGCGAAAACCGTTTTCAAAAAAAATCTAAGTGTCGTGTGGGCACTGATTTCAAAAACCTTGTGGATTTATGGATTTGCGAAATGAGCTTTCAAAACTTGGGTGTCGTGTGGGCACCGTTTTCAAAACCCTGTGGATTTATGTTGATTTCAAAACTAGTTTTCAGAACATAAGTGCCGGGTGGGCGCTCTTTCAAATCTGAGGATTTATCCTTTCCAAAATGATCGGCCAAGTATTTGAATAGTTAGAATTAATGTTATACGTTACTGTTTATTGTGATTGAATGATTGTGTGTGACTCTGAACATGTACTAAACGCTACGCCGTGCGTATACAGGGGAGACTCTGTCCGTTTACAGAGAGATCCTGTATACGCGGCGGGTCTGGGCACGCACCGGGGAGAATGGAATTTCAAACAAAAATTTTTGGACACGCTAATCAGACTTTTTTTTACTAAACACTTCCGCTGAATGAAACCCCCGGGGCGTGACACCCGGTGCACGCCCGCCGTGGACCGCGCACCAGCGCCCCCTGCCCGCGCTGCCCGCGCCGCGCGTCTCCGCACTCCGCCGCCGCTGCGCCGCTGCCCGCCGCCGCGCGCCGCCGCCCGCCGCCGCTCGCCGGTCGCCGGCGGCGGCCAGAACAGTAATTCCGGCCGGCAATTACTGTTCCGGTGAACAGTACCAAGTGCCGAAAAAATAAAGCGAATATACCATTTCGATCGTTTTCGCGCGCTGAGTCCAAATCCGACGTCCGTTTTGCCAAATTCTCATCCGAAATTTTGCCGAAAGCTCCCGGAAAATCCTATTTGCTCTGATTTTCGTGCGGTGTCTATTTTAAATGTCCAATTTCGAGGACGAAACTTGTTTTAAGAGATGAGTGATGTAGAGTCCTGGCGTTCCAATGCTTTTAAATACCTTCTTTTGTGACAGAGTGGTTAGGGAAGCTTTTCACTGTGTTCCCTGCAATGGACCGGCCTGGACTGCAGGTATTTTTTCTGCGTTTGAGCTCGGGAAACGGAGTTTGGCAAAGCGATCGGATTCGAATTCCGAATTACGGATCTCCCGGAATGAAGGTCAAAGCGTTTGCTTTCGGGTGGTGCATCAGAGTCCGTGCTAAGTGCCCGGCACACTTTTCGAGGTGATCGGACTGGATCCTTCTACGATCGGACGTTTCATCTTATTTTGTTTGTCAGTGGGTCGTTTTATTTATCTTGTAGTATCTCGACCTTCCGGTTTTCCGTTTTGGTCTTAACTGAATCTTTTTTTTTTTAGTTGTTAGGGAGGGGTTAAAGGTTCAAGAATTTTTGGGTTGACCGTCGGGGTTTGCGGGTATTTTTAGGTGGTAGGGGCCGCAAAATGATGAGCGGCGGTGCGATCGGATTTGATTTCGGACTCCGGGACCTCCCAGAATAATTTTTTGAAGTTTTTAGTGGTTTCGGGTGCATCGAAAGGCGTGCGGGCGATCGACACGTTTTTCGAGGTAAAATCGGACCACTGGTTCGCACCCGATCGTTTAGGTTTCGATTTTGGGGATTTGATCTTATTTTTCCTACTTCTCATCCCTTTGGGTTCGTGCGTTAGGGCTCTCCTGAGAAGTGCGGGAGAAACCCCAACCCTCCTCCTACCTTCTATCCACCATCCGACGTTGGGCGTGATGAACCGTGGCGGCGAGACGGGGAGAGGGAGGAAATAATCGCTCTTTCTGCGGGATCGAACGAGCGAGGGGCGGACGATCCTCCTTCTTCCTCCTTCTCCGGCGAAAGCAAGGTAAGCGGTTCGGGTCTTTTCGTTTAATCTCGGTCCGAGGTTTTCCCTTTTGCCGTTGTCGTGGGTTGTTGAACGGGAGGCCGCCGCCGCCGTGGTTAAACGGGAGGCCGCCGCCGCCGTTGCCGTGTTCACGGGGTCGTCGCCGCAGTCGCCGGGGTCGCGGGGTCGCAACCGGAGCCGCGGGGGGCGAAAAAAGGGGTTACTGTTCACCTTGGTACGGCCGCGGTCCACAGGACCCGGCGTGCACCCGGCGCACGGCCCCCGGCCCCCGGGGCGCGGACCCGGCGCACGGTTACGTGCGCCAGGCCGCGCGGTCCATAGGACCCGGCGTGCACCCGGTGCACGGCTCCCGGGCCCAGGGGGCACGGACCCGGCGCACGAATGCGTGCGCCAGGCCGCGCGGTCCAGCGGTCCGGCGTGCACCCGGTGCACGCCCTCGCAGCCCTACTTGGTGGACCCGGCGCGCGCTTCAGCGTGCGCGGCCCGGCCCATGCCGCAGCGGTCTACCGCTGCGGGTGCGCCCGGTCTGCGCCGCTGCCGTCCTGCGTCGTGGACCCGGTCCACGCCTGGGCCCGTGCACCGATCTTCAACCGGAAAGCCCAGAAGCTCCGTTTTTGGCCCGTTTCGCCCCGTTTTTGAGTGTTTTTGACCGCGATGATATTATTAACGACACTTCTTACTGTAGTTCTTTTCGGGCACAAGGCGGGAGTGTTTTGACTGGAGTTTCCGCACACCTTCTTCCTCGCGTTTCAGGTGGGTACACCCTTAGAACCCCTTTATGCACATTTTCGTTACTGTCATGATTATCATGTGGTGGGTACTCGTTCTGAGGTTTAGTGTCGGGATTTGAAAACTGTAAATATGTTTCAACTAACTATGGTAATCTGTGATGATCTATACTTGGTTCATTATCGTTGGTTTCGTTGTGGGTACTTGGTTCATTATCGTTGGTTTCGTTTTGGGTACTTGGTTCATTATCGTTGGTTTCGTTTTGGGTACTTGGTTCATTATCGTTGGTTTCGTTTTGGGTACTTGGTTCATTATTGTTGATTTCGTTTGTGTACTTGGTTCATTATTGCTGGTTTCGTTTTGTGTACTTGGTTACGATGCTCGAGGCTGCAGCACGCGCACCCGCGGTTTGGCCACCGCAAAGGGTGTGCTTTTCCGGAAAAGTGGTCGATGACCCGTGTATACCCACGAGGTGACGTAGTGGGGGCCCCCGTCGGTGGGGGGTTTGAGGCTCCAAGGTGTGAGCGGTGCGACCCGTCGGGGTAGGTGCTCGACGTGGTTTACCGAGGTAGGTGCTCGGTCCGGTTTCCCGAGGTTGGTGCTCGGTTCGGTTTTCTTTCTTGAGGTTAGTGCTTGGTTTGGTTTTCTTTCCCGAGGTTGGTGCTCGGTTCGGTTTTCTTTCCCGAGGTTGGTGCTCGGTTTGGTTTTCTTTCCCGAGGTTGGTGCTCGGTTCGGTTTTCTTTTCCGAGGTCGGTGCTCGGTTCGGTTTTCCTTCTTGAGGTTAGAGCTCGGTCTGGGTTGCCGAGGCAGGTGCCCGGTTCAGATTTTGCAGGGGGAGGGGACATCGTCGATCGCACGATGCAGAGGGCGGTTACGCTGGTTTTCCTACGGTTTGCTTTAGTTACAGTCTCCCTGCATTTCTTCTCTTATACCTTGTGTCGCTGACTTCCCACTCTGTGACAGGTTCCTTCGGGAGTGAGAGCGAGGGCGACGGTGAGGCCGTGACTGGAGCACTTTTGTTCCTTGGAGACCATAGGCTGTATGTATCCCATTTCTGCTCATTTCATTATTTAGTAGTGGCTTACTATGTGGATGGCGATACCCTTGTGGGGCCGATGTGGATGTTGGACTATCCTTTTTGTTACCTTTGTGGATGATCGTTTTGCTTTTCCCGACTGGCCACTTTTAAACTACCAAAGAAAAGAAAAAGAAAACATTTCGAAAACTATTTTAAAAATCTGGGTGTCATGTGGACACCATTTTAAAACCCTGTGGATTTATGGATTGTGAAAACTGTTTTAAAAATCTGGGTGTCGTGTGGGCACCATTTCAAAACCCTGTGGATTTATGGATTTCGAGAAACCGTTTTGAAAAATCTGGATGCCGTGTGGGCACCGTTTCAAAACTTGTTGGCCTCGTTAATACCCATGGAAATTAATTGTATGTTTCCGACTGTTGAACTTGTGTGGTTAAAGTGACGGTTGCATGGTTATTGTATTCGGGACGCCGTGCATATACAAAGGAGACTCTGCCCGTTCGCAGAGTGAATTTGTATATGCGGCGGGTCTGGGCACGCACCGAGGAGTTTGGTTTCAAAAAAAAAAATTAAATAATATACATATACGCCAATTCAAACTTTTTCAGTGGTCGTCTTCCGCTTATTGAAAACCCCGGGGCGTGACAAGTAGTGGTAGATTTCCCTTTTTCAGCAGTTTCATTTCTTACCACTCTTCTTTCCTTTTTGCCTCTGGTAGGCCTAGTGGGTGCGTCAGAGTTTGAGGTTTTACCCACTAGGGGGAGGCTACTGGTTTACTAGTAGTTCTCACCCCCATTCTTCTTTCCTCTTTTTCTTCTCCCTTGTTTTGCAGTGTCTTCTGCGGGTGCTGCTGGGCTTTCAGCGGCGGGTCGAGGAGAGAGGACGGCTGAGTAGATAGATCTCGAGGCAGGATGAGCGGGTTAGCTGGACTGTTGGTGTACCCATGTTTCCTCAGACGGTTGTACTTTTACATTTGGGACTAGCTTTTGCCAGCAGGTTGTATTTATTTTTGGTGAGCTGGGAGAGACTATTGTATCATTTATACAGATGTATTGTATTTTATTTCCAGCTTCAGTCTGAGATGTATTAGTTTTAGTTCAGCTCTGTTTTTATTGCTATTTTATTATTATCTCTTATATCTGAGGAGGTTTGGCGCTTCGTGTACGCGGGAAATACCGTGTGCACGGCGGATCTGTAGACGGGCCCGGGTTCCGGTTTACACCCGGGGCGTGACATAATCTATCATAAAAACTCAAAAAAATGGTACAAAATTGTATCTATAGGTGACTAAATATTCAAGAACACCAAAAATCCAACATGGATATTTTTGGCTTGTTGAGCCTAAGAAAATTCATGTTTCACCTACAACATTCTTTCCAAATCTCTGAAACAAAGTCCCCACTTGGGTAATGCATGGAACACGATAAATGGATTACTATGTTTAAACACAAGAATTCATTAACTGTGTTTAAATATAGTGAACCATTCACCGTGTTCAACTTGAACACCTCACTGGGCCTGTTGCTCACGCGGCGTACGCGTGACAGGTATATGACAATTTTTATAATTCCAAATTTTATGGGGCTATTTGTAATTTTTTTTTTCCAGGAGGCTATATGCAAAAAAAGCCCATTAATAAATTGTCCAAGTAAAGCGAAGCTCGAGCAAAGGCTTCGGTCCATCGAATGGCCATAGTTGTTTACTAAGAGTAAACCCAAATGGCTGAACTCGTCCCTTATTTTCCCGACTTGTTTTGAAATTTCAAATATAAAGTTCGTTAAAAATGGTATTAAAATAATATAACTTTCTAGCTTTTCACCTATTTAATTTAAATTTATGCACTTTGGATGTAAAAATTCTTGTGAATATGGTTGTTTAAATTTGGGAACCATGTCGAGATATCTTTGAGCACTTTTAGAGTCGTCCACCTTGTAGGGATTAAGCTTGGATTAGGCAAATGACCGATTGCGATTTAGTGCAAATCAGTTTTGAGATAATAATTTTCATCTATCTCACCCTATTCCTTCTCTCGTCCCCCCCCCCCCCCCCCCCCCCCCCCCCCCCTCTCTCTCTCTCTCCTCTCCTCTCCTCTCCTCGCATGTTGTTTTTTCTCAACATTTCAATCTTTTGATGAATTTTGAAATATTTGATTTTTATTTGAAGAGTGTTTGGCTCATTATTTTTTTCATTATTTGATTTATTTTTCTTTCATAAATTATTTGAACGTGCTATGTAATGTTCGTCATTATATTTATAATTGCTATTCCTAACAATGAAATCATTTATAAGGAGTTCACATAATTTAAGAATATACAGACAACTCTGCCTAAAAAGTTGTTCTTTTTGCGTCTTTTTGAAGTATTGTATTCTGCACTTGAAGTGGCTTACAAAATAATAAAACCAGCTGCCGCAGTTGTTGGGGCTCTCGCCACCAACAGCCTCCCGTCATTCTTACTATATAAAATCCCTGCCTCCCGCAAGGTCACAGCCATTTTACTACCCATCCTCAAATATCTCAGATTACTGGTTACATATTTTCAAATAGGACAGAGACCTCGCAAAGAGCAACGGGCGGCTCCGATGGCGGCACGTCCTCCGCCTGCTCGCCGCCTCGCCTCTCACATCAGCATCTTCCTCCTCTTTCTGCCCACGGCCTACGTGGCTATCGCCGCCGTAGATTTTAATTACCCTGCCGTCTTCAACTTCGGCGACTCCAACTCCGACACCGGCGCTCGCGTTGCCGCCGGCCTCGAGAGCATCGGCCCACCGTACGGGCAGACCTACTTCCTCAGACCCGCCGGCCGCTTCTGCGACGGCCGTCTCATCATCGATTTCCTCTGTAATTCCTCTCTCACTTTCTCTCTCCTCCTACCCGCAGAGATCTTTAACCTTATGTATTAACTGGGTATTTTTTTCATTTGCTCGACGACCTACAATTGATTTTTTTTCTCTTTTTTCTTTTTGCTCGCTAGAAATTAAACTATGGTTGATATTGGTTGCAATTGAGTGATGGGCACTCTCTGCTTGCTTTTTCCTTTTTTTTTTTTTTGTCGGAAAGACGATCTTGATTAAGGATGTTATTGAATATATATAGCTAGTGTGTTTAGCAGAAGAAATTATATTTAGTCCCTCTTTAGATGTCGAAGTAACATATCCAATAATAACTTACTCAATATGATTCTTGTATAATTGGAAGCTAGGAGTTTGATTTTTTTTTGTTTTTCTTAAAAAGATCTTGACATCTATTATTTGGTAGGACAACATAATTCACCTACGAGATGATTAATGTTATTTTAAAACAATGATTTGAAAACCGAGTATGATATTCATTTTAGACATTTGATCATACTACCCATCTATCAAATACTACATGCTTTTTAAGTAAATCAAAGAGATAAACTGAAAAGATGTTCATGCATCCAAACAAAGGCCTTGGACCTAGTTTTGGAATCCGTTGCTCAAACGCACTCTCCATTGCCACAAGAAGATTCAAAAGACATTTGGAAAACACTTTGTAGCTTTCTTATCCAATGTTGTAAAATGATGGTGGGAGTTGCCGCACAAACCACCATTTCAAAACATCCGAGAAAGTGAGCTCCAAAGTGCTTCCAGAGTTTTAGACCCAAGAAGTGTTTTTGAGTGACATATTTCCAAACTAGCCTTGATGGAATTCTGTTGTGGGCTCTTTCAAGCGGGAGTTGAGATGTCTTCCTTTGAATTGAGTGTTAGTTAGTAGATCTGTTGCTGCTTAAATGACATTTTCGAGCAAGATGTTACCAATATATGCACCTCAATGTAACTCCTGTGAATAAGAGTAGGGAAGAGGGGAGTTGGTAACGAAGGTAGCAAGTAGTAAAAATAGCTTTTTTATCGCATAAGTGAAAGGGAGGATGGGGGAACTTAGCTGCAGCAGGGTCCGGCGAGGTTGGGAGCGCGGGGGGAGCGGGAAGTCAAGGCGGAGCCACCAGAGTCACAGGCACCCAAGGAGACAGCAGAGGCGCTGGAGTGGAAGGGAGCACAGATGGAAGAGAGCGGTGCGGGTGAAGAGATGGGTAGCAGGGTACTTGTAGCCAAAGTGGGATACAGTTCAGTGCCAGGTGGGGATGGGAGAAACCCCAGCGGGCTGCCCCTCAGACAAAAGAAGCCCAGAAGCCAGGCCCATACTGGAATTCAGTGCCAGGAGGAGATGGGAGAAACCCCTGCAGGCCGACCCTCAGATAGAAGAAGCCCAGAGGCCCAGGCCCATGCCCGAATGCATTTGCCGAGCCCATGCCCACGTTTGTTCCCTTAATTTAGTTTCACCCTTAGCAACATTACAATTTGCATAGTAGTAACTAGGTAACTTAGTTAATATATATATATATACTGAGATTCAGAATTGTAAGGATTATGAAATGAAATACAATTAAGCTTTCCTCTCAAGCTACCCCTTCTTCTTCACCCTCTTCTTCTCTACTCCTTCTCTTCCTCCCTAATTCCCCTCTTTTCCTCCCAATTGCTCCCCTTCTCACCCCCATTATCCTTCCCGCCAAGACGGCCTCAGAGAATTCTCATCCTAGGCGGCTGCGGTTAGTCCGGGTATTACAAATTGGTATCAGAGCGGCACGATCCCAGGGATCGGCGCGCACATCATCTACCAGCAGCTAAAGGCAACGAGGCAACATCAGGCAACAATTGAAGACAACACCGCAACCGAAGGCAACACCACAATCAACCACAGGCAACAAATGAAGGCAACACCACACCCGAAGGTAATACCACAGCCAGCCACAGGCAACAATTGAAGGCAACACCACAATCAACCACAGGCAACAAATGAAGGCAACACCACAACCGAAGGCAACCCCACAGCCAACCCCAGGCAACCATTGAAGGCAACACCACAATCGAAGGCAACACCACAACCAACCAAAGGCAACAATCGAATGCAACCCCACAACCGATTACAAGCAACAATTGAAGGCAACACCCCAATCAAGAGCAAGCAGTAGGTGAAGCCAATTCGAGTGTATCCAGCTGAGACCTCGACTGGATGAGGTGTAAGAACCTTAAACTTCACCTCCCCATTAGTGCATTGTCCGATTATCTGCAAGAAGTGCCATCAGTAAACCAGTGCAACCACATTAAGATAGGGGGAAAGAAAATCAACCGGTTCAAGCCTTTGAGTAGGGGCACAGGAGCGGGAAGCATGGCTGAAGGGACTAGATTGAGAGAGCTCAGTGACAGCATGAAAACCATCGAAGAAAGAGTAGTGAAGCTCACCTCGGATAATGCTGAGATGGTGGAAGGTAAGCTACAGCAGTTGGGTTCGGATTGTAACCTAAGATTCAACATGATAACCCAACAGATTGAAGATATCCAGCGGGATAGTCACCAGAGGTTTGAAGCCATGCAAATCGAAACGGCCAAGAGGTTTGAGTTGATGCTCCAGGAAAGCAATCGACGACATGAACAACTAGTGAACATGTATCAATCTCAGCCTGAGGCACCCAGTTCCACACTCCCAAGCAATTCTGCATCCGGGGGCACCCCACTCAATATCCGGGAGGGCCGGGGACCCACTGGCACTCACTTTGGGGGGTTAGCTACTAAGGGCTTTGACAAGGCCAAGGAAATACTGCAAACCCCATTCAGGCAAGCCGAGAGGTGGGAGGAGCAACCAAACAGGACCAACTACCACTTACCGTATCCCAAGCTTGAGTTCCCGACATTTGGGGGCAAGGACCCTCGAGAATGGAGTAGCAAGAGCGAGCAGTATTTCAGGATATACCAGATCCCGGAGCCTCATTGGGTGGAGGTAGCGACAATGCATTTCACGGGGAAGGCACACAGGTGGAAAGAAGGCTACACTCTAGACAAACCCAACTTGAGCTGGGATGAGCTGACAGAGGCCCTGCACAAGAGGTTTGACGGGTCCGGGATGAGGACTTTAGTGAGGGAGTTTAACAAGTTGGTCCAGACCAGCATCGTGGATAAGTATCAAGAGAAGTTTGAAGATCTACGGGCGAGAATGTTATACCTCAATCCGACCCTGAGCGAAGAGCATTTCTTACAGAGTTTTATCAGCAGCTTGAAGGAGGAGTTGGTGCCCTTCATAGATATATCCAACCCGACCACACTAGAAGAAGTGTACAAGCAAGCAAAGTTGCACGAGCAAGCATTGGCTGTCATGTGGAGGAGGCAAAGGGCCTTCAGTAGGCCACCAAGCAATCAGCTGTCAAGGGCTATTCCTAGCAAAGAACCGGGCGGCTAAGCCTTGGGACAGGAGCCCCGAGGGGAGTAGAACTGTACCCCACAAGGGCCCCACCGGGCCATCCCTTATCAGCAAACAATTGTTTGAACAGCGGAGAGCGGCGGGGCTTTGCTACAAGTGTGGAGAGAAGTACCAACCAGGACACTCTTGTCCCGGGAGGAGTTTGAACCAAGTCGAATGCCTTCCAGGAGTTGACGAAGTATTCGACGAGAGCTTATTAGTTCCCACAGATGAAGAGGGGGAAGGGTACCCCAGTGAGGAAGAGGTGGTGGAAGAGAGGGGGATGTCAGTGCACGCCCTCAGCGGGGAAAACCAATTGGAAGCAGTCAAGGTCCCAGGGGAGGTCGGAACTAAAACTCTGGTGCTACTCATAGACACGGGTAGCACTCACAGCTTTATAGATTTTCAAGTAGCCAAAGAGGTAAAGGCTGTTTTAACCTCGGCACCACCCCTAATAGTCACGGTAGCGAATGGACACAAAGTTTTGAGTAAACTGAAATGCTCGGATTTTAAGTGGATAATGCAAGGGGACTGTTATCAGGCCGACCTAAGGGTGATTATGCTTGATGGATCCAGCATCATTCTTGGTATAGATTGGCTCAGGAAGTATGGTAAGGTAGTTTTCGACTATGACAACCACGTCGTCTTGTTCAGCAAAGACGAAAAGCAAGTGACTCTTAAGGAAATTGTGGAGGGGGCCAAGCTGAAGACAATTAGTGCTCAACAATGGTACAAAGCCAGCCTACAAGGAAGCTGCTGCGCCATAGCACATGTTAGCGGTTCGGAGAAAAGGAAGGAAAGGTGGATCCTTGTGGAAATTGCCAGGGTGCTGGCGCAGTATGCTGAGGTGTTCCACGAGCCTCAGGGACTGCCACCAGAGAGGTCTCACGACCATAAGATACCCTTGTAGCCCGGTGCTAGCCTCGTCAACAAAAGGCCGTATAGGTATACACACGAACAGAAGGGGGAGATAGAGGCTCAGATAGCGGAGATGCTGCAGGCTGCACTCATCCAAAAGAGCACAAGCCCCTATGCGTCGCCAGTGTAACTAGTAAGGAAGAAGGATCAGAGTTGGCGGCTATGCGTGGATTATAGGCAGCTAAACAAGTCCACCGTGAGCGACAAATACCCCATACCCATAATTGACGACCTACTGGATGAATTGGGTGGATCCAAGTACTTCTCGAAGGTAGACTTGAGGTCCGGGTACCATCAGATTCGAATGCACCCGGCCGACGTCTACAAAATTTCTTTTAGGACGCACTCGGGCCATTATGAGTTCTTGGTAATGCCGTTTGGGCTGACTAATGCTCCTGCGACGTTCCAAGCGCTTATGAACGATATCTTCCGACCCTATTTACGAAAATTCTTGCTCGTATTTTTCGATGACATATTGATCTACAGTCGGGATCTAGAGGAACACACTACTCATCTGGGGACAGTGTTAGAACTATTGCAGAAGAACCGACTGTATGCAAGAAGGACCAAGTGCTTCTTTGGTCAAGGATCCGTGGAGTACTTAGGGCACATCATCACAAAACAGGGAGTAGCGACAGACCCCGAGAAGATCGAGGCCATGATTGACTGGCCAGTGCCGAATCATATCAAAGGTCTAAGGGGTTTTCTTGGCCTGACGGGTTACTACAGAAAGTTCATCAAAGGATACGGGGGACTGAGTCGGCCACTGACCGACTTGTTGAAGAAGGATAGCTTTGTCTGGTCAGAAGAAGCTCAGAGGGCTTTCGAGGAACTCAAGAGAGCCATGACGACAGCTCCGGTCCTCATCATGCCGGATTTCAGTCAACCTTTCGTGCTAGAGGTGGATGCGTGCGCGACAGGAATAGGAGCGGTACTGACCCAAGGAGGTAGGCCGGTGGCCTATTTGAGCAAGGCAATAGGCCCAAGGCACTCGGCCTTATCGACCTATGAGAAGGAATTCCTTGCTATACTCATGGTGGTGCAAAAATAGCGACAATACCTTTAGCCTGAGAACCTTCACGATCCGCACGGATCACGAAAGTCTCAAACACCTACTGGAGCAGAAGATCTCAACCCCAATGCAGCAGAAAGGAATGATGAAGCTTCTAGGGCTCGATTATATCATAGTATATAAGAAGGAAAAGGAAAACGTGGTAGCGGATGCCTTATCCAGAAAAGAGGAGGCCTGTATGATTTTGGCTGCTACTAGTGTGGTACCAGCATAGGTCCAGGAGGTTACAACCAGCTACGAGGGGAACAGCCACTGCGAGCACCTAATCACGGCCTTAGCGTTACAGCCACAATCACATGAGCCATATACCTACGAAAATGGGATCTTGAGACACCAAGGGAAGATAGTAATTGGAAGTAATGGAGAACTGCGAAAAAAATTGCTCCAACAGATGCATGACTCCGCTATGGGGGGACATTCGGGGGTCCAACATACCTACCGAAGGATCAATCAACACTTCCAGTGGCCAGGTCTAAAGAAGGTTGCAGATCAGTGGGTGAAGGGGTTCCCGGTTTGTGCTCAGAACAAGGTAGAGAACCTACCTAGCCCCGGGCTGTTACAACCGCTGCCTATACTCGAGCGAATCTGGGAGGACATTAGCCTAGACTTCATTGAGGCCCTACCTAAATCAGGGGGGAAGGACACTGTTATGGTGGTAGTTGACCTCCTAACAAGTACGCCCACTTTATTTCGTTGACTCACCCGTTCACAGCTGAGGAGGTTGCCAAGGCATTCATGGGCACAATCTACAGGCTGCATGGGTGCCCAAAGAGGATTGTGTCCGATCGGGATAGAGTTTTCACTAGTCACTTTTGGAAAGAGTTATTCAAACTCCTGGGAACCAAATTGCACCTGAGTACCGCATACCACCCCTAGACGGACGGACAGACCGAGAGGGTAAATCGGTGCTTGGAAACGTACCTGAGGTGCATGTGCTTCCAACAGCCAAAGGCGTGGCATGCCTGGCTAGCTCACGCAGAATGGTGGTACAATACAAACTTCCATACTTCATTGGGAATGACCCCCTATGAAGCTCTGTATGGACAAGCACCCCCAAACTATCTAGTGGTATCACCTGAGGCCACGGATCAACCTGAGGTGAAGGTTTGGATCACAAAGAGAGAGCAGTGGACTAAGGAGTTGAGAGAGAGGCTAATGGTGGCCCAGCAAAGGATGAAGCAATAGGCGGACAAGCATCGCCGAGAGAAGGAATATACTGTGGGCGAGTGGGTTTACCTCAGGTTACAACCCTACAAGCAGACCAACGTGGCAATGAGGAAAGAGTGGAAACTTGCAGCGAGGTATTTTGGGCCATTCGAGGTGACGGAGCGTATAGGGGCAGTAGCTTACAGGTTGCGGCTGTCGGAAGAAGCCAGAATCCACCCGGTGTTTCATGTATCCATGCTGAAGAAGACCCCTCCCTCGGCAGATAAGGTATCCCCCTCGGTTCCCCTCACTGGAGAGGACGGGCAGCTACTAGCCACACCCGAGAGCATTTTAGACCACCGCGTGGTCAAGCAGGGGAACAAGGCAAAGTCGGAGGTACCGGTCAAGTGGAGTAACCTCCCTGGTGAGCAAGCTACTTGGGAGGGATATTGGGCACTGAAAAGGCAGTTCCCTGCGTTCGATCCTTGAGGGCAAGGATCTACTTAAGTGGAGGGGAGTTGTAACTCCTGTGAATAAGAGTAGGGAAGAGGGGAGTTGGTAACGAAGGTAGCAAGTAGTAAAAATAGCTTTTTTATCGCATAAGTGAAAGGGAGGATGGGGGAACTTAGCTGCAGTAGGGTCCGGCGAGGTTGGGAGCGCGGGGGGAGCGGGAAGTCAAGGCGGAGCCACCAGAGTCACAGGCACCCAAGGAGACAGCAGAGGCGCTGGAGTGGAAGGGAGCAGAGATGGAAGAGAGCAGTGCGGGTGAAGACATGGGTAGCAGGGTAATTGTAGCCAAAGTGGGATACAGCTTAGTGCTAGGTGGGGATGGGAGAAACCCCAGCGGGCCGCCCCTCAGACAGAAGAAGCCCAGAAGCCAGGCCCATACCGGAATTCAGTGTCAGGAGGAGATGGGAGAAACCCCTGCGGGCCGACCCTTAGACAGAAGAAGCCCAGAGGCCCAGGCCCATGCTCGAATGCATTAGCCGAGCCCATGCCCACTTTTGTTCCCTTAATTTCAGTTTCACCCTTAGCAACATTACAATTTGCATAGTAGTAACTAGGTAACTTAGTTAATATATATATACTGAGATTCAGAATTGTAAGGATTATGAAATGAAATACAATTAAGCTTTCCTCTCAAGCTACCCCTTCTTCTTCACCCTCTTCTTCTCTACTCCTCTTCCTCCCTAATTCCTCTCTTTTCCTCCCAATTGCTCCCCTTCTCACCCCCATCATCCTTCCTGCCAAGCCGGCCTCAGAGAATTCTCATCCTAGGCGGCTGCGGTTAGTCTGGGTAGTACACTCAACTGTTTGAATTAATGTCTTAATGATGACAAGCCTATTTGCTGGTCCTGTCTCTTAAGTGGTTAGATGGAGAGACGATGACATTTTTAGTTTTTCTCAAAATCAACATTTTGTTGTTACTTTAGTAAGGAATCTTTAGGATTTGATACCAAGTTGATGTGGAATAATTTCTGTTGTGCTATTTTGGTTAAGCTGTTTACAGGCTATTTAATCTGGCAATATCTAGGGTTGTATTGTAACCATTTTCTAGAAGCAGTAGAATACATTCATCATTAGGCCAATAAGCCATTATTATAGCTAGTTAGCATTCCATCTATGTTTTTAGGTTACGTTTTTCCTTAAAATTTTTGAGGTTATAAGCTCTTAGAAATGAGGTTCATTACTTCGTTACTATTTGAAAACAGTAAATATGGTTTTTTCGGAGGAATGAAAAGAAAAACAGAATCACAATAGCATGTGTTCTTTGTTTTAGGGGAGGAAAAAGAGGAGTTTTCAGATAAACCAACAGTAAGAAATTAAAGAAGTCAATCCTTAAGTGCTCTCAGCCACAAAGAGAAACAAGAGAGGCAAGAATAAAAAATATAAAGAATGCTAACTGGCCCCTTCACAAGTCTATCTTTTTCACATAAAAAGTTGAGAACAATTTTCTGTATTAACTATTGTGCTACTTGCTCGCGCACAAAGGCATAGGGCATGTTTCACTATCACCACTATTGGCTATAGCGGAATACTTGCTCAGTCACAAAGAAAAAGGTAATATTTTAGTATTGCCATGAAGCAGCGGAGCACTGTTGTCATGTCCTTGTTTGGAGATTATATCTTTGTAAGGATACGCTAACCACCTATTTGCACTTTACATTATTATACTTTAGTTTTTGGTACATGATGCTAGAATGCTGGAAATTCGATGCATTGTATTGATCGAAATTGTAATTATTATTTGCAGTGGACGCCATGGATATGCCATTCCTTAATGCATATTTAGATTCTGTTGGTGCACCTGGTTTTCAGAAAGGTTCAAACTTTGCTGCAGCTGGGTCTACCATACTTCCTGCAACAGCATCATCTGTCAGCCCATTTGGCTTTGGTCTTCAGGTTGCTCAGTTTCTTCGATTCAAGGATCGTGTTCTTGAATTGCTAGCTAAAGGTATGTATGTTGCTCTTGTCAAGCTAATTTCAAAATCTAATTTACTGTAAGCAAAAGAGGTTAGATTCTGGTCCGCAAAATTTAGTGGTCTTGTAAGTTGTGTAGTTGTATGTATTAGGTATAATACTTTTGAAAGTGCTGAGGCTGAAAAATAGAACTTTTTGCTAGCCCATTTCAACATTGTCTACATTGTTCCCTATTTAGTAATCTTGAACCACAATTTTTCATGATTGTTACCTATGTTGCATGTCAAAAATATGCTTGTGTGACAATTATTCAGGCTAAAGCTGTTTAAATAAAAACTAAACTATGTTTGTAGATCAAAATAAATATAGGCTGATACGACAAACTAAGCTATCTTTCTGGGCTAAAGCTGAAACTAGATATGGGATATCAAAGAATGTTAGTATGATGCAATATGAAATTACCTAGAACAAGGATTAAAGTGCTGCGGCGTGGGGGTGTGCTGCTAGGTAGCTGGCACGGTATGACACCGGCACAATTTCATACCGACATGTGGCACGCTGGCGTGTTGATGGGCACGCAAGGCTTTCTAATGATAGACTTTGGCACGACCTTATTTTAGATATTTTGGTCCCAATAAGGTATTATAATGTTATTTTGATAATAATCAAAACATGAGAGAATAATATTTGCAATTTATCTTTTTATTTTTGAAATTTTGAAAGTTATATATACAAAATTAGGCAATCTTTTTTTTTTTTGTTTTTGGAAAATCTCATGCAAAAGTACGACATTTATCCAAAAAAATTCAAGATTGGACTATAATAATGGCTAGATTAAGTAGATTTAGGCATTATAACTTCAACATTTTTATTTATTTTCAGATTTTTTATAAATTATAAATAAAAATTTACGAAGTTCATGTTTCTGAATAGAAACTTTAAAATCTTTGACGGAAAGTTTTGATTTATGAATATTTTGGCTTACTTTATAAGTGGATCCAAAATTTTGATGTCTCTTAGGCACCGTTTGGGTACCGGTATAAAGGGGGGATAAGGGGTTATTCCCCCCTTATACCCAAACGGCAAAAAGGGAGTGGGGAACAGTTGTTCCCATTCCACATTTTTTTTTTTAATTATTTTTTTTTAATTTAAGATATTTAAATTTATAAAATTAAAATTTTTTTTTTATTTTATAAATTTTAAAATTTATAACTTTACTTTTTAATAAATTTAAAAATTTATTTTTTAATTTTTTTATAAAATTTATACAATTTTTTTTTTATAAAAATGTTTAAATTTATACAAATTTAAAAATTTAAATTTTTGCTCCCGCTTTTTTAATTTTTTGAGATAATTAAAATTAAAATTTTTAACATTTATAAATTTTTAATTTCAGAGAATTTTTAAATTTTATAGCTTTTAAAATTTTTAACTTTAATTTTTAATAAATTTAAAAATTTATAAAATATAAAAATTTATTAATTTTAAAATTTATTCAAATTTTTAAATTTTTAACTTTAATTTTTAATAAATTTATACCAAATTTTTAAAATTTTTAAATTTATACCAATTTTTATATACAAAATTTTGAATTTTTAAAAATTAATAAAGTTTCAAAAACCAAAAATTTTTTAATAATTTTTTTTAATATATAAGTAAAATATAAATTTTAATAAATTTTTTTTAATAAATATTTTAAATTAAATATTTAAAATCATACCAACCACAATTTAATTCTATCTATAATTCTTAATCCTCTTTAACTTACCAAACACAATTTTTCTTATCCTGGTACAACTCTTATACTCAATCAAACACAAAATTATTTTAATTCCTGCTTGTATCTGAACTTATACCTATCCCAGGCAAGGTTTTAAGTATCCATCGGCACGGACCGTATCTACCGTGCCGTACTGTGCTAACAAAATACCAGCACGATACAGCTCCCGTGCCGATGACACAGTTCAATACCCTTTTTTCTTAAAATTACTAAGTAATTTTCTTAATAAAGTTCAAAATATTTGATAAAGTTACATAATAAGCAATTAAAAAATTTTGTTGCTAAAGAAATTAAATATTTCATGCCATTATGTGTCGGCACGCATGTATTTTTTGTGACCGGCACTCATCGACACGGCTCGGCACGCACCGTGCCGTACCATGCCGGCAAGTTTTCGGCACGACCCCTTTTTTGGACAAAAGTGACAAGACACACCAATGACACGAAGTAATGCATCCAATGTCAATTTGGTGTAGGCATGTCAGTACCTTGTGCTTTGGTAGTGCAAAGCTTTATATTGTCTCCTTAAACAATTAAAATAAATATATGATAGATAAATGATCATATTGGACTTTACTATTTAGCAAATTCCTAGGAATCCTAGATCTTTTTTTAATCATGAATTCTTTGGGCATATTGATGCATATATAAAATAATATTTTTATTAACCTACTTGATTAAAAAGTACTTTTGCATAATAGTTTTCCTTTTTGCTCGGGTCGGTCATTACACTCACTGCCACCACGCTATACAGAGGCAAATTTGGAATTGGATATGCTCTCAACTGACTAGAATACTTTAGAAGGATTATGATCAAAGTTATACAAATGTAGCAATAGTAGCCCCATCATACAATTTCTAGTTCAAGGTTTCCAGTATCAACCGAGCCACTTGATACTTGTTGTGTCATATCGTGCCCCTTACTTAGGGGGCATAGTACAAAGAGGTTACCAGGAGCCTCGCACCTACCTCGGTACCCCAAGCAATACGCGTGAGACAGTGCGATACCGCGTGGGGTATCATGGTCCGTACATACCGCGTGCCCGTAAATTACACGCATAATTTTTTTCAGTTTTTCTCATATTTTATTATTTAACCTCTCTTTCCACTTTATCTCCTTCCTCCTTATTCTCTTCTACTTTCTCTTTCCTTTTCATGTCATATTTCTTTCTCTATTTTTTTTCTTTCTATTTTCTCCTTTCTTTTCTTCTCATTTTTCTTTTTCTTTTTTCTTTCTATTTTATCCTTCCTTTTCTTCTAATATTTCTTTCTCTATTTTCTCTTTCTATTTTCTCCTTTCTTTTCTTCTCATATATCTTTCTCTATTTTTTCTTTCATCCCTTCTCAATTTGTTGATTAATTCTATCTTAAGAGAAAAGGCAAACAAATACCAAAATCTCTTTCCGCTCTTTTATTTCTTTATTTCCTTTTCCTCTCATCTTTCTTTCTTTATTTGCTCTTACCATCCTATCTCTTTCCATCTCTTCTATCTTAAGATATTTCCTTTTCTCCTTACTACGAGATTATTTAGAGACTAAGGCTGTGTTTAGTTCGGGTATAAGTGAAAACTGGTTATTCCTGGGATCAAGGTTTTAAGTATCCATCGGCACGGGCCGTATCTACCGTGCCGTACCGTGCCAACAAGATACCGGCACGATACAGCTCCCGTGCCGATGACACAGTTCAAAACCCTTTTTTCTTAAAATTACTAAGTAATTTTCTTAATAAAGTTCAAAATATTTGATAAAGATACATAATAAGCAATTAAAAATTTTGTTGCTAAAGAAATTAAATATTTCATGCCATTATGTGTCGGCACGCATGTATTTTTTGTGACCGGCACTCATCGGCACGGCTCGGCACGCACCGTGCCGGCAAGTTTTCGGCACGACCCCGTGCCACGACACTTAAATCCTTGAACGAGACTTAACATACGGATTCGAGAGAAAATAACATAAGAATAAATATCATAAAACAGAGCGTTAAAACTCAAACGAAAATTAAATTTAAAGTAGAAAACCCGGGATGGGAATTTGTACCATCAAAGAATCTGTAGGCGAAATTATTGATTGCAAGTGCTGAACAGAATCGTCAAATTCCTGCCGATCAATCCAATACCATCTCTGTTGAAATAATATCTGTGGGAAAAACGAAAGTTTTAGGACGAGGGAGAAAAAGAAGAAATAAAAAAGAAAGAAAGAGGAACCGAGAGAATTAGGGTTTGGCAGAGAGGAAGATGACGATAAATCCCCAACGTCCAAGGCGATGAAACGTAGTCGATGTAGTCGTATCAGTGGATGATGACGACTAGGGCACGCGCGAGGCCTTCGTTGATTGCGAGTCGACGGATGACATCTTCGCGCAACTCGATCGGATTTAGCGGAGGGATTTTTCTCTCTTTTTCTTTTTTTTTTCTTTCTTGATGCGATCATTTTTTTTTTCGGACTTTTCTCTCTTTTTATTTTGTCGTGCGCCTTGAGAAACCGAATGGACCGTGTTTTCACGGGTTTGAACCCGTTAAGGAAAATGATCCAATAAGTTTATCTTTGTTTTTTGATCAAACGGCGTGAGAATTTCGCAAATAAATATTTGACTCGAAGAGGAAACAAAGAAGATTAAGATGAAGGGACTCACTCCCTACGGACTCACTCCGGTCGACGCAAAATCGCGAAGGAAAACTTGAGAGAACGCATCTCAAAAGGAAACTAAAATTTTCATATTAATAATTCATTCCCGTACAGATCGTCAAGACCATACTTATAAAGTTTCCATCTAACAAACTCAATCTGATAAATACGGTAAGAGAAAATAATAACTAAATCTATCTAGATTCTTATCTAGAAAATAATAACTAAAATATCTAAATATATCTCGAACCATGCAAAATTGGTTCGAACTTGACTCGCATCCAGCGTCTTGAATCATGGTGCGATCACATCATCAAGCCAGATACTTGGTTTACGATGACGGCGACGGGCATAAGTCTGAAACGGGACTGTGTCCGCATCAATTCTCCCCTCCTTTGAAAATTTCGACTTCGTTGAATTGTCCGTGATGTACTCCTCATAAAGCTCTGGATTGACTGGTTGGAGCTCGCCTTGGGAAATCCACATTGTGTCTTCCTTGGGCTGATATAACCACTTGACTAAAAATTTACGCTCTCCACCATCTTTTGTCAATATAATTTGATCGCCAAGGATTGTCTCAATATCATCTTTTCTATGCAATTGGGTTCTAGAAACAAAAAGGTAAAGGTGGCGAAGGAAAAAGTGAATTTTGATTTTTAGAAAAATAAAATAATGTAAGGTCCTCAACATTGAAGGTGGGGCTAATTCCTATATTAGACGATAAATTCAACAGATAGGCATTAGATCCGATCTTCTTAAGAATTTTAAACGGACCCATGTTCTTTGCATACAATTTTCTAATAGCTCCTTGCGGAAGCCTTTCAGGTTTAACTCGAACCATCACCATGTCTCCTGTATTAAATTCAATTTCTCGTCGGTGTTCATCAGCACCTCTTTTATAATTTTCATTACTTAAAATTATTTTTCTGCGAATTTCATGATGTAAGTCTCGCATGTGTTGTGCAAATGAAAATGCATACTCACTTGGCCTATGCTCTAAGGGAAGGGGTATCAAATCAATAGGTTTCTTTGGATTATATCCTGTGACTATTTCAAAAGTGCTCATTCCAGTTGTTCGGTTTACAGAACTATTATATGCAAATTCTTCTTGTGGTAATATAAATCCCAATTTTTAATGTTTTCACTGACAAGACATCTAAAAAGGTTTCCCAAACTCCTATTGACAACCTCTGTTTGACCATCGGAGGGTGATGTGAAGATGAGAAAAGCAATTCGGTTCCCACAATTTTCCAAATGGTTTTCCAAAAGTAACTAACAAATCGAACATCCCTATCACTCACAATTGATTTTGGTAATCCATGAAGGTGCACAATTTCAGATACAAAAATTTTCGCAACATACGTAGCGCCGGAAGTTTTTCGACAGGGGATAAAATGAGCTATTTTTGAAAACCGGTCAACCACAACAAGGATCGAATCATGTTTTCTAATTATTTTTGGTAGACCTAGAACGAAATCCATGCTTAGATCCTGCCAAGGAGAAAATGGTACGAGTAAAGGTGTATACAACCCTGTATTTTTTCGACCACCGTTGGCCTTTTGACACGTCCCACACCGTGTCACAATGCGTGCGACATCCCGTCGGAGACTTGACCAGTAGAAGCGATCCTCAACCATAGAGATGGTTTTGTCTCGACCAAAGTGTCCGGCCAATCCTCCTACGTGCAATTCCCACACAACAAAATCTCTCAAAGAACCTTGTGGAATGCATAAACAACTACCCCGAAAAAGAAATCCATCCCGAATGACAAAGTTAGTGTTCGCGGGTTTACCCTCTAAAATGGATGAATAGATTTTGCTAAAGTCAGGACATGAGGAATAGTCTGCCTTAATGCTATCGAACCCAGTTACATTTACGCTAACACTATTTAAAGTTACAACAACTCGACTCAGTGCGTCGGTGGCTTTATTCTCTATTCCAGCTTGACGTTTTAACACAAAAGTATATTCTTGCAAATATTCAACCCACTTTGCGTGCCTCAAATTTAATTTCTTTTGTGAATTTAGATACTTAAGAGCTTGATGATCGGAAAATAAAATAAACTCTCTAGGTAACAGATAGTGTCTCCAAAATCTTAGTGCCTGAACTACCGCATATAATTCTTTATCATAAGTGGAGTACTTTTGTTTGGCTTCATTCAATTTTTCACTAAAATAGGCTATAGGATGACCTTCTTGGTTTAAAACTCCACCTATTCCCACCCCTGAGGCATCACAAGAAACTTCAAAAACCTTTTCAAAATCAGGTAATTTCAAAACGGGTGCCTTTGTCATTTTTTCTTTAATTTCTTCGACAGCTTTTGTGGCTGATTTTGTCCATTTAAACTCACATTTTTTCAAACAATTTGTAATGTGAGCCATGATATAGAGGCCATTTTAGTTTTTCTAGTCTATTTTAAAATTTTAGAAATTAAAATATTAAAAAAGTACTAAAAAAAATTGTAAGGTTGTTAATGGAGGCCATTACCATGGCCCAGCTAGTGTTTCCGCTGTAGGTCCGGGAATTCCAACCGGATACAGCATGATCTGGATTTGGAGTTGTGTTGGGCTAGGCTAGCCTCCATCACGTTTTGGGCCAAGTTAATGTAGACTGTGTCGATTTGGGGTGGCTATCACGCTTCGAGGCTCTAGCTGGAAGTCATTTTGAATTCAGAGTTGCCGGAAAACAAGAAAAAAAAATTTCTTCAGCTTCACCTTGGAACATAACAAACCCGCCACAGACATAGAGTTTCTCCCATATCTGCCCGGCGTACAAATTCAATGATAATAATCACAATAAATATTCACAACAAACAATTTATTTAAGAAAATTATTTATAGATCAACTAAAAATCTCTACTTAGTCTATCACATAATTATGTAAATATCCAAATAATATTCGATCCAATAGGTACAAATCCAAATCCATGTCCACTCAAATAATAACTAATTGAACCTGCACCACTGAACTAACTGTAACATCAATGACTGAACCGGGTAGTCGCTAGCTCTATCTGTCGTAACCTCACGCCGCGCCCGTACCCGCATCACCGACCGCATCACCTGTGAAGCAGGGAGTGTCACGCCCTGTGAGTGGTTTAAAAGCGGAAAACAACCATATATATTTTTTTCTTAAAATCTCCCGACCTGGCACGTGCCCAGACCCGCCACATATACAGGATCTCTCTAAACAAACGGACAGAATCTTCCCTGTATATGCATGGCGTCGCATATATATACATACATCAACCACACACAGTTTTTCATACACAGAGTACTATTTAAGGAGATAAGCTAGTCTTTGATTCATACAAAAGAATATCGCCCACACGGCGTATCCCAAGTTGAAAGGATAAAACCACAAGAGTTAAAAACGGTGCCCACTCGACACTTAGTTTTCAAAATCAATTTCGCAAACATTTAATCACTTTGAAAAGAACCCGCATCCCACATGCATTCACAAAACCATGAACCAAAACCAAAAGATCACTAGCTGTCAAAAACATCCATCTGTCCCAACATCCACATCATCACAATGTCCACACCTCATGCAAGTAATACCGATCAAAAGTAATAACCAGTCACCAGAATGACGAAAAATAGAGTCACTCCCTAGTCGTAGCCTCACCCCCGTCAAGCTCCCCGCCCCCGACAAAGCCTGTCACACAGTGGGAGTCAGTGACATGAACCATAGTAAGGAAAAACGGATAAAACTATGAACGACTGCAAAAGATAGGTAAAGTAAGGTAAACAGGACATCAAATCGTAAATCGGAACACCCAATTCATCCATACAGCTATCCCGATTCCCACCACAGGAATCCGGATATACCCGCCTCATTGGTCCTCTAACCTTAGGCACTACAATAAACCGGCTCATCTAACCGGTGTAAAACAAACCCCTATCGTAATGTCCGCGATACCGCAATGTCCGCGGGGGGTCCCCTCACGCAAATTGCCACGTAGGGATCACGAGTCAAACAGACCACCTCTCCGGAAAAGTATACTCATGCGGTGGCCAAACTGTTGGTGTGCGTGAACAGCGCCATGAGCCTAACGATCACATATCCGTGTAAAAGTCTCTATGACAACCAGTCGCTACTGAAACATGTCGCGCTAACTGAAAACGAGAAGGTTAAAAGATCCGTCCATGTCCTATGTGTATGTACCGTTCCGTCACATTAGCCGTGACTATGCTCTTTCCTACTAACAAAATAAACGATGTCAAAAGAAATAACAAGAAGGAGAGGAGGGTTGAACAACACCGTTCAACGACATCCCCTACCTCGGATCGGGTACCCATCTCAACGAAGATGCCAACAGAGCACAAAAATCCTCCTATGTCCCCGTGACCTTGTCGGGGTGAAAACAACATACCCCCCGGTGGCGAAGGAAGAGATCGGCTCCTACAGTTGCGTTGACGAGACCCACGATGAAGAACGACCTAGCGAAAACCTCCTGACGAAAAAACGAACCAAAAATCGTCAAACGAAAGACAACCGGAATTCCGACGGCGAAGGCGGCGGTTAAACCGCACGGGCGGCACATGGCAAGCGGCGGCAGGGCCAGCGCACGGCATGCGGGCGGCGTTGGCTCTGCACGCGGGTTGTACTGGCTGCGGGCACGGATGCGGGCGGCGCTGGCTGCGGGCGTGCGTGCGAGCGGCGCTGCGGCGGCGCTGCGTGCGGGCGGTGCTGCGGCGCTGCATGCGGGCGGCGGCAACGGCGCGGCCCCATCAATGCCGAGGCTTGGGCACGACGGCGGCTAGGGCAACGGCGGCGGTGGCGGCCTTGCGACTAGGGCAACAACGGCGGCGACAACGGCTCCGCCAAACCTCCCATCCCGACGAAAACTCCAAAAAGAACGAAACGAAGCCAATGAAACCAAGGATTTAAGTGCCGTGGCACGGAGTCGTGCCGAAAACTTGCCGGCACGGTACGGCACGGTGCGTGCCGAGCCCTGCCGATGAATGCCGGTTACGAAAAATACATGCGTGCCGACGCATAATGGCATGAAATATTTAATTTCTTTAGCAACAAAATTTTTTAATTGCTTATTATGTATCTTTATCAAATATTTTGAACTTTATTAAGAAAATTACTTAGTAATTTTAAGAAAAAAGGGTTTTGAACTGTGTCATCGGCACGGGAGCTGTATCGTGTCGGTATCTTGTTGGCACGGTATGGCATGGTAGATACGGCCCGTGTCGATGGATACTTAAAACCTTGAATGAAACGCACCAAAACAAAGAACTAACCTTGTTTCGACGGGGAAGACGATGCGACTTCGATCTCCGATCTTCGATCTCTGGCAACGGTGGTGTTCCCGAATCCGGTTTGCAACGATGATGACGTCTCTGATTCCGAAATCCGGCACGCACAACAAGGAAGATGATCAAAGCCGATCTTGTAAAAATCGGGGATCTAGGGTTTTTATGTCAATTTCTCTTGTACGTACAAAATTCCTAATCCCCAAATTTATAGAAGATTATAACCGCTTTCCTCGAAATGCGTGCCAAAATATTCGAAACGTCTTTCATTCGTTTGCACGGATTCCAAAGCACCACAAAGCCTTAACAGGTATTTAAAAAGCCTTTTCGGACCCGCTAACATCGAAAAATCATATCGGGAGATCTGTACATCGGATTTTCGATCCGATCGCCTCGTCATTCTCCGTTTAACAAGCTCGAGGACATGACGACCAAGACCAACGAGGACGACACAAGAAGAAAATAGGAAAAACAACACACCCAAAGAGACTCGAAGGAAAAAATCGTGGGCACTACAGGGAGTGTGAGAAACCAATCATTGGTTTTCCAGCCACGAAAACAAGTCGTGCTCACTAGAAGAAAGAAATATGATGGTGATAATAACAAGAAAGATATATATAGTGGAGACCGAAGATATTGCAAGAACAATAAAGTATAGTAATCAAGATAAGAAATAATGCCATGGCTGTAATGCCACAGTCCACTGTAAACCATGCACATGCTCATAACATTGCTATACAGTGGGTACACCCTAACGCCTGCATCGGCCCGTCGACCTCTGACACTGGCAGCCACATACTCGCACTGACCTGAACCATGCGTCAATCCAACGAAACTACCTGCATAGCGCACCTCTAGTTGGTGGCCAAAACGACAATGCTTATGGAAATCCTCAACCGTGGTGACCTACAAATGAATTCTCGGCCCGAGCCGGAAAGAATGCCATGTGCCATATGCCAAATCACCACACCCAAAGGTCCATGCATGCTCAATAAATAATAACACCACCATATGTATCAAAATCAGCCAATCTACATGATCAATGATAATAGAGAGAAAGAAAATGATAATAGAGAGAAAGAAAATAGAACTGATATAAGAAAATAAGAGATGATACGGCTCATCAACTAGCAGCACGAAGTACCCACCTCAAACGGTCAAACCGTCAATTATTAAACCTTTTGATCATGTCCCTGTCCACGTCTGAACCTACAGTAAGTCTAACACCCAATACCTCAATTGGTGTTCCAAGTATATAATTTAACACTATTGGAACGATAGCACCAACCGTGCCTAAAACGGAAAATCGAGACTCCAATATCTTGCTGAATCTGGTTCCCAGGATACCCTATCAGTCCCGTAACCAATTAATGACTTTAGTGCTTTAATTAGAGGTATCCAACCACCTAAATCCCAGCAAACAAAGCCATTATACCGTTGCATACCGCATCAAACCGCGTGACCCAAAGTCGTGCACCGAAAAGCCCAATTTTCGTATTTTACGAGGTTTCGCCCCAAAGAGTCCCGAAACAGTCCCAAAACTTGCCGGCTTTCACTTGCTGTCCCGAAACAGTCGCCTTTAAGTATTGTTACAGCCACGCACAATTAAATGTGTTCCGAAGCTAAAAGTACCAAAAATCCACCTATCGGGTCCCCGAAAACCCCCGATTTGATCTCCAAAAGTTACCGGAGTCCGATCGTAGTCAACAACCCACGGAACATCCTCAAACGCAGCCAGCAAGACTTTAGAAAATCTTTTAATCACACGATAACCAATTCCGACGAATATACGGTAAAACTATTATGTATAATTTAAAATACGATTTTATCGATCGAAGGTTTACCGGATATTGCTCCGGAATTCCTTTTTCGTTCCGTTAGGTGCCCGGATCCCAGACAACTAGTCCGTTGATCCCAACTAACGGTGACCCACCGTGTAGGACCGTACCCAAGTCCCCACAACATCCACCAATCCCAACCTTATCAAATCAAGACTACCTAGACTTATTAGTTAGGGGTCTTACCAACGATTGGGTGTACCTGTGCCCAACCAATCACGTATTCTCGATGCCTACGACGCTTCGGATCTTGCATTTGCTGCCCGGGGCCCAAACCAATAGCTCGAAACGATTTCAATATTACCCGATTGCTTGTTTGGTGCTATTCGGAGTTGCTGATCATTATCGTGCCTATCAAGAATCTCTCTACAGCGATTCTTAAAGTTCAAGAACGCCAAGAATTACTCTCCCATTGTTCGGAGAATCGCCGGAATCAAAGAAATCAAACACCGAACCGAAATCTTGAATCTTTTGATGGAATCAAGATTGTTTCTTGATTTTCTTGATTTCGATTGATCCAAGGGTCGTAACCAAGATCCGCAACGATTCTTGAAATCCAAGAACACCAAGAATCACGCACCTGCTGTCCAGATGATTGCCGAGATGAAAGAAAACTGAATCTTGAACCGATCTTGAATTTCTTGCCGAATCAAGACCCGATCGGTTTTCTTGATCGCTAGTTTTGTGTTATCCGAAGTTGTCGATCGCAACGGGGATGCCACACCTATCAAGATTCGATCCACAGTGATTCTTGAAGTCCAAGAACACCAAGAATCACTTCCCCGCTGTCCGGAAGATAGCCAGAATCAAGAATCCAAAAATCAAATCGAAGTCTTGAATTTCTTGATGGAATCAAGATCCGATCTCGATCTTCTTGATTCTGATCGATCCGAGGCCTTCAACCAAGCAATATCTATCAAAAATCGACCCAAGCAAGATCTCGATCTTCTTGATTTACCTGCTGGACACATGCTGGAAGCTGCAGGGAAGAAGAACAAGACTTGCGGCCTTTTTGCTCCTCAACTCGACCACACAATAAGATCCCGCACAAGAAGCCTTCTCGCGCGTCCAAGTGCAGTCCAGCAGCGATCCTTGGCTTCTCCTTGCGTAGAGGGATGCAGAGATCCTCCCTCTCCTTCCTCTTCCTCTCCTATCCAAAAAGAACAAGAAACGGTAAAGAAACGGAAAAGAAAAGAGAAGAAGAAGAGATCGTCGGAATCTTTCGCCGGAGTTGCTCGTAGTCGTTCGGATCGCCGAGGGAGATCGTAAGAACTCTTAAATGAAGATTAGAAATCTCTAGATAGAAATTTTTTTGAAAATTCAAAACCTCTAACAAGTATTTATAAGTCTCAAATATGCATAGTTGCACATAAACTCCCCAAACTTAATTCTATTTCAATTAGGATTTTTCTAATGGATAACTAGCACTAAAAGATCTTATCTTCTAGATTTTCTTTTAAATCCACACATAAAATGTAAGAATTTTAACTTAAATTTAAATTTCTACCGATAAGCAATCGATCGAAAAATTTTCTAACCGCATAACTTCACCATTAGATTTGGCATTGCCAAATCATTTAAACGACGTTTTTGTTTTGTCGGATTCCGTCTCCATTTCACCACATTAGTTGAAACGTGACTTAACGCCGAAACGTAAAATTCCTAGAATCTAACTTTAATTAAATTCTAATTAAATTTTACTAGATTCTATGGTGGCCCATGTTACACCCTTAGGTTAACCTAAGAAAATGGCCAAACAAGCAACTAGAATGTAAATTAGTTAGAGATATGCCGGGTATAATTATCTCAAAGACACTATAGGAAAACCTTAATAGAACCAATATAACCGTACTACGGAAGCTAGTTTTACACTCGAATTCATTAAATCATTGTTTCAATTTTGTTTTGGCTCCTTCAATACTTCTATTTTCTACTCTTTTGTAACTTCAAACTCTCTGTCTCCATAATAACTGACATGCAGCTTTAACAAGAATAGAAATTCATTAGTTTCCAATCACCAACTACGAACTTTAAAACTTTAGAAGAAACCTAGAAGAAATGTATAGGACAGGGTAGTTCTATATATAAATGTTGGGTTAATTGCACCATTGGTCCCTAACCTTTTCCCAGTTTTTCATTTTGGTCCCTCAATGTCATCCTGTGAGCCTAATATCACATTGACCTAGCATACGATGCCTACTCTCTCTTTTTGAGTATCTGGCATCCTTGATGTTGAGAAGGGGGTGCCACCAAACTTTTCCAGAAGCTTGAAAAATCAGTGCCGAGATTTACCAGGGGCTATTGGACCATGACCGTGATCTATATGAGTAGACAGGGCTTTAACGGGGTTGATGTGTCAAAAATTGACGGGAATTTTGATGGTTAGAATCTAACTGAAACAGATTATAAAAGTTAGGGACCTAATAGCAAAAAAAAAGAAGCATAAATAAAAGAAGGTAAAGGTTAGGAATCAATAGTGCAATTAACCCTATAAATGTTAGTAGGAGGTGGGGAACTCTTGTCAATATCTCTAAACTTGGATAAGCTTGCGGCTGTTGATTTTGGAGAGAAAAGTTTTTTGGGGTTAAGACATATCTAGCTCGATAGCTAATTAAGGGTATTGTGGTAATGGGGCAATGGAGTGAATTCTGCTGCGCTGGATTTTCAATAGCAGGATTAAGTGGGGTTGGTTGTATTGGCATTGTAGCATTCGTTTCATTGCACATTGTGATTTGAATTTAGTATAGTTATCCTGTGACACGTATTCTTTAGACTACTGCTTTTTTGACTTAAAAGCGCCTTTACTATTTTCCACTGTTTTAATAAGTTACCTATAGAGATGCAGAAATTTGCTACATCAACTGCATTAGCGGCATCATGTCCCTATCCGGTAAATCAGTAACATGTTACACTACTAATCCGTAGTAAAAGTGATTAGTACCACACATTTCAATTTTGAATTTGTACATTGCAAAAATGTGGCGAGCTTTTATACAAAAAAAAAAGAGGAAAAAAGGCCACCTGTTGAATTGCCCGAACATATCATGGAAAATTTTATGACTAAAACATTTCCCGTGCAATGGCTGAGGCTTTAAGCAGCTTGCAGCTTATACATTCTGATCTAGTTCAAATGATTGTGCAACTAAACTTTAGGTTTCCTTCTTGCTTCATTGCAGGGAACAAATACAAGAAATATATTCCTCAAGTGGATTTCTTCGATGAGGGACTCTACATGTTTGATATAGGCCAAAATGACCTTGCTGGTGCATTCTACTCCAAAAAGGAGGACCAAGTTATTGCCTCTATTCCAACAATTTTATTGGAATTTGAAACTGGACTCAAGGTTTTGTGGCTTCCACTTTGGTTACCCTTTACTCAATTACCTGTTAAAGGTTATATTGCATGCTTCATCATGTGTAAAAAGAAAAAAAAAAAAAGAAAAAAAGAAGGAAAATAAAAAGAAAAAGAGAAAAATATCATCATAAAGCTTTTAAACTAATAAAGCATCAAATTTCTTTTTCACAAAAGTAAAATGTATTTTGGTTCAATAGAAGCCAAATTTTCTTGAGCAGTTGGCAAATCATTTTGTAGAATCTCTTCTAGCTATTCAAGTTGACTTTTAGTGTTCTTACTTTGTATATTTATATTCTGATGCTGTTTGCTGTCAGTTGAGTTGATTAGTTCTTGGATTTCAACTCTGACCTAATATTTCCTCTTTCAGAAGTTATACGAAAACGGTGCAAGGAAATTCTGGATTCATAATACTGCTCCTCTTGGGTGCTTACCTCAAAACATAGCTGCTTTTGGTAAAGATCCATCAAAGCTGGACGAGCTCGGATGTGTTGTGTTCCATAATCGTGCAGCTAAGCTTCTCAACTTGCAACTCCATGCACTTTGTATAAAATTGCAGGGTCAATACACAGATGTAAACATCACTTACGTTGATATCTACTCGATAAAGTATGATCTGATTGCAAATTATTCCCGATATGGTAAGAAAATTATTTGTCATTATTGCGCTGGTTAAAACATGAAACTGGAATAAAATTCATCAATATTTTGTGCAGGATTTGAATATCCCATAACAGCATGCTGTGGATATGGTGGAGGAGCACTGAATTATGACAGTCGAATCCCTTGCGGGCAAACCAAAGTTATCAACGGGAGTCCTTTGACAGCAAAAGGATGCGACGACAGTACGGAATATGTCAATTGGGATGGAATACATTACACAGAGGCGGCAAATTTTCATGTTTCATCACAGATACTCACTGGAAAGTACTCCGATCCTCCATTCTCTGACAAGATGCCTTTTCTGTTGAAACCAAAGTTCTAATGATCTGGTCACATTCTTTCCTCAATTTCCCAACTGAGCCTGCTACCTTTATATATCCAATCATTGAATGTAAATAATATTATAAGCTGCATTATTATCTAATTGGACAGTAATTTTCTGCCATTATGAGTTTAGAAAAAATCTATCCATACATCCCATTTTAGAGTGTATGATTCACACCCATATATTTAACGGATGAAATTTATTTGTTTGTCACATGAGGTGACTAGTAAACAATTTTTATCTTTTAGATTATTCAAAATGGGGTGTATAAATAGTAATATTTATGATTTTAAATCAAGCATTGCTACTCATACACTCTAATTGTGGTGTGTGAAATACATTCCATCCATCCATCCATTCAAAGCTGGAGTCTTTTTCACTAGTCACTCCGAAGTGATCAGTGAAATTTATCTCTTCAGAATTGGAGTGTAAGATATACACCTCCACTCTCAGTATTTTTTTTTTTACTCCTCGGGTCATGTGCCAGTCTCTCAAAACACTATTACAGGAGCAATCGAGGAATTACCTTACACTGGCTTAACGACATTATGAAGCCATACTTGTGATGGAACAGCAATGAAACTTACATTTGACAAAGTTTATACACTCAATAATGCTTTTTTACTACAGAGAAATTTTTTTAAAAAAATGAATAGCTATCAATTTGGAGTTTTCTGTACCTCTCAATTCATGAATGGATATTTTCTGGCAACTAGGATTTCTCAGTGAAAATTACACAATTGCAGCCTACTTCTTAGAAACATAGGCATAGTACTGAGCCATCGGAACAACAAATGCAATCACTAGAAGACCACCGACAACAAGGGTGAATTGCCCCCGTTTTTCTTCAGTCTCCTCCCTGGTTTTGAAGTTGGATTCACGCTTGTTGTCCTGAATTTTAGGTCCACCAAGATCTGGAAGCCCATCAATTGCTGCAACCAGGCGTTTGGCAGTGCTGTACAGTGCTTCGTTGTACTTCTCGTCAGTGGCTAACACTGCGAACATGAACCAGAAGATGAAGTATTGAGTATCTGATACCTTTGGTTATACTTAACATTTACTACATAAATGCGTGCAATACGGAAGCCTTGCAGTTTTGATATAAAGAATCATCCATAAAAAATCAAAATATACACAAAATATACACAAAAATCAAAATATGATCCATAAAAAATCTATTCGAGATCCATAAAAAATCAAAATATACACAAAAATCATTACTTCTACCCTAGGTTCCACAGACATGGACACATACCATGACATTACAGGCGAAATGAATTGAATTGAATTGATGATTTCACATGCCTAATCTATTCGAGACAACCTTTTAAAGCCAAGATGTATGCGGTAACATATTTTACAATTTGCAACTCAAAGTTTATGCTCGTCTCAATATAACTTTTTGCCCATTGACCTGCTTATCTAAGCAAAGGTCGTCCCAATATCTAGATAGCTGCCAATAACAACTGTGTTACTGACATAACTAACTGTATACCTGTAAGAAGAGTGCCTCACTCTAAGAAGAAAGAATAAAATTTAAGTTAAGCTGAAATTGAACTAGTAAATTTTGGTCTGTCGCATAAAATATCGCGCTTCTTGCCTATGAGTTGCCCCATCGGATAAAAGAATAAAAAAGAGAGCTACCAAACAACACTGTTGCCAATTTACTGCCTTAATGTTTAGGCAGGATTGTCATTTCCCAGCACAAGCTTTTGCATCTCACAATCAACCACTGGTGCCTTGGTCTTCAAATTGTAAAACATCAAATTATGCCAACATACTTTCTGCTGTAATTATCTTGCACTAACATCCACTGTGCACAAATCGTATGTGACAGTATATAGTTATGTAGCTACGGTTCCTTGTGAAGTTATTATTATTTTTTACTCTAATTGCTTCAGCTATGAGAGAACGGTGTCTTAACCAAGGTTTAAAGTGCCGCCCGTGCCGCGGCGGCACGGGCGGCACGTACCGTGCCCCTCAAATGGGGGCACGGTACAGGGGGGTATCGCAGCCCCCCAGTCTCGAGACATAGCGATACCCAACAGGGTATCGCGTGCCGTGCCGAGCGGCACGGTTTTTTTTTTTTTTTTTTTTTTTTTTTTTTTTTTTTTTTTTTTTTTTTTTAAATCACATGCGTAGAGTATTTTTTTTTTTTTTTTTTTTTTTTTTTTAAAAAAAAAATCACATATTGTATGGTACATATTTTTTATTTTTTTGTTTTAATCTTTAAGAGATTTAGGTTATTTTGTTCACTAACTAATTTAGGTTGTTAGTAAATGTGAGTATCTTTAAGAGATTTAGATTATTATTATTTACTAACTAATATAAAAAGTAAAGAGATAAGATAAAATGAGAATGTGGTTATAAATCAGATTTTTAAAAAATTTAAGTTGTTATTATTTAGTAACTAATAGCAATCTAAATCTTTTAAAGATTTAGATTTTACGATTAAAAATATTTTTTATATCTTTTCCTTCTTATATTAGTTAATAAATAATAACAATCTAAATATTTTAAAAATCTAATCGGTATCCACATTTTTATTTTATCCTATCTTTCTACAATAACAATCTAAATCTCTTAAAAATCTGACTCATACCACATTCCCATTTTATTTACGTATCTTTCTGTAATTTTGTTTGAATTAACTTAATCATGAAAATTATAGCTAAAGACGGTACACCGTCTTTAGAAGGCAGTGAGCCTTCTGTATGTGGCGCTGATATGGTAAGCTGATATGGCAAAAATAGGGTTAGTTTTACAAATAAAATTTTGATAAGATTATTTCGCAAATTATAAAATTTTAGAAGGTTATTTTGAAAAAAAACTCCATTGTACTTTATATATATAAAAAAATATATCAATATGTTAATTGGTGAGTATAGTAAGCTATATATAGCCAATATTCATAATTTTTTGACTAAACATTTTAAAACAATATTATAAGAGCTTATTGGGAACAAAAAAAATCATAAAAAAACGTGCCAGAGCGTGCCACTAGGAGGTCATGCGTATCCATCGGCACGCAAGCGTGCCACATGTCGGCACGCAAGCGTGCCAGTACCGTACCGTGCCAGGCGGCGAGCGGCACGCCCCCGTGCCACGGCAGTTCGAACCTTGGTCTTAACTATTTATACCTAACCCTCGCCCTCATGTCTAGGCAGCTTTTGGCTATAAGGCCATCATGTGCATACAACGCAAATAAAGGCTAGAGATATTCAAACTGAGGACTTCCTATTGTAACCCACATCTGAAACAACCATTTTTCTCAAAAAGCTTAATATTGCATTTGCACATATTGTTTATTTTCTGCTTCTATCCAAAAATAGACTAGATAAGTAAGAACATCACACGCTCAAGTTATAATTAAGAACAGTAGCCCTATAACTTTCAGAGTTAATGGTCCTCACATGAGACAAATAAAGCAACTGTTCTTAATTTGCCATGCAATATTCCTCTTCCAACATTGATTTAAGTAAAATAAACACAGGCATTAGCAGCAAATACATCATATTATGAGAAGATGACTTTAGAAGTTACTTCTAGAATTGAGAATCAGCCTAGTATTCTTAGTACATGCCAGATCTAAAGGGAATGAGCTTTCTTTCCTAATTTGTAGCTCAGCTCAACTTACATTTTGGTTATTTAATATCATAAATAAAACAAATGCTAACCTGGAAGGTTCTCCGATACCGTAGCGTCTAAAACTGAGTCTCCGACAGCCTGGATGAATGCAGGCCCCCCCGTGATTGCACCTTCTTTCTGACTAGTAACCAGCACAACTATTCCTTTATTGTTCCCTTCTTCAATTGTGGGATACCATTTCTCCAATACTTGGTCAGCGTACTCGAAAGCATCGGCTTTGCTCTGCAAAGCAAGAAGTTAATTAAATATAAATTTGCGGAAGACAGGAGTTGCACTCTCCTTAAGGGAATATAAATGTAGCAGATTATAGCATCAGAAAACTGAGCAACTTCAGCTTATTTCTAGGTAGAGAATATAGTTTGTAAATATATTAATCCAAATTTCAATGCTACATCAAAACCTTATAAAGATCAGAATTAAGTACTTATTGGTCCAAACTTATTTGGCCAAAAATGATACTACAATTTGCTAACTCATCGGTATTTGGTAAACCCTCATCTGGAATATAGGGTCGGTCAGAAATAAACTCTGTAAGGGTATCAAACATGAGAGTGATTTGATGTTCAAGTAAAGAAACTTGCAAACTACTAAGAATTCTGCTTAAACAATAGTGATTTAGTTTATCAATCTAACAATCTTAACATGAACAATAAACCATGATTCCATTTTATGAGTAATCTCGCACTATCTTGAAACAAAATTTTGTTCTATTAGCCTCTCGAAGAGAGAATATTTGTCAAATAAATTGTTATGGACGGAGATAGATGCATGAGCACATGAGAGTGGCTAACCACGTACTACAGAAGAAAATATTTAAAAGAAATTGCTACAAGTAGAAAAAATTGATAAAATGAAACAAAGCTTATATGGAAGGATCAATCACAATGACAAACAAAGCTTATATGGGAAGATAAGTAACAATGACAGCGTCTAAATTAGAAAAAATCAGCATAAAGATAAGGCCTTTTTTTTTACTCTAACATTCTCCAACTAGTAATCAACTAAACATGCCTTTCTTTGATAACATTTAATACAACCATTTTAAAGTTATCTTCTAAATATCAATCATAGTCCATAGAAATGATGTCTTCATTTGTAGGATGCCAAGTGACCAAACCAATTGGAAGTGTAATAATACAGAATACCATCATAAATCATCAAATATTGTCGGTCTAGTTTAAACCTTGTAGCACATAATTTAGCAGATTATGGGACATCTTTATAAACTAGAATATAGAAATCAAGCCAGGACAATCTAAATGCATCTAATCCTATAATTTCTCATAAGGAAAAGTAAATAGTATAACCCCAATAGTCTCATATCGGATAATGTGGGAGAGTGCGAGTCTTGTGCAAGGCTAGCACAGTAGTAGTAATTACCAATGTTTTAGAAATGGGGTCAAACAGTGACCAGAAAATATTATTGGGTCGAACGACTAGTTGAACTAGTGACGTCAGCATACAGTCATAAATATTTAATTATTTTAAATTTTATTGTATATATATATATATATATATATAGAGAGAGATATATAGAGAGAGAGAGAGAGAGAGAGAGAGAGAGAGAGAGAGAGAGAGAGAGAGAGAATTGAGCTCCTATGCTTTAAATGATGGAATTTATATGCATAAAATATTAAACCAATAAATACCAATATTCAGGATCATAAATAAAATTGTAAAATAACTTACAGAGCGCCATCGAGAAGAAATTCTTTATTAAAGAGCGGAAGCAAGAAATTCGGTTGTAATACCAAACAGTACCGACCGAACTAGGTAATCTGGTTTCTCCTCCTTTCTCAGGCGTTCTTCCGTATAGTGTGGATTTAATGGATAATCTTACCAGAATGCACATGAGTAGGTGGCAGGACCAGTACCCCTTTATATAGATTCCAGATCGACTTCCCATCAAAGTCGGTTAGGATTCTATTTAATTTAAATGGATAGGAAAGGGATAAGATATACCATATCAAGTAATTCTATATCTTTTAGGATTGACCTTATCTATAGAAAATCCAAATTTAAATATAATTAATTATGCCACATAAATGGAAATCCTAACAATCTCCCACTTGGCTTATATTAATTATATTTCATGAACGGATTTCTATATTCCAAACTTTATTGCGCGTTATTGGAAACTTTATGGTCAAATACCTTAGAACTCACTTGATCCTTAACTCAAACTAAAAGACTACAATGATAGGAACTATGGCGGTCCACCTCTCTATATTGAAATTTTCTTCCATAATTACCATATCATCTTCATCTCCTAGCCAAGCACTTTATATGGCACAACTTTATGAATGAACTAAAACTTTATGTCCATTCGTTAACAGACAAAACTTTATGTCTATTAAACGGTCCAATACAGCTGCATTAAAACTGTAACTTTATTGAAAAAAGATAAAAATAATGTCATAATTTTATACATCAAAAGAACTCATTAGACCCATGCTACAAACATGATCCTTATATGACCCAGGTGCTAGCCCCTTGGTCATTGGGTCTGCAACCATACACTTGGTACTGATGTATTCAATTCTAACATATCCTTCATCTATCTTCTCTCTCACAACAAGATACTTGGTGTCCAAGTGTTTACACCCCGTCGTAATCTTGTTGTTATTGGCAAAGGAAACTGCAGCTGAACTATCACAGAAAATCTTTATTGGACGAGCAATGAAGTCCACAATCTTTAAGTCTGTGATAAAATTCCTAAGCCAAATAGCCTGTGATGTGGTCTCATAACATGCAATGTACTCTGCAGCCATGGTCGAAGGAGCAGTAATACTTTGTTTGCTGCTCTTCCATGAAATCGCTCCACCAGCAAGTAGAAAAATATACCCAGTTGTAGACTTTCTGGTATCTGGGCATCCCGCAAAATCAGAGTCTGAATATCCGATCAACTCCAAATGATCTGATCTCCTGTATATCAGCATATGATCCAAAGTACCCTTCAAATACCTCATAACTTTCTTAGCAGCCTTCCAATGCTCCATACCTGGATTACTTTGATACCTGCCAAGCAATCCAACGGCAAAAGCAATATCCGGACGTGTGCACGTCTGTGCATACATAAGACTACCAACTGCAGAGGCATATGGTATGGTTTTCATCTGTTCAATTTCTAATTGGTTCTTGGGACACTGAAAAGCATTAAGCTTATCCCCTTTCTGAACGGGAGCAACACTCGGTTTACAATTATGCATTTCAAAATTTTTCAAAACTTTCTTTATGTAGGCCTTTTGAGATAGACCGAGTAAACCTTTATGTCTATCTCTTTTAATTTCAATACCGAGAACATATGAGGCCTCACCTAAATCTTTCATTTCAAAATTTTGGAAAAGAAATTCTTTAGTGTCATGCAATAGTCCGAGATCGTTACTGGCAAGCAAAATATCATCAACATAAAGGACTAAGAAAATTATTTTACTCCCACTAACCTTCAGATATATACATTGATCAACAATGTTTTCTTTAAAACCAAAGGTTAAAACGGTTTGTTTAAACTTTAAGTACCATTGTCGGGAGGCCTGTTTTAGTCCATATATTGATTTCTTTAATTTGCATACCAAGTGCTCCTTTTCTTTTTGCGAGAATCCTTCAGGTTGACTCATATATACCTCTTCATGAAGATCTCCATTTAAAAAAGCAGTTTTTACATCCATCTGGTATAGCTCGAGATCATAATGAGCAACCAGAGCCATAATCACACGGAAAGATTCCTTTCTCGATACCGGAGAGAAAGTCTCTTTATAATCAATGCCTTCTTTCTGAGTAAACCCTTTTGCCACAAGACGGGCCTTGTATTTCTCTATGTTACCTTTGGAGTCCCATTTGATTTTATAAACCCACTTGCATCCTACAGGTTTAACTCCTATAGGTAACTCAACAAGATCCCATACCTTATTGTGGTTCATGGATTCAATCTCATCTTTCATGGCATTGTACCATTCTGTTGCATTACTGCTATTTATGGCTTCGGAAAAACTAAGAGGATCATCAAAGTTCTGACCATTCTCATAAAGATAGACAATATAATCGCTAAATATAGCCGGTCTTCTCTGTCTTGAGGATCTTCTTAAATCTATCTGATCATCCACTTGTAAATCTTGATGTGGATTATCAATGATAGGTTCACCTTCATTTTGTGGTTCTAAAATAACTTGTTGTTCTACTGGAACTGGAACCATCAAATTATTAGGAACAATAATGGGCATATTCTGTACAGAATCTAAATGCTTTTGAATTTCATCAAATTCAACGAATCGAGGTTCAGAGCTCCCACTAACTGTTTCATCCTCAATAAACCGTGCCGTTTTAGTTTCTGCAATCTTTATAGGAAGTGATGGACAGTAAAACTTATACCCTTTGGACCTTTCTGAATAACCAATAAAATATCCTGAAATGGTTCGAGGATCCAATTTCTTTATTTGTGGGTCATACAATTTGGCCTCAGCTTGACAACCCCATGTATGAAAATGTCTTAAACTAGGTTTCCTACCTGTCCAAAGCTCAAAGGAGTCTTAGTGACAGCCTTAGTAGGGACCCGATTAAGAATATATATGGCAGTTTTGAGCGCCTCACCCCACAATGATATCGGAAGGGTAGAATTACTGATCATACTCCTGAGCATATCAATTAATGTGCGATTCCTTCTTTCAGCAACACCATTCTGCTCAGGTGTGCCTGGCATGGTGTACTGTGGAACAATCCCGCACTGCTCTAGAAACTTAGCGAAAGGCCACGAACTTGGCCTTTATCTGTCTGTCTACCAAAATATTCACCACCCCTATCTGATCTGACAACTTTTATCTTTCTCTCGTGTTGATTCTCTACTTCAGCCTTATATGCCTTAAAGGCATCTAATGCTTCAGATTTCTCTTTAAGCAAGTAAAGATAGCCATATCGAGAGTAGTCATCCGTAAATGTGATAAAATATTTATGGCCAGTAAACGTAAGAGGGAGAGGTCCGCATATATCCGTATGAATCAGCTCTAATGTTCCATCACACCTTTTGGCACCTTTAGAGGAGGTTTTGGTCTGCTTTCCCTTTATGCAGTCCACACACGTTCCAAAATCAGAGAAGTCAAGATCATCCAAAATTCCTTCTCTAATTAATCTTTGGATTCTCTGTTTCGATATGTGTCCCAACCTCCTATGCCATAACATGGATGACTTTTCATTATTAATGCCACGTTTTGATCCAACATTTTCGTGCATGGTAAGAAGGATTTCACTATACGAATGATCTAAAGATACTTTATACTGATTATTTTCCAAAAAACCAGAGCCAACTATCTCAGATTTGTAGGATAATGAAAAAACTTTATTATCAAAATTGAAACTATATCCCAAACCAACAAGTTTCGAAATAGAAATTAAATTCTTTGAAAAATTTGGAACATAAAAGGTATCACTTAGATCCAAAACATAACCACCAAAAAGAACTAATCTAAATGTTCCTACAAATTTAACTTTAGTTGGATTTCCTTCAGCAGTATAGATAGTGGCTTCATCTTTATTGGGTTTTCTACGGTTTAGAAATCCCTGCACAGAATTCGCCACATGGCATGTGGCACCAGAGTCAATCCACCAAGTATTAGATGGAATAGAAACTAAATGCAACTCATGCATCAAAACCAGAAACTTACTTTTCTTCTGGAGCCATTTCTGATACTTTAGACAGTCTTTCTTTATATGACCCTTTTTCTTGCAAAAGAAGCACTTGGGAGTCCAATTACTTGATTGGCTTTGTGAACCAGACATGACTTCCAAGTTCTTCTTTTTCGAGCCATTCTTGTCTTTACCATTCTTAGTACGCTTTATTTGTCCCTTGTTAGAAACAAAGTCAACTGTATTTTGTTTTTCTTGTATCAATCTGCCTTCCTCTTGCACACACATAGTCAACAATTCATTGATTGACCATTTATCCTTATGTGTGTTATAAGAGATCTGAAATGGTCCATATTCAGATAGTAAGGAGTTCAAAATAAAGTGCACTAAGAATGAATCAGAGATGGTTACTTCAAGTGCAGTGAGCTGCGCTGCAATATCTCGCATTTCCATAATGTGCTCGCGAATCGAGCCATTTCCGGAGTACTTCATGGAAGACAGTTTATTCATTAGGGTACTTGCCAAAGCTTTACTGGAGCTTACAAACTGTTGCTCCACAGCATTTAAGAAATCGCGGGCTGTCTTACATTCAGAAATAGAGTTCCGAATGTTTTTACCGACACGCGCCTTTATGAGCATCAAACTAAGTCGATTAGAGCGCTCCCACTTTTCCAAAAATGCTGTTTGGATTGGCGTACTTTGATCTGTAAGAGGAAGAGGTTTTTCCTCTCTTAGAGCCAAATCGAGATCCATACACCCTAATGTAAGCATAATCTGTTCTTTCCACTCCGAGTAATTAGAACCATTAAGCATAGGAACAGAATCACCAATAGGAACAAAGGATGAAATCATAGCTGAAAAATAAATGCATGTCTTTATTAATAAAAAAATCACATCATAATATTCCACACCAAAATTAGAAAAATATAATTTATATGACATCACAACACCTCCTTTGGGAGCAGAATTATGAGCATAAATATTTTTCTTTCTTTCTTTATGCATATACTTTATATGAC
>CM054930.1:18277720-18348455 GCA_029168755.2 Tillandsia fasciculata
GTCCGAGTCGGTTGACCCAGTTGACCGACTTCTTTACCATGTGTCACCACACATCATCTCCTAATTTGGTTGAACCGGTTGACTACGTTGACCGTATTTCTTGCCACATGGCGATTTTTCGGTTTCAACAATAGTATAGTAGCCGGACTCTCTCTCTTTCTCTCCCTCCCTCCTGTAAGTTATGCTAACCCTAGGATCTAAATAGAATCTATCAAATACCTAAAAGGGGGTGAATTGATATAATGGCCAAAAACACAAATCTCAAAGTGATAAAATAAATGCGGAAAATAAAATCAGCACACCGAGATTTACGTGAAAAAACTCCAACTTAGAGTGAAAAATCCACAGATCCAACACTAAAAAACAATCCACTAAAAGAAAATAGATAACAAGGTGATTACCGACTCCACGGACTCAAACCTCTCTAATTTTTCCTGGATCTCGCGCTCTCCAACAGCAGGTCCATGCACACATTTGAATCCACGAACGCCACCCGAATCCACGAGCAAGACGTTTCGAATCCACGAAACGCCTTCAACAAGTCGAATCCACGAAATGCCTTCAACAAGTCGAATCCACGATGCCACGTCAACTCCTTGATGCACACTCAACAAGAGCAGACTTGGTACGTTTTGATGGTGATTCTTTGCTTAGAATAATATCAGAGAATTAAGCATGAAATCTCTAAGCAAAGCTCATATCAATTTGACAAAAACATGACGTAGAAAACCGTCGAATTGATCCAAAAGAGGCTATTTTAGGTGGAAAAAGATGAAAAATGAAAACCTAGCCTCTAGGGTGGGTCTCAGGTGGTTTCTAAGTTGGTACACAAAGTAGAGAGACCCTAAGTATCTATTTATAGACTTTGGAACGCAATTAGAGTCGAGTTAGAATTCGATTAGGAAATTGACACTGCGTACCGGTACTCGAAGAGACGTACCGGTACACAATGACGCAACAGAAAGAAATTCTCTAATGCATACTGGTACACGAAATGAGGTACCGATATTTAGTTCAATTTCATGAAAAAATTGCCTCGGGTTTCGAGGAACTCTAAAGTTGATTCCGATACTCAATACAAAAATATGAATTGACAAATAATTATTTTGAGGAATTCAACCCAATTATCGGAGTTCAAAGTAAAATTGAGTTAGATTTTAAAAACATAGTTCCCAAAACTTTTTCTAACCCAGTTTAGATTGTTTAATGATTCCAAAGACTATAAATAAACTTTAATCACCATGAAAACATTAGGAATACACTTGAGCATCATCTTGATTTCTTTGAGGAATCTTCGAGTCTTAGTTGTTGATTTAACGATTTGAACTCTTCAAGACTCCGACTCAAATCACGAAATATGCCGTAACACCTCCCTCTCTCCCTCCCTCCATCCATATATATATAGAGAGAGAGTTAGGCTGGTATGCTTATGGAAGCACGGAGCCTTCCGTGCTTATAAGCTGTTTTCGATGTTGGGACTTTCGAATCGATGATCGGCTCCGCTAGACTTGATCTAGAGTATTTGAAGTATCGAGAAAATAAATTTCACGATTTTTCGATATCATTTGCCTAATGATCAAAGGAGCTCAAAATCAACAATTTTAATAATCGTGGTGAGCCGTCTGTAAGTTTAACGATGTAGAAATATCCAAATCATGTAAAATTTTGATAGAAAATTCTTTATACTATATAAAATAAGATCAATATCTTTGATCTAAAATTTTAGTGTCAAATTATCACATTTTGTGAGATTTTTATTTTCAGCCGTTGATTTTGGGTCCTTTCGATCACTAGGCAAATGATATTGAAAAATCACGAAATTTATTTTCTAAATACTTCAAATACTCTAGATCAAGTCTAACGGAGCCGATCGTCGATTCGGAGGTCCCAATATCAAAAACAACTTATAAGCATGGAAGGCTCCGTGCTTCCATAAGCATACCAGCCTAACTCTCTCTCTCTCTCTCTCTCTCTCTCTCTCTCTCTCTCTCTCGCTATATATATATATATATATATATATATATATATATATATATATATATATAGTGCGGCTGGGGAGCTTTTATATATTTATAAGCACGGAGGCATCCGTGCTTATAAGTCATTTTCGATGTTGAGGCTTTTGAATCGACGATCGGCTCGTTAGACTTGATATAGAGTATTTGAAATATATAGAAAATAAATTTTACGATTTTTCGATATCATTTGCCTAATGGTCGGACGGTACTCACTGGAAGACCCTAGTTGGTTTCCCACTTCCCCCCAGTTTCAAGTGCTGCGTGAGGTGACGGTCAGGACGGTACGTGAGGTGACCGCTAGATAGCTTAGCGGTCCCGAGGTTTACTTTTCAGTATTCTACCGTTTATCCCTATCTTGACCTTTGTTTTATTTGTCAAATAATCTAAACACTGTTGATGGTTCAGTTTATGTTTTATTAAATGCTGGTTTGGTTTAATAAATGGTAGATCTTTTGTGGTGACCCGAATCCCTGTGATGCTCAGTGGCATGTAGACACCTATCTTTGTGTGTCGAATACGTGTGCGCGCCAAACAGACGCGAGAAACGGACTCAGCGTGAAAAACCGATCAAAAACACATGTTTTTATATTTTCGGGGGAATTCGAGCGCCCAGAATAGTGTTTTGGGTGCCCAGAAGTGAGAACAGTGAGCCGCGGACCACGGGTTAGCCAGGACAAGCGTCGCGCAGCGGTTGGTGCCGTACAGGCCACATGGCAGCATGTGATTGGGCGGGCGTGCGGGCGCGGTAGACCCGGCGCCCACGCCGCCTTTCCACGCGGCAGGCTCCCATTGGCCAGCGCCAACCACTCTGTCGGGCGGGGACGCGTGGCGCGCGATCGACGTTTCGGGTGCTACTTAGATGGCCGCCACGTGTCTGGGCACATGGCTACTATTTTCGGGCGCCCGAAACATGGGGTTTGAGCTGGAAATTGGACAGAATTGTATTGTGGCTATAAATTGAAGCCTCCTCTTTCATTTTGAGGGCTTCCAAAGGGGCTTCTTTGACCAGAGGAGAAGGAAGAACAACCTCCCACCACTCTTATGGATTTTTAGAGAGATTTGTGGATCTTTTCATCATCTTCTTCCCCGACTTGGTGAGCTTCATCATTCCTGCAACTGCAATCTTCCCCGTCAGTGTTTCGTCCGTGGCTTCCCCAAAGCAAACAACTTAGAGTTTTGAGCTAGAAATTGGAGGAAACCTTCTACATAAGTAGATCTCCAACTTTTGTATTGATGGCCTCCCTCCATTCTCGCATTTTCTGGAATGTTTCGCATCATCTTTGGAGGCCTTTTGCACAGGGCAGATTTCTGGACAGCATGTGTTACTCATGCATTTTCTTGGCCTTTTGTTGATGGATTTTGAAGTTTAAGGGCTTGAAATTCATCTAGACTTCAAGAGGAACACGTGGGCACCTTTCTTTGGGATTTTTGAAGGTGATTTGTACAAGTTTTTTCCCTGTTTTTGAAGCCCTATGACAGACTTGAGATGCAGTTTTTTGTGATTGAACCCCTTTGTGTTGATTGACTTTAGGGGGCTGTTTCGTGGCTACCTTGGGGTCATTCTGAGAATGTAAAAGTTTGAGCACATTTTTATGATCAAAGTGAGCATCTTTCCTTTTGGTTCCAGCTCGAGATCATGTATGGATTAATTTCTATGCAGCGTTGAACTTGCTCGCTATTTTTTTGGGCAGCTTTGGACAGCACCGAAGAGATCGTGCTTTCGCAGTTTTTTCGGCACTTGTGGAGAGCTTTTCCTTGCTTCCTGGGTGTTCCTAAGTTGGAGGAGAACTTAGGAACCAAGTTCGGCACCTTTTCGTTGAGGTATGAGTTCAGTTTGGGCACCTGAATGCTTATGATGTTGTTTGCTGGATTTCTGCGACTAACCCGGTGTTTTAGCAATTGTGCTCAATCCGGCAGGAGTTTTTGGGAGCTTTTTGGTTCGTTGGAACCACGGGAGCCTAAGAAACGTGCACGCCAAGTTTCAGCCCGATTGGACTCCGGATCGACACGTTCTAGGTGGGTTGGATTTTCTCCGAAAGCAGTGGATTTCTTATTACGTCTATTGCGTAGTTATCAGCGTGCTAGTGATAGGGCTTGCTCTTGATGTTTATGATAGTTTTAGAGTTGTGGAACTCTGACTAGCACCCCTTGTCATATGTTACATGATACCTGACCAGATTTTAGAAAACTCTCAACTTGGGTATACTTTAGCTGTTTTGGGACCTCCTACACTTGTATTATTTTACCTCTTGACTTAGAGTGTATCCTCGCTCGGGTATTGGGCTGAGTGGTCGGGGTTGTGTAGGATGGATATTGCGCTTGTGCCTAGGGGCCGAGTGGAGTCTGGTAGTTGAGGCTAGATCTTGTTCTAGTATCGGGAGTCGTTTGGATAAATGGTGGTCCCGGGCCGTCGAGTGTTCTCCCGCCAGTGTTGTCGGGAGCTGTTTGGATAAACGGTGGTCCCGAGCCATTGAGTGTTCTCCGACCAGTGTTGTCGGGAGCCGTTTGGATAGACGGTGGTCCCGGGCCGTCGAGTGTTCTCCGGCCAGTGTGGTCGGGAGCCGTTTGGGTAGACGGTGGTCCCAGGTCGTTGAATGTCTTCCGACCGGTTTTGTTAGTTGTTGAGAGAAGCAGGACCTTGAACCCAGGATGTTTTTGGATACACATGATTTCGGTAAACTAATGTTTTCTCTCCAAATTTCGAAGGGTCGCCGGAACCTGTTCTTGTTTGATTAAGGTGAAGGCACTAGCCTTTCGGGGTTTGGAAAATAAAACTCGTTTTAACTGATTTCTTAAAAAGTAAAATTTATTAAAAGAAGTTTCCTCAAATCAAGATGGTTTTCTAGAAAAGTAGCTATCTTTTGTCCTTACTAGAAGAGGGTTCGAGTGAAAATGGTTTTTAAAAATAAATGTCATCTTTTCATATAAACCTCCTCACCCGAAGAAGGTTATAGTGATCTGAGTTTCAAGGGTTGTTCTCATATTTGGGTCGAGAATTACGGGAGGTTGTGCCTCGAACTTGTTCTTATCTGATTGGGGTTGTAGGCACTAGCCTTTTGGAATTTTCGGACTCTTGGTTGTTGTCGTCTGGTTTGCTCTAGACTGAGAGTCATTGTTGTGCCGATCTCCTTATACTGTGAGCTTGTTTTGAGCCGAGAGTGGATCTGGTTGATCCTGATTGTGGACTACAGCCTGCATGAGCCGTGTTGAGCTCGACTGTGATGCGCTGATTTTCCTCGGTGGGGTCGCTCCCCTCGAGTACTGCTCTGGAGCTGGGCCTATTACATGTTCTCGCACGACGTCGATGCAGTCTAGGTGGACACCCTACGTAAATCCTGCCCGGTGTGGATGGTCGTAGTAGGTAGGCGCAGGCTTGACTGGACCCTATGAGACAGTCATTGAGATTGGGTATTTTCATTGAGCACCTCGAGATTGAGCAGTTGCATACTATCATTTGTTTCGCCTATTGAGTATCGTAGATAGATGTATGATAGTTGTAGATTTATTCCAACTTATCTCTTTTTCTATTACAGTAGTCCTGTTATCTTATGCCTCCAGTAGACTTAGTGAGCAGATTGTTGGTCTTAGAGACGGTACCTACTGAGAACTACTGATTGATGTAGTTCTCACACCCACTGTGGTGACTATTATTCAGAGGCCTACCCGTCTGTTTCTGCATCGGCTGGCTTGTCGGATCGAGGTAAGAGAGTCGCGAACTAGATCCCTACCCGTGCTATACTTTGGTGAGTTAGATGTACCTCCCCGAGAGTGGGTTTATCCTGTTCCATGATTGTACCATTTTAGTTTTTCTCTTTTGTATTACTCATAGTTGTTGTATTTGAGGTATATTGGGATGTATTCACTGGTACAGTGGATTTGAGGTTTTATTTATAGCAGTTTTTATTCAGCTCTGATATTTGTTAGTTGTAGACTTTACTTTGCAAGTATAACGCTTCGCCTATGCGGGGTTTTCTGTGTGGGTGGCGGATCTGTTGGCGAGACCGGATCGCAGTTTTGGCTCCGGGGCGTGACATCTTTGATTCTACTGTTTTATGATCTTGCGAGTTTTATGGCAAAACTCTTTTCTACCCCTTGTGGTAGCCGCTTTTCAAAAAACTATGTTTCCGTGTGTGAGTATGTTTTCAAAAAGCTTTTGGTTTACATCGTATTCTTAGATTTCAAGTAAAGTTTTCGAGTGGGAAGCACTTTTAAAAGAATAGGAATGCTTGATGACCGGTGCATTTACATCATCTACGGTAAGGACGCTGTAGAGTATATCAAGCATCATGAATTTAAGGACTGTTTTAGCTGGTTGTGCATCCATTGTGTATGCTGGTTTTGTGAGTTGGGATTGGTGGTTGTGATGTTGTGATGTGTGTGACGCCGTGCAAATACAGGGAAGGTTTTGTCCGTGTGTATAGAGGGATTCCTGTATTTGTGGTGGGTCTGTCCGTCCCGTGGGCAAGATTTTCAAAAAAAAAAAAAGGGCATTTTTCGGTGACTCTATTTTCAAACTGCCTCTATTTCTGAAAATGGCTTTACGAAGCAGACTCCGGGGCGTGACAGTTGCAAGTGAAGTTACAACTCCTTTATCCTTGCATTCATGGTAGCACTTCTAAATTGATTTTTCCAAATCTACAACTAAGAGATTTTAATATATGTATTTACTATTTAACTTAGATCCATTCATTCCTATAACTCCTAATATTTAATTTTGAAATTAATTAAATTGAAACTTATATGCTTGTGAAGCCTATAAATAGAGAGCTTTTCCACCCTCTTGAAACAACAAAAGTAATTTGCATACTATTCTTTTTATATCTACATTCTATTATACTAGAAAGGTGAAAAAAAAATATTCTTTTTTGTGAAGCTTTGAACTCATCTACTTGTGCTGAGTTGATGAAGCCACACGAAAAGAGTCGAGTCATTGTATTCTGTAGGGATGAGCCAATGTTCTGCTCGGTTCGAGAGTTTTGCCAATCGCAAATGACTTGAATCTTCTTAAAGAGAGCGAGATTTCCGTACCTTGGCTAGATCGACTCGTCGACACTTTTCATTTTTTTTATAACCTACTCTCTATTTTTGTGTATTTATACCAACACCTAATATTTTAAAATTACACGTCAATATAAATATGTGTTGCATTATTGTAAAAAAGTGTGTTACATTATTGTAAAAAAGTTGGTATTTCTAGTATTAAATAATATGTAGTATATACTGTATTTTATAAACATAATTAAGAACTTACAAATTGTACCCGCTTAAAGAGCTGGTACATCATATAATATGTAGTATATACTGTATTTTATAAATATAATTAAGAAGTTATAAATTGTACCCGCTTAAAGAGCTGGTACATGGATAGTTAAAAATTGAGTGTTAATAAAGAAAGTAAAATTGAGGGGCGTACTTCAAAATCATCTATAGTTGAGGAGTGTCAATACAATTTTACCTTGGATCAATCGTGTCAACAGGTCAAAGTAACAAGATCGAAAGTGGTGGCGCAGAACGCACAGAAAACAAATTTGATAATGAAACAGTAAGAATAGTCGGTGAGGTTAGAGAAGACAGACTGTGAGCTTGCGAACGGTGATGAAATTAATTCGCAAGTTCTTCCTTGACTCGAGATCAGACATGAGCCTCTTCAAGTCAGACTTGGTCACACGGCTTAGAACACCAGCATCATCAACTACGTACGAATCCGTCGGCGGGCCCTCGCTCAGGACATCGAACTCAGAAGCCAGAGCGGGGGAGTCGAAAGTCGAAATCGGGCAGAAGTTGATAGCGAGGGATAGTGCGGCCGCCGCCAAGCCATGGTGGAGGTGGGAAATCCAGCTCTTTCTCGACGAGGGCGGATCCGCCGCCGGCTTCCTCTTCGCGCTGCAAGTGATGGGTCTTGCGAGCAACGGAGAAGACGCCTTAGGTTGGTGAGAGGGGATTCTAATTGGGACCGCGGATTTGGGGTTGAGGAGAGGAGCGAAGGAGGTGGGAGAGAAGATGGTCTCCATTGGTGGGATGAGGACCAAATGGAGCCTGGGAAAGGTGGAGAAGAAACACCAGTCGGCTTCATTTCCACTGTTTCTCAGTCGCTCTGTCTGTCTCTCTCTCTTTTTTTTTTTTTTTTTTTTTTTTTTTGTCTCCTCCGGATTTTTGATTGGTTGGCTGGATTTGAATTCGGATAAGGGGTGAGCGGCCTCCCAACGTCTCTCTCCTCCGCGCAAGGGCATATTCGTCTTTTTCGTCCGAGATATTCGGCCAGTACGTGTCGCGCGTCCCGATTCTCCCTTGGTTGGTCGGAGAAAAGCGACTTCAATTTCGCTTAATTAACAAGATTGCCCTCGAGCTTCTCCATGGCTCCCGCTCCCCTCCTCCTCCTCCTCCTCCTCCCTCCTCCGAGGCTCCCCTCCCGAAACCCTAACCCTAGATTTGGTCACAAGATAAAAGAGGTATATCGTTGTTGTTGTTGCTCCACTAGGAGGGAAGCTATTACCAACGCCGCGGTTGTCTCCGTCACCTCCCTGACTCCGTTGTGGAGCATCGCCACAGAGAATGCCCTACTGGAGTCTTCGGAGAACGCAAGTTCTTCCCGCAGGAGTCCGATTCTTGGTGGGATTTCCAACACCAAATCTTGGTTTCAGTTCTTTGGCGACGGATTCGCCATCCGCGTGCCGCCGCTCTTTGAGGACATCATGGAGCCGGAGGTAACGAACTTGTCTAAATTGCAGAATAATTGAAGCTATTCTATGATGTTGAATTGACATTTTTGAGCTCATAAATTAGATTTTAATGGCTACTTTCTACGTGCTTTTAGGAGTACAGTACTGGGTTTACATTCTACGGTGATAAAGCGAAGCCCAAGACATTTGCCGCTCGTTTCGCATCTCCGGATAGGTCGGTAACTTCTACTTGTGGCACACCTTTTTATAATTTATTTATTGTCAGATCCCTCTTTGTAGACTGTTGAGAATGGTTTTACTGTTTAACCCCAAGTAGATGTCTGGGAACTGTAATTACACGTTTAGATTTTAACAAATGAATAGAACAAGAAATTTGCAAGCCTTGTTCTCTAGCTTAAAGCTTACAGTCGACCTACAGTTGGTTGGCTTAGAGATTTGTTTTCATATTCGGCTGTTCTGATTTTGAGAACTAGCAATTTGAAGCTCAAGGCCTGTATCTTTGACTTTTGTTTATGTAAACCTGAATCGAAGTGAAAACAAGAGGAAGACTTGTGAGTCTCTGTCTGTTTGTTCAATTACAGTGAATCTTCATTATAGTTTGCATGTTTAGTTCTTTTAGAAAACTTAATTATTTGCTGCCTTTTTAACTGCTCTATATAATAGTTAGTGTTCTCAGAGACTGATAACCTGATTACCATATTGTAATTTGTGTCAGAGAGGCACTTTGGCTGTAGGCTAATCGGAGCAACCGAATTAGGAAGCATATGGATATTCTAAGCTCAATTTCTTGTGGTACCTACATTTGCTAGGAAACCAATTAGGTTTCACTTTCTGTCATAACAAAGAATTCCGAGGTACTCTTTCGTATGTTAGGCTGCTTTTGAACACAGATTCTAGACCTGATTTTAGGGATTTCAGGATTCCTAGACCCAGCGGACTGTATCCCCTCATGAGACTAAATCCCCTGACAATGGAACTTACTATACTATAAAGAAAATTGTAGAAAAGTTCTTAAATGGATCTCTGGAAGCAGAGGGGTCGCCTGGAGCTTAGCAGATGGTTAGCTCCTTGTGTGAGACCCTAAAATATGATGCCTTTTTTTTTTTCAATCATTTTAAAATTTCAATGAACAAACTATAAATAGGTTACAGTTCTCTAAGTAAAAGATAGTTTTAGAAGTTATCAATAAGAGAAAATCTGAACAACAAGGAACTCCGCAGTATAAAGTCCTACAGTTTGCAGCGTGGGACCACTGAGGTGCGATAGCTAATGTTCAATACTTGATCACCATGGACGCAAATTGTTGTTACTAATATGGACTTGAACTTAAATTTTCTTTCTTTCGCAAGAAAAATAGTGCCAGGTGGTAGACAGCTTGGACCACGCGCCTAGCCTACATGGGCGAAGGAGACAAAAACACATGGTGTCACACCCCGAGGTCGAAACTGCCCGCCAACAGATCCGCCGCCCATACGGGAAGCCCCGTATAGACGAAGCGTCTAACCTGCAAAAGATAATACTAACCACTATATAGATATCAGAGCAGAAAAGTAAACTGCAGAAATAAAATAAATACAACTCCAAATAGTACATCTCAGGTCCTCACAATACAAATGTCTCTCCAAAATAAAACTCTCAACTCAAGTAAAAATAAATATAAGATTTCTCCAAACCACTGACAGTACTAAAAACATCACCAGAAGGGGTACATCTACTCTCTCGCTGGAAACGGGTAGGGATCTAACTCACGACTCCCTTACCTCGGTCAGATGGAGCAGCAACTGGAGCAGCAGGAACTGGAGAAGAAGTCCCTGGAAAAGGGTCACCAACAGCGGGTGTGAGAACTACAACCAACAGTAGTTCTCAGTGGGTACTGCCACCAAGCCCAACGATCTGCCCACTAAGTCTACTAGAGACATAAAGTAATAAATGCAGTACTATAAAGGAAAGGCTGGAAACAACTCTACAGCTACTATGCCTCTATCTAAATGCTCAAAGGGTGATATAGATGAAACATGATGCATCTACTATCCCTCGATAAAACAATCATCCAATCTACACTGACTGCCACATGGGGTCCAGTCAAACCTGCGCCCACCTACTGCCATTATATCCACGGAGGATTGGACTTACGTAGGGCGTCCGTGACTGCCCAAAAAGGGCCCAGCCAGAAGAACTGCGTCGACAAGTCACGATAGCAAAGTAACAGGCCTAACTCCGGAGCAGCACTCGAGGGGCGCTACCCCACCGAGGAAAGTATCCGCGCATCTCTGTCGAGCTCAATATGGCTCATGCAAGCTATAATCCAAATCCACGATCAACAAGATCGACAGTACTCAAATCACATCTCTCCCTCATTTGCTGGAAATACTCAACAGTCGGGACCCACCGTCGACTCAAACGGCTTCCAAGACTAGCACTGATCTAATCACAGCTATCAGACTCCACTCTGCCCCCAGGCACGGGTGTAACATGCATCCCACAATATCCTGACTACTCAGCCCACTACCCGGGCGAGGAATACTCTAAGTTCAGAAAAAATGAATAAATGTGTGGGAGTGTCTAAAGCATAAATAAACTAGCACAAGTTTGGGTTTTCTACTAGTCTGGTTGATACATGCAACATATGATAGAGTGCTAGGTCAAAGTTCCAATAATAGCATGTAATAACGGCAATTTTTAAATTTCGGAATCGATTGTGAAATTCGGATTTTGGATTTTATTTCGTCTTTTCCGAAATTTAAGAAGGGTGCTGTTGTTAGCCTTTTGAGAATTTGACCCTCGATATGGTCTTCACCGGATTATAGATGAAAGGTAGTTTAAGGGTAGGTCAAACCCGTCCTTGAATCCGGAGTGCGAGTTACACCGGAATCGAGGAATAATGGGATTTGACGGGTTTGCGGGTTTCCTCCGTTTTTGCTCTGACTGACTTTTAGGGTGAGATCTTTGGATGGGAAGGTCGTCACTCTGTCGGCGTCGTCAAGCGGAGGACGGTGGTGCAATCGGATTGCGAATCCGACTTGCGGATCTCCCGAAATAATACTTTTAAGTTATAGGGTCCGGGAGTGCGAATGTGGGGACTTTCGGTATCCGTTAAGGTTTTTGGTGCATCGGGATCCGTGCTAGCAGTTATGGAACGTTTCGAAAGTTTGGCACGCTTATCGAGAAATTTTGGTAAAAAAATATCTTTTAAATATTAGGGGATTTGGGACTCATACGTATAGAAAATTAATGAGATTTTTTCCAAAAAGATTTTAAAAGATTGGATTTCTTCTTCGTCCTCGGGGTGCGTACTGGAGACCGAAACCGAAAACGTCTCTATCACCAGGGACCGGATCCGAAAACACCATCGTTGCCGGAGAACGGGATCCCATCGTCTTCTCCCTCATTTTGCGCACCGGCGATCGGTGTCGTCGTCGCGGAGGTGGTGAACGGAGTCGCTTGACGGTGAGCAAGGCTGCCGCCGCCGTTGCGCTTGTCGCGTGGCCGCCGCCGCCGTGCTCCGTCGCCCGGTGCCTCGCAGCCCGTGCCGTCGCCGCCGCCCAACCTTGCAGCCAGCCCGTGCCGCCACCGCGCGCGCTGCCAGCCCGCGCCGCCGCCTAGGCCTGCAGCCACGCGCCCCTGCATGCGCAGCCGCCCAGGTGGCCCTTGCAGCCGTGCGCCCCGCCCTGCTGCGCAGCCGCGCGCCCCGCCCGCGGCGCCCGCATGCCCTAGCGCCGCGCCGCCGCACGTGCCCTAGCACAGCGCCGCCCGTTTCGTGCCCTAGCCGCCACGCAGCTTCCCTACGTGCGCCGCCCGCGCAGCTTCCCTTCGTGCGCTGCGCGTCGCCTGGGTGCCCTAGTCTGCGCTGCGCGCCTCGCTGCACAGGCCGAGCGCCGCGCGTGCCCCTGCCTGCAGCGCCGCGCGCCCCTGCAGCCAGCGCCCCGCACGCCTCTGCAGCCAGTGCGGCGCGCGCCCCTACTGCCGGTGCCGCGCACCCCTGATGCCGGCGCCGCGCGCCCCTGCAGCCTGCGCCGCCGCTCGTGCAGTGTTGCTGAACGGTGCTGTTTTCTTGACGGAGTTGCTGAACGGTGCTGTTTTCCTGGACGGAGTTGCTGAACGGTGCTGTTTTCCTAGACGGAGTTGCTGAACGGTGCTGTTTTCCTGACGGAGTTGCTGAACGGTGTTGTTTTCCTGGACGGAGTTGCTGAACGGTGCTGTTTTCTTGGACGGAGTCTCTGACGGTGCTGTTTTCCTGACGGAGTTGCTGAACGGTGCTGTTTTCCTGGACGGAGTTGCTGAACGGTGCTGTTTTCCTGACGGAGTTGTTGAACGGTGCTATTTTCCTGACGGAGTTGCTTGATGGTGCTGTTTCCCTGACGGAGTTGCTTGACGGTGCAGTTTCGCTTGTTGGAGTTGGTTCGCTGTTTCAGGTGGGTACACCCTTAGAACCCCTTTATCGCACAATTTGATATAGTTTCATGGTTTATCTTATCGAAAAATACTATGGGTACTATGATGGATATTTTGACCTCCGGATGATGAATATCCGGATGATGAATATCGCGGTAAAAGACTTTTGGACGGTCTGTCCCTATTCGAATGATGGCATGGTCGTTCGGGGCATACTTATGAACGGTGCGACTATTCAGAATCCGGGAGGTGGTTCCGATAAATGGGAACAAAGGGATTTTTGGCACAGTGGGCGGGACCACTAAATTGACGGTTAATGTAAAACTAGATATTTGCTATTGGTGGACCTTGGGTAGGTCTGAATGATTCACAGGTCTTCGGGAAGGAGTCATGGACTCAAGTTGACCATCCGGTAGAGATGGGTATCCCGATCGGAAGACGGGAACACTGGCAAATCGGTAACATCTGACCTTGCTTATTTTTATTATTATTTCCTCATGACTAGTGTGTGTCAGTAGGATAGTCGTCTGTCACGGTTATTGTGACGGCATAATATATTATGGTATATCTTCTTACCGAAGGGTGTGCACTGAACACGGACTTTGTGTAGCTTATCCGACCGATGGGCCGCATAAGTAGGGGAAGTGCACTTTTCGGTAATTAAACAACATAAGTCATATGATGATAGAACAATGGACATTTTGTGGTAGATTCTTGTTATCATATTTGACCGGTGGGTCGGTTTCTGCTACATCACTTAGGCGACTGTTGTCGCGGAGAGAGGATTGGTTTTGGTTATGCGATCGTTATGCTCATGGCGCTTTCACGCACACCAGTGGTTTGGCCACCGCGCGGGTGTACTTTTTCGGAGAGGTAGTCTGTTTGACCTGTGATCCCTACGCGGCGATTTGTGCGTACGGGGACCCTTTGCGGCTATTTGCGGTGCTGCAGTTCTGCAGTGGGGGGGTTGTTTTGCACCGGCTTACTGAGCAGGATATGACATTGCCTGAGGTCAATAGACCGACATGGCGGTATGCCGGATGACAGTGATGTTTCTTCTATCATGGATTGATCGATAGCGGTACAGGACCGATATGGCGGGTATGTGGGGTGACATTGCCTGAGGTCAATAGACCGACATGGCGGCATGTCGGATGACAGTGATGTTTCTTCTATCATGGATTGATCGGTAGCGGTATAGTGCTCGAGTGTTTGAGATACGGTTTGGGGTTATTTTGCTACTATAGTACCTTGTTTGCACTATATTTATAGTTGTTACAATTTATATTATCATGGTTATGTCACTGACTCCCACTGTGTGACAGGTTCGGTCGGGGGTGGGGATCAGGACGGTGGTGTGGACGCTACCTATCGAGGTATAGGTTTTCCCGATCAGGTTCTTCCCCTTTCTCCTTTCTCCTTTCTTTCGGTTATTTCCTCTTATGGTCGGATATTATGCATGTGGACTTTGATATTGTGGACGTGTGGATGTTGAGACGGTCATGTGTTGTTGGATAAACATACCTTTTGAAACTGTGTTTTCGGTTGACGTTTTTATGGATGCGTCGTGTGGACGCGGGTTTTTCCAAATATAAAAGGATTTGCGAAAAACGGTTTTAGAAAACTAAGTATCGTGTGGGCACTGTTTTTTTTAACCTTGTGGATTTATCCTTTCAAACAAATTGATGCGTAGGTATGCGCTGTTTTATAAAAATAAGATAATGTTATATTTCAAGCTTCTAGCTTCTACTCTGTTATTTGTAAATCAAATGGTGATTGTGGTTGGTGTGTATGTTGTATACGTTTTTGTACAGGGGGACGTCGTGCATATACAGGGGAAACTCTGTCCGTTTATACAGAGAAATCTTGTATGTGTGGCGGGTCTGTGCCCGTGCCAGGACGGGAGATCTTTGAAAGAAAAAACTGATTCCAAAATTCAACTGTTTTCGCTTTAAAATTACTCCCGGGGCGTGACATAGCATTACATTTAACTGAATGTAAACAGGGAACATTAACCAACATGATCTCAAATCAACAAAAAGGAAATATCATCTATCACCAACATGCTTACTAACACATCTCTCAAACATGCATGTTCACTATCACATAGAATTAGAGAACCGTCTACCGGTTTTGAAGACGAAAGCAACCCACCTGAAGGCACGCGTCGATCCGAAGTCCAAATAAGCCAACACTGAACGGGAATACTCCTCAGGTTCCCACGATCCCAACGAGCCCAAAAATACCAGAAAACTCCTCCCGGCCGCTGAGATACAGACTAAACACCGCGGTAAACAAAAAATCCCCAAAATTCCAACTCTGCGGAAAATCAGTCTAGAAGAAGTCAAAATATCACCTTCGAGATGATCTCTAAAAATTCCAATAAAAATATGGCTGCGATCCTCACGAAGCGTAGATGTCGATCGAGTCCTCACGGACTGAAATCCGATAACCAAGCACCGAGATAAAAATCAAACAAGCTCCGCTGTCCAGAAAAACCAGCAGCAAGAAAGGGGTTCAAAGATGCTCCAAAAATCCTAATAAAAACCTAAAACTGAGAGGAGCGGTAAATACGGAAATCGAAGATCTACCTCTCGTGGAAACGATGCCGCAGAAACCGGCCAAAAACTCTCTCGGGTCAGCCCAGGTGAGCCCGCGGACGAAACGTCGACGGAAAAGCTCGGTATTGAAAACGCGTCGAAGCTCGCGATGTCGAGGAGGAAGCTGATGAAATGTCTTCCAAAAAATCCCCGGGATGCCAGAAATCGAAGAAAACCCGCAGAAGAATCTCCCTGTCGAAGATGGGCTCAAGAAAGCTCGGAAAAAGGTCACAAATGGAGGCTGGAACGGGCTATTTATAGTCGAAAACCAAAAAAAAGGGCTTTCGGATTCGGGCCCAGATTTCGGGCGCCCGAAACCCACAGCGCCGCCCGAAAGACACGTGGCGGCCATCTAGGCTGCCACCGCGCAGCGCCCGGATTGACGGGATCGCGCCACGTGTCCCCGCGGGGTCTACGCTGGGGTGCATGGGGCGCGGTCCGCGCCGAGGCTTCCGGGTCCATGCGCCGCCCATGTGGCCTGGCGCGGTCCACGGTGCGCTGCGCCTGGTGCGGATTGCGCCGTGACTCACGCAGGCCGCCCGGCCAATCACGGCCCGCCACGTGTCCCTGCCGCGCCGCCCGCTGGTCCCGGTGCACGCCAACTGGGCTATGGACCGGCCCACTCGAAATTCGGCCCGTTAGGCCCATTTTGCCCGAAAATAGCCGATTTTCAACATTTTCGCGCGCTGAGTCCGTTTTTGGCATCCGTTTGACGCACAACGGGCTCGATACACCAATAATAGATGTTTTCTCACTGCCGACTACCCAGTCAAGTCGCACGGCAAACTGGGACACCACACATGGTGCATTAGGAGCCGGAAAAAAGATACCTGAAGATGAAAGAGCTTTAGGCAGGAACGGTTGGAGACGTGGAGCGTAATTTCCGCAGCTAGTAAAGACATGACTGTAGCACTCCCCACGATGCGAGCCAATCGGTAACGCAGGCTGACAGGAGTACTATAAATAGTATTTTTGAAGCCTATAATAAGGGTCTTACACACAAAAAAAAGACCATATTTTCTTATTCTTTGTAATCTACAACTTTTCTAGGAGTAGACTAACTTGCAATCTTTTCTTTTCCCGCATTTATAGCTTTTCCTAGGAGTAGTCTTAGCTTGTAACCCAAGTTTCCTTATAATACAATTTATTCAGTACATTCAGTCGAATCTTTGATCAGTCGAGTCCTCTTTCTGAACTTTCGACTCTTACTTGTTAACTGAGTTAGAATCCGGTTAAGCCGATCCCTCCTCAACTGAATTGCTTGATTTGATCGTGGCGTATTTGAGGGTCAATCCAGGAACCAATCCACACTTCACTTGGTCAACGATTTGATCTGGTCAAGATCCCCGTGAGTTCGGTTTGCACTCCAACAACTTGTTCTACCGAACATATTGGATAATAGGTTGCCATCATCCATTGCATTAAAATATAAATTTGGTTGCCAATGTTTAACTCAATGTTCTTTTTGTTCATTATTTGCATTTTGTTTAAGCATGTCATAAGAAAGTCAATTTGCATTGCCCTTGAGAGCTATTTGGTGTTAATTAAAGGAAGTTGGAAGTTTCTCTATCATTGCTTTTGATGATAAAATCATTCTCGTAAGAGTGACTGATATTCTTTCTTATGATGTAGATCAGAAGTTTTAAGTGTGGTGATTCGGCCATCCAATCAGCTCAAGATTACATTTCTTGAGGTTAGTGCAGTAAATCTGGTCTAGTTGAAAATATTTTCAGATTTTTTTTCATTGAATAAGAAGTTTTCATATAGTATGGTAAATATCAAGTATATACTACTAGTGTTTCTAATTTAGTTAACTGAGCACTAGAGCAGATGATATCTGAACTTGTAAGGAACAAGCTCAATTGTTCCTTTTTTCCCCATAAGATTTATAGTAACTATTTAAAAATGGTCTATAAGGGCACAAGATAAACAAGAACAGCTTTTCAGTTGTGAACCATTTCTCTATTATTAATTTGTTGTTTTACTACCGCACAATATCTTTTACAAACTTTATGTACATCATTCAACAAAATCAAGTCTTACGACCATTTTGTAAACATATTCAAATATATGACAGAGAAGGAGAGCATCACCAATGTTTAGCTTCCTTCCGAAAATTAATTAAGATTATTGCAGAAACTGAATCACATATAAATATGATCAGGTTTGTGAATCCAAAAGTATTTGTTTTCTGAAAAATACCAATAACACTTTTAGTTCTTTCATATTCATCTTGGTATAAACACCTAATGCATTAGGTTTAAACCCGTGAAATAATTAGCCTTGCCTTTCCCTGGATCCAAAAAAGTAAACGCGCAGACATTATCCTTGAAAATAGTAAGCATCGGCCACTAAACCAAAGAGTGCGAAGTGCGAACTAGTGGAATTATCAAGATAGAGTTTATGTGCAACTTTGTGAACCAGCCAGCCATATGAGACTTGTTGTGAAATGTAAGCAATATATATTTCTCCACGCTAGTTTTTAGTGTAGTGGCTGTTACACAAATCCAGACCACATTAAAGGGCGTTTTTTATAGTTTTTTCTCTTTTGGTGTTACTCTCAGCTTATCTTGGACGCTATTAACTATTGTTTTGTTCCTGGTGTCTTTATTATCTGTCCACTTGGTCGTTTTTTTTTTTTTTTGTATTTGCCTCACATTTTGACCCATAAAGCAAATCAAGAGTTATGGTTGTTTTGACTTCTCTTTGTTGCTGAGCAATCATGTATGTGGCAACTTATTTTTCTTGTAGAAACAATGCATTCCTTATATACTTAACCGATTGGAAACCGTGATCAAAAGACATCTTCTATGCTTATTTTATAGATGATCTATAAGAAGAGACGGATGAAACAAACAATAGACATATGATCAATTTTTAACATAATTTGTTTCGAAGAATAAGATCAAGGATAACGGAGACCGAAAATATCTAATAACAAGAATAGTTGTTATGCGGCCAGTTTAATCATCTCCACATTTGGTTTTAAGAGTTTAGGGCATGTTTGGGTCTTAGAAATTTCTAGGCCGTAGTACCAAATTTGCAAAACTAAAAATCTCCATTGTTTGGCCAAGAGCTCATGAATTTGCAAAACTAAAAATCTCCGATGTTTGGCCAAGTGCATGAGCTCCGGTTCTCCTGAGACCTACTCAAGTACCCACATACTATATGTGAGTTGGGCTTCTCAGTTCAGATTAGGAATGAAACTATGACTTCTCGAAGGGGGCATTTGAAGTTGAAGGAACTTGCTAGTGCATTGGGTGCGTCGACAAAATAACAAACACCCTTTTATTGAGTAAAAGTATAAAATAAGTCTTTTCTTGAGGACATTTTTTTGCTTTAGCACCAACTGATTTCGTGCCTTCTTTGAAGTTTCTTCTCTGTCAATAACCATCTATTGATACGTTTTTATTATTGAACTTGGATTTTTCAGTTCTACTTTGCATGGAACATGGTTTCACCTTACTCTAAGATTTGACTTAATGTTGAATTGAGTCTACTAGTCTAGAATATTTTCTCTTGCTTAATGAAAATTGAGAATGTACATTTATTGTATGACAATTTATCAATCTGGAAAGAAAGTTTTGAATATTCTCATCTGATTGCAGGCCAAAGATATCACAGATTTAGGCTCACTAAAGGAGGCAGCAAAGATATTTGTCCCTGGTGATTAATTTAAAATGTTGTAAATTTATTTACTTGCAAAAGAGAAAATCTCATAGCACAGTGAACTTGCGAAGTATATTTTACTTTATTCCTATGTTGGATTACATTACTAGAGATACAACGGCCATATTAAAAGTAAATAAAGTGGTCTTTATCACATATGGTTTTTATCCATAATAATAGTAACCTCTAAGTTAGATACTTTTTGAATGAAAACTTGTTGAACTCTATTTAAAATTTTAAAAATAGCATGTTTATTTGAAACTTTGCATTGCAATTTGCAAGTAACAATTTTTTAGGAAGTGAGATCAGATTGGCACATGCAAAATGGAAGTATTTATTGTAGTACATTTAGATGAGTGTCGGAGACTATAATTATCTAATTAGTTTGCCGATTTTGATTAATCTTCTTGAGCTCATAATTTATAAATCAATTGGAAAATTAATGCAGCTTCTTTGAGTTTTGAGCCATGTATTGTTTCTTTTTGCTCTCTCTCTCTCTCTCTCTCTCTCTCTCTCTCTCTCTCCCCCCCAAGTTTTAGAGTGTAAAAACTTTGTAAATTCTCCCATGTTTCTCCACATTTCTTTTCTCTTTCGTTAGCTTACAAAGATATCACTTCAACTTTACCTTAGCCTCTGGAAGACAGTTTTTGAAGAAAAACTTCCTTCAAGTAGATCTTATTTTGTAATAAGATGCGAGAACATACAAACTCGCATTTACGGTTTATAATCTTCATTCTTCATTCTTTGAATAATTTTTAAGCTGATTAATGTTCTTTTTCATAGGTAGAGCAAATCTGTACTCAGCTCGCACAATTAAAATTAAGGATGATGAAAGTCTAAGGTAAAAATGGTATTCTGAAATTAAAATTTTCTTATATACATGCTGTTTTCTAAAAAAAAAAGGAATTTTTGTGGAAAAGATAATTCATTGCTTGGCAGTTTTCTTGTGTCAAGTATATAAATAGCTTTGCTGGGTAATAACTCTACTAAGATAGTTCTATACAAAGATTTCTTTTGTAAATTACTATTCCTTGTGGTATTGTGGATATTACAGGACGTATTATTTCTACGAGTTTGGCATTGATACGCAACATGTTGCTCTAGTGGCTGCTGTAAATAGCGGCAAGGTACTTTATTATTGTTCTTCAGCTTTCTTTTATTAAATAAAACTCGAGTTTTTTTTTTCAACTTGCAATGATTCTAAGATGTGCAACTACAACATGTATATGCAATTTTTATTTTTTTTGCCTTACTAGTGTATATTCTTTTAAAAAATGCAAGCCATGCTTGGAACAAGTCGCATTGGGATTTTTAAATATTTCCTTGGCAGATATACTTTTACTAGTTTATGCTCTCTCAATTGAGGAAATTACTTACTAATGTTGTAAATTTCTTGAATAAAAATATGAGAATTCGTGTTTTAGAAGTGGAGAGGAGATATCCTGACCAAAATTCACTCCGAATTTCATCAAGCTTATTCAAACTCTCATGAATTTGCAATATAATAAAGCTCATAAGAGGTAACTTTAGACAATGCTCATTATTCCCACTAATTTGGGGAACCAATTACCTACGCAAGTATTAAATTTAGGAAAGTTTACAAACAACCTAGAACTTTAATGACAATAGTTATTACTTAATTGGCAAATAGAAACATATTTTAAATAGTAATTTCGTCAGTTCAAAAATTTTCATATGAGAATAATATGGTCATTTCATTATGTTTCACTATTAATTTGAACTTTTTTAATTTTTTTTTTTCTTTCTTCTATTAAAGGAGTAGTCATCTAAGGCATTTTTTTTCCTTTGAAAATTAATAGACTTTGGTAGGGTTTAATCAGAGAGTTGGAAAATATTGGGAACATTTGGAAATTATCATTAAGCTTGGGAGTGCTTTGTATATTTTTCTTGAATTTATTAAAGAACACTGCTACATGTGGTGGTGGTGGTGGGGGGGGGGGTGTCTTCTAATGTCAACTTTTTATTTTCTTTAATACTAAAAGCCCAAAGGGTTTTCTAAACCCTAGGATGAGGGGATGTAAGATGTACACCTCCTTTTGGGGGTGTACAAGTAGCGTTTCTCTTTATTAAATAATTCAAAAATAGGATGGATTTTTCTCATGTCATTGGTGGCCCTACATTGGTGCAATACTTCAATAATTATGTGGATGCAATGACAATCCTTGAGAAGCATAAGAAACTATGGACCTGGTATGGTGTCTATTATTTGGCCTACAAATTTCGATCTCTGGTCCTAGATTCATTGTACTCCCAGTTCGTTGTGTTTGTCCAATACATGTTGTTATTATTAGATTGGAAAAAGGGTATTTTAATTTGCAAAATAATAAACAAAATAATAATAATTAAATATTTCAGCTATTTTATCATGAATAAAATACTAATAAAGAGAAATTTGATATTACTAATGTGATCTGGGTTGGAGGTGTGTGAAAGGCTACCATAAGAGCACTTTGCCCCTCTCATGTAGGTGATATGCAATGACTACTCCATAAGTGCAATCAAGCCCAGGCTTGATCTGATGTCTCATTGGTCGGCATGTCTATTTCAGAGAAAATATGATCCCAAACTCCATTTGCCTGAAAGCATTATCAAGGATGAAGAATGACTGAATAGAAAGAGATTAAAAGACAAAGGAGTTCGTTTTGTTGTGGTTTTAGGAACCTTGCACCAAAGTTACATATATAATGCAGAGAAGACTATTTCGGAACCTTGCACCAAAGTTTCATATATAGTGCAGCGAAGACTATTTAGGAACCTTACACCAAGGTCTCATATATATGGAGAGAGATTAAGTGACACAACGAGCGTCAAATCCTAGGGGCTCAACCTACAGCACAGCGATGCAAGATTTGTTCTCAATTAGTAATTATTTTTGTTGACTTTACCTCGAGCAGACATAAGCCGCCTACGCCTTGTAGGTGTGATGCTAATGTCTACCTGATGATATGAGAGGAGCTGGTACTCCTCTTAGTTGGCAAAAGGTCGCAGAGAGGGGCCTCCATGATTTGGGGTCTTTTCACATTACTATATAAAACAATGCATATGTATGCAAAGTAGTACGATACGTATAGGCATGAAAAGTTTGTATGCTGCGGCAGGTCAACCTTATATTTTTGCATGGACTGACTAAATCAAGTGAACTTACCATAACCCAACCAGACAGAAGCTGGCATAGGAGTACCCTCAGCCTAAGTGAATTGCGTTGTGCAAAGGGGTATAGAGAGCTACATAAGTTTGTTTCCATGGTAGGTTGAACGAGATGACCCAGTAGGGCACTAGCAAGGTTTTAAGTATCCATCGGCACGGGCCGTATCTACCGTGCCGTACCGTGCCAACAAGATACCGGCACGATACAGCTCCCGTGCCGATGACACAATTCAAAATCATTTTTTCTTAAAATTACTAAGTAATTTTCTTAATAAAGTTCAAAATATTTGATAAAGATACATAATAAGCAATTAAAAAATTTTGTTGCTAAAGAAATTAAATATTTCATGCCATTATGTGTCGGCACGTATGTATTTTTTGTGACCGGCACTCATCGGGACGGCTCGGTACGCACCGTGCCGTACCGTGCCGGCAAGTTTTCGGCATGACCCCGTGCCACGGCACTTAAATCCTTGGGTACTAGTATCGAACACTCCACCTATCCCTAATTGTCAAAGTTTGAGCCCTTTAAAATAACCAGGGTACTAGCAGATAGCACGAGCCAAAGGAATAACATCACCAAGGTCCTACAAGCTTTATGCAAGCACTTAATTTAGATGCTAATAGACGTTTGGATTGATGTATGTGGGGTTCGGCTGTAAGACAACTAAATAGGAGTAGAAATATTAGTTCCGCTGCTGACCACGGGTACGCTTTATGCAAGCACTGAGGAGATCTCTGCCTAGCAATGACCGCAATTCCTTAAAAGCCACTTTCCCTTGGAAAGGTCTGAAGTTGTCTTCATGAAAAGATCCGATTGTAGCCCATGGGTAAGTTGTGAATCTTTCAGGTATCGTCGTGGTCAAGGCAAACCTAACGTTTCTACTCTCACTAAACTCCACTTACGGGAGAATCCAATTATGCCAATTCACGTCCCTTAGGTTAGTAAAACTAATGGTATAGTTGTGACGAAGTCCACAATGCAGGTGGAAATGGAACTCTTGGTCTCTTTAGTTGAAATGGCGGCATCTTTTTGTGCCAGAGATTTTTTTGTCTTGATTTAATGAGATAAATGAGAGAGTGCGAGAGCATTATAGTTACTTCATTTGTTAGATGTTTCTTGTGGGAATTTTGAACATGTCACAGCATTCTTCTTCCTTTTTAACACTTTAAAAGAAGTTAGAGAGACATAACACCTACACAGAAATATGCTTTTGTTTATTACTTTTGAGGTTATGCGTACTAGTTCAAAAGTTGATTTGAAATGTGATTTTTTGTTAAAAAGAAAATTTATGTTCATACATAGTATTCGTATGGTTTTCAAACTTCTGGGAAGCTTGTAGTTGTTACCTTTCCAATTTGCCTTATCATCCTTTACAACTCTACTGTCTAAAGTAATTACTTGTATTTGTTTAATATCATAATAGTTTTCTATGTGTGCCACAGGCATACATTGTTGGTGCTACTGCTCCACAAGTGAAATGGGAAGATGATGGTGTAAAGCTACGTTCAGCTGCCATATCTCTGTCAGTTCTGTAGCATATGAAATGAGCAATCAGGGTTCTACAAAAGGAAAAGGAAAGGCAAAAAAAAAGAAAGAAAATGAAAAAGAACATATAGGATTATTTCTCTCAAAGAGACTTTGACTTCAAAATTTTTGGAAGACATTACTGGGGAGAATTATAAGCGGCGGCTTGAACAAAAGGATGTAGAGGGAAGGCATTTTTGGCCAATGTGTTGTAAGGTTTGTGTCCAGATAATAAATGTAGTCCTTTGTAACTCGAAGCTTTTTTATATCTGAAATTTGTTAGAAATTCTTCTCCAATCTAATTTTTTTCCTATGAGAGTTCTTGAGTTCAAAGTAAGTTACACTGACAGATACTGGACTTATTATGAAATACACTTAGGTTGCAAAACTTCAATTCTTTTTCAACTGTTGCCGTTAATTAAACTTTGTTTAATAACCATAATGGAGGGATGATAGAGCAACCCAAAATTATTTCAAGACTATTATCAGTCAACTGCTATATCATCTCAAAGAAATATTGTGGTAGCTGAAGGTTGTTCTTCCTTTTGAGAATTAAGTGGAGTTTGATAGAGCAACCTGCTCAACATAAAAATTGGAGTTCAAACGGTGGAACAAATTGAACTGAAGTTGCTTAAGTGAGGTTTTGTTAGTTTAACCTGCCTAAAAATTTTGATTTGTCACCTAGCATCGCGTCTCTCTCCATTACTTGCAGTGGAAGAGATCACATTCATTTTGAAGCCACTGCATGTTGCAATGATGAGAGTTCTCGGATTGCAATTCCTTGCCTGGTTGAATCGTATAAATACTCATTACATGCAAAATGTTAAAGGATGGGTTAATTTTGCACGTTTGTTTTGGCAGCTGCGCTTTCAACGTTGGCTTTGGTAGTAACATTATTAGGTTATTTGCTATTATCATTATGATCCTATATTTACAAAACTGGAGGGCTCTATTTTTCGAGTCCTAGGCTCGCAATCCCGCTTCAATTTTAGTCTTATCAGTAGTTACTACATGCAAATGTTGAAAGATGGCAGTGTTTTTGTAAGTTCCTTTTCCTTGTTTTGATCGTACCATTGTTAGGTTATCTACTACTTGTATTATGATCCTGTTTTTAGAAAACTGATGTTGTACTTGTACGAAGTGTGAATTTCAGAATGCATCATTGAAAATTAATTATGAATAAATACGTAAACACCTCTTGAACTTAATGAGGTATGATTATCTAGTTGGCTAGCTGCACAGTAATGCAAAATCATGTTCAAGTACCACCAACCAACCACTAGTTAAATGTTTTGGCACCTTTTGCATGGGGTTTAAGGTTCATATTCAATCCAGGCTGATGTTTCATTAGCCCTTATAGTGGATCTTATGGCATCATAAGAATAGGGTGAAATAGATTTATACTTCTTTTTAGTGTACAACATAATATAATTTGATGATAATAAAAGAAAGAAGGAATTCATAGAGTAAGAGAAGAACCACATTTTCAAACACTCCTATACTTATATAATTCAGCCAACTGCATATGTCTGCACCAATCATATTTTCTGAGACTAGTGTTTCGGTGTTGGTGTTTAGTAGCTATTTAGGTGCGGTAGGGTTAGCCAGCTGACACATTTGTAGATGGTCGAGTTGAGTTAGAGTCATTTTAGCGTGAAATTAAAGCAAAAATGGACTTAGAACGTGAAATCTAAAGGAACTGTAGTTTCAATGATTTCGGACACCCTAATTAGGTTTCGGGGGTCAAATTGAGAGTTAGGCATTCAAGACAGTTTTGGATACTAGTTGTGGGCGCTCATAAGCTACTATAGCCATCCAGAAGTGAGTTGGTGGACCTTTCAAATTTATCGCACGATTTCTAACATGTATTGGGTGGCCGGTGACTTTCGGATGCAGATTCGAACACTCGAAGTGGACCACGATAAGTTTAGTATAGCTTTGACGATTTGGAAGTTGATTCGGGCACCCAAGAAGGGCTACATTGTACAGCGCTCCGACAAATGGGTCGTCCGGCACTGGATTCGAACGCCCAAAAGCGCGATATTGACCGTTGGATCATGTTTGATCTCGTTGCTTCGAGGGTTCATTTTACTCGTCGGTTTCTTCTATAAATTGAACCCCACCCCCGAGGAACTCTTTTACCACTCTTGAGCTAGAGTATGTTGGATAATTCTTTTCAAATAAGTTCTTTTAGTAAAATATTATTTAGATAATTTAAATCCGAAATAGTAGATTGTAATATATATCATGCAAATTACTACTATACTGTTAATAAGAAAATAGTAGGGATTAGATGAAGCCTGTTAATAAGAAAATAGTAGGGATTAGATGAAGCCTGTGAGTGTCGAGGCGTGTGGATGCACTGTCCTAGAAGCAAGATTGTCCCTCTATGTGCGAGGCTCCGGTAATCACTCCTAGCAATACAACAACCACTGTCCATCTCGTCGGCACGACTCTGAGATGGCGAGTAGCCAATCTGACGACTTTTAGAGATCCAGAAAAAGTAAAGCTCGAAGTAAAAGGAAAATAGCAAAACTGTAAATCTCAGTGTAAGAGTGCTCTGTAAATCAGAATAATATCCTCTACTTAACCAAGCTCCTCTTGCTCTATATTTATAGAGCCCAAGAGAAAGAGCCCAATACAACTCTCCCATGGACAGAATCCAGCGGATAGTTCCTTGGGTAGCCCACCAGGCACTTCCTAAGGCAAGGCTCTTGAGAAGCCCGAGAAGGCACTTCCCAAGGTAGGTCAAGTCAAGCAAAAAGAAAAGAGCAAATAAAAAAGAACCGGGTCAAGATCGTGTGCGCCGCCGCCTGCCCGACCCGACTCGGCTCGTGCGCACGTGTGTGTGTTTAGGAGAAGACTCTACTCTCACTTCCTCCTAACCAACACAAGCAAAAAAGGAGTATATAAATAGCTTCTACATGTGATGAGTTCCCGATGTGGCACTAAACATTTCATGTAGAGGGCTAAGGCTTTGGGCTCCCAGGCAAAGCCCATTGATATTGGGCCACCCAGAAAAGCCCATAGGCCAAAATTAAGTTTGAAATCACATAAAAATCCAAAAAAATCCCAACAATCCCCACATGATTTAAAACTTGAAATAAAAGAAATAAAAACAAAATAAATAACAAAATAACTAAATACAGATACTGGATCCCTTATACCACGTATTCGGCGAAGATACCTTTCAGGTTCGTGTTAAGGATTTTTGTATTGCCGTATTTCGTGAAGTTGATTGAGTCTTGAAGATTAAAGACGAAGACTTGTCGATCACATACATCAATCTCAAAAAGAATGGATTCAAAATGTCAAGTACGTTCAACTAAGTACTTTTGGTGATTTGAATACATTCTTATAGCTTAGAAACATTTAGAATAATTTCGGGTTTGTGTTAAGGATTTTTGTATTGGCGTATTTTGTGAAGTTGATTGAGTCTCGAAGATTGAAAACGAAGACTTGTCGATCACATACATCAATCTCAAGAAAAATGGATTCAAAATGTCAGGTACATTCAACTAAATATTTTTGGTGATTTAAATACATTCTTATAATTTAGAAACACTTGGAATAATTTTTATGGACTAAAAATAAAAAATTGGATATTTTGTGTGTTCTGGATCCAATTCATGCAAATCTAGTCCGGACCCCGAACATTATTTGGTTCATGCGAAATACCAAGCCTGGACATTTTGTATTGGTAAAGAAGATTTTTGCCAAGCTTGGATGCAGCAGTTCCGACGAATCCGGTTCAGAGTAAACCTTGATGTATTGAACTTCAGTTTTTTTTCTTTTTCTTTAACAAGTTATTTTGCAGGTTTTTTCTTCTATTTTCATTTCAATTTTGAACTATCTTCCCCACGATTTCTTTTTGGCTTGCTTTCTGACAAAAGGGGGGAGTAAATGAGAACAATGAGGAACAATGAACGAACAATGAGAACACGCCATATGATGACTAACTATTCTACTGATTATTTGGGCATGTAATATTCTAACTTCTAACATTAGGTGGTTGAACATGTGATAGTATGATGATTTGAACTTTTTGAACCTTTTGCATTGAACTGTGAATATGTGACATTATAAAAATTATGATTTGGAACTTGAAGATGATATGTGAATTTGATTGTCTATATTTATGCATATCCAATCTCTAATGTTTTTTGTAATCTCTCTGGTTGTCTATTGAATTAAATTCTTGTGTTACTAATGAATTTTTCTGTCAAGAATTTTTCTTCTGCAGAGAGTACAAGAATTGAAGACTCTTAGTTGTCTAAGTTTAGAGTTTGTATTAAGAGTTTATCTCTTGTATCACATTTTATTTGGATCGTTCATACGTATTTTTGTTGTTTTGGTGATAGCAACAAAAATTATTCTTCTTTATTTTTGTGGATTGTATGTTTTGTCACGAAACCGCCAAAAGGGGAGATTGTTAAGGATTTTTGTATTGGCGTATTCCGTGAAGTTGATTGAGTTTGAAGATTGAAAACCAAGACTTGTCGATCACATACATCAATCTCAAGAAGAATGGATTCAAAATGTCAGGTACGTTCAATTAAATATTTTTGGTGATTTGAATACATTCTTATAGTTTAGAAACACTTGGATTAATTTTTATGGACTAAAAATAAAATACTGGACATTTTGTGTGTTATGGATCCGAATCAGGCAGATCCAGTTCGGACCCCGAACATGGTTTGGTTCATGCGAAATACCAGTCCAGATCAACCCTCTTTCAGTTCGGACCCCGAACATTGTTTTTGTTATATCGCATGAATCAGTCCGGATTAGACCCAATCCAGTCCAGACTGCGAACCATATTTCTGGGAATTTACTTGGCTGTTTCGCCAGTCTGGATCAGCCTAATTCTAGTCGTTACTGTGATGACCCGGATCTCTGCAGAGCTGCTACAGTGCGTTGGAGTGGCTGTTGGAGGCCTACATGGTGTGTTGGAAGTGTCTGGGGCATAATTGGGCACAAGAGTTGGACTTCGGAGCTTATTTGGACCATGTGAGTGATCGGTGGACCCTGTGGAGGGTTTAGAAGTAGTTTCGCGCGAATCGGATATTTAATTTGGGCTCCGCACGAAGTTTGGGTTAAGAACACATTTCCGGGTGCCTTCGGCAATTTTTAGAGTTGGAATTTGGCGAAACGGACGTCAAATTCGGATTCAGCGCGCGAAAACGGTCAAAATGGACTACCCACTAGTCATTTTTGAGCTCGGGTTACTGTTCACCGCCGGAACAGTGATTCCGGCGATCGCCGGCGGCGGCGGGCAGCGGCGGAGAGCGGCGGCGCGGCCTCGGGCAGGCGGAAAGCGGCGGCGGGCAGGGCGCGTGGGCGCGGGCAGGGCGCGCGGGTGCGCGGTCCACGCGGCCGGCGTGCACCGGAGAGGGGTGCCACGTGGCAACACGTGATTGGACGGTTCACTGGTCCCGGTCCACGGAGTTGTGCGGTGCACAGTGGACTGGGCGGGAAGACACGTGGCAGCGTAGCATTGGTTCGGTGTTTGTGGTTGTGTGCACCGGGTGCAGTGAGCGAGAGGTTTGACACGTGGCGCGCGGGGATTGGGCGCGCCACTGTGCGCGGCAGGGGCGGCGGTGCGCGGTGTACGGTGGACCGGATAGGGACACGTGGCAGAGGTTGTTTGGTTTGGTGTTTGAGATTGTTGTGCACCGGGTTCAGCGAAATTATGGCTTGGACATGTGGCGCGCGGGGATTGGGCGCGTCACTGTGCGCGTACGGGCGGCAGGCGGCGCGCAGGCGGCAGGCGGCGGCCGGCTGGCGTGGCGGGCACGGCGGCAGGTGGCGCACGCGGGCGCCACGTGGCAGCCCGCCATTGGCGGGCGCCAACTGCCCGTTGACCGGGGGGGTACGCCACGCGGCGCGTGGTGAGTCGGCCGGTTCGGGTGTCCCGCGTCCGGGGACACGTGTCGGCGCGTGGGGCGGGTCGGACGTCTGGGCGGTCCGACCGGATCCCGTGCGGGATGGGCCGTCAGTGGGCCGGGCCACTGTGCGGGCCACGTGGCGGGCTGTGGAGGTTCCGGGCCTGCACAGTAACGGGCCGGGCCCGTTACTGTAGCAGCCCGCACTGTGCGGGCCACGTGGCGGGCTGTGGAGGTTCCGGGCCTGCACAGTAACGGGCCGGGCCCGTTACTGTAGCAGCCCGGAAGTTTTCGGGCGCCCGGAAAGTGGGACACGGGGGTCATTTCTGGATTTGTTTGGAATGGCCTATAAATAGCCAACCCGAGCCTCCTCATTTGGCTTTTTTCTCCCAAACCGCGCATCTTCTGCCCGAGCCACCTTAAGGAGATTTGTTCACCTCTTGATGCTTGATCTTCCTGCCAAGTTCTGGGATTTTAGGAGGCACGAATCCCGAGGTTCCCTATTTTACGGCGCGGCGCGACGATGCATTTCCTGTTTCCTTCTTCGACACAGCAGTGATGTTTTGGCTCCCCTGGGCTACCCCGAGGTCCTTTTTCAGTGATTCTTGAGCCGATAGACTCCTTACAGATAAGGTTTCAACTTTCATTTTGATAGCGCTTTTCGGTTTCGAGGTTTTGGCACGTTTCCCGAGGCATCTTTGACCCCCATTTTTCTGTGGTGGATTTTGGACAGCACCAACTTGCCGATTTTATATCTCAGCCTAGGAACATCGGATCGAGGCGATTCAAGAGTCGATTTTGATCTACTCGTCGCGAGGAACACAGCGGTGATTTTTCTGGGATTTTAGGAAATTGTTTCGAAGGTGAAAATTACTGTTTTCTCAGTGTACAGTGTGCAGTTTTTCTTTACAGTTTGATGTTTGGATTACCACCTTGCCGAATTTATAACTTGGCTTACCGAACTCGGATTTGGGCGTGCAAGGTACCGTTTCGAAGCTATCGACGCGAGGATCGCCGTGATATTTTTCTTGGATTTTTCTGGGCGCTTTCTGCAGGTGATAATTTAACAGATTCGGGACTGTTGTTGTTTGGGTTAATTAAAGCAATATTTGGGAACCTAAGTGTATTTAGTGGACTTTGTGTTGTGCCAGGAGTGTTTCGGGTATACTGTACTTGTTGGAGCGCAGGATTGGAGTTTTTGGTATTTTCAGCTGTACGGACCCGGACAGTTAGCGCTTCAGGTGGGTGGTTGTTGCTCGCCTCTATGTCTGACTTACTCACTAAGTTTATTAGAAAACCCCCTTTGAGCATATTGATTGATTAATATGCATGATTGACTGATATACATGTGAGCCTATCATCTGAGATTAATTTAGTGGATATAGCATGTTGGGGATATTATTGGGATAATATTGCTGTTGGAACATGATCATTGGAATAATTTAATAAGTGATGATTAACATGCCACATTAGCACCTAGAATTGTATGAAAGAGGATTAAATGGATTAACTGTTGGGACATAATGATATATCAATGTGCGGGTTTCACTGTGAGATTTATTATGGATCAGGGATTATATGTGTAGTTGACTGATGATGTTAGTATGATGGACATATTTATGTGGATTTATTATTTGTTACACCTGCAAAACTGTTATTTGCTATTCTCCATTTCATATTGCCTGAGGACTTTTGCATGCTTATTTGGACATCTAGATAGGCCACTATTTTATTGCTACACTATCATATTGGGATTTGACTTAGGAGAAACCATGATTGCTTTCTTTCTCCTTTTATTTAGACTTTTGAGTCATGTTGCTCGGGTTCGAGCAGAGGTTTGGGATAGTGTAGCTGGGACCTGAGGGTCAGTGATAGGGTGTACCTGATGTTGGATTGTGGGTTATTGCGGCAACCGCGGACAGTAGGCGGTTGACCAGATCTTGGTTATTTCACCCAATTGTGGGTTGGGGGTTATTGCGGTGACCGCGGACTTTGGGCGGTTGACCGGATGTTTACTATTGCATCAGATTGGGTATTAGATTTCTCTAGTGGATGGTATTTCCCACTTTTGAGTACTATTGTATCGGATCGGGGTTTCATTAGTGGACGGAGTTTCCCACTTTGATCATAGTCATGATCCAGTCCTGCTATTGTGAGATATTGGTTACAGAGATGCTTGATACAGTGATACTTTACTCGTGTGGGTCGCTCCCCTCGAGTGCCACTCCGGAGTAGGCTTTAGACCGTGTTGGGTTCCGGTCAGTTGGTGAGTTGTGAGTGATGGCAGAGCAGGCAGTACCAGTTTTACTGGTGACACTAGATTGGGTCTATTTAGCCAGATGTTGTTTCCTGGTGCATTCATACCGTCATTTCCTTCGGTATTGCATTTAGAGGCATACTTGTTGTGGTTTCCCCTTTTATTCAGTAGTTCTGTTTACAGCTTTACTACCTGCCCTTTTCTTGCCTCGAGTAGACTTAGTGGGTACGCCGGAGCTTGAGGCTTTACCCACAGGGGGAGGCTACTGGTTTACTAGTGGTTCTCACCCCCACTGTTGTTTCCTCTTCTTTTTCCCCCCTGTTTTGCAGAGTCCTCTTTGGAGTTGCTGATCTTCGGTCGTTGTTCGGGGCGAGGGAGTCACGAGCTAGATCGTACCACCCGAGGAGTGTAGCTGTATCCCCTGGTTGGAGATTCCTCGTAGCTGTTGGCTGGTTTTTACTGTTTATCTGGAGGAGAGAGATCTTTTGTATTTGGAGAGACTGATGTACTATAGTTTTAGTTTATCTCCTTTTATAGTCGAGAGATGCTGTACTGAGGACATTGTATGATGATTATCTGTATTTGAGGAAATGGATATTGTACCTTATTTCATGATGTATAGTAATTGGATTTTTATTTTACAGCATTTTATTTCAGCTCTGATATTTGTGTAGCTATAGTACTATCTTTTGCAGGTTAGACGCTTCGCCTATGCGGGTTTTGGCATAGGTGGCGGATCTGTTGGCGAGCCCGGGTCGCAGTTTCGACCCCGGGGCGTGACAGATTAAGTTGGTATCAGAGCTTAGGGATAGGTCAATTGGGACTGTAGAAACCCTAGGCTTATGGTTGGACCCTAGGATGACTTCGTGAGAGTCGTGAGTTTTGCGAGAGTCCTGATTGAGTTTTATACCTCTCCCGAGTGATAGGATGGGTGATCGGCATGTTTATTCTCCTAAGCAATTATGTTGGCTGCAGACAACATAATGCGGCGGAACGGTTGACATGCTCTAGACTCTCGCCGGATTGGGTCGAGTTTTGTTTTGTGCTGTGGTGCAGTTGGTCGTGGTGAGCGGTGTCTCCCCGACGCGTTGTGTGGATTGGTGTGCACTTGTCGCAGCGGTGGAGCTTGAGCGGATTGTTTTTGTGGCCGGATACCTGGATAGAGGTTAGAGAGCTTCAGGCCCCGATGGCAGGATTGTCTGAGGTTTTTCAGCGGCAGAGTGAGCCGCCGGTCTAGGTGACACAGTTGTCGGAGCAGTGGGCAGCCCGACAGTGTTTTTCTCCTGAGACCACCTGGTTATTGTATCCTCAGCGACAGTGATTTCTGAGGCGCCGATGGAGCGAGTGGCCCCTCCGTGCTACTGTTTTGTGTTGCAGCACCGAGGCGGGGTGGATTGTTGATAGTGGATGAGTTGTGAGACATTATCGATCGATAGAGCCAGTTTTGGCAGATGAACCACCCTGATTTATGGATTTGAGAGGGAGCCCTTGGAGGCAAAATCGTGGTTGGTGGTGATGGAGTGATCAATTGAGAGTCTCCCTGTGATAGGGAGTTGATGCAGTGGTTGAATTGTGCGCTCCAGATCTCGAGGGACGAAGCGCGTAGGACGCGTGCGATTGGTAGTGGATTGCGCCAGAATACCCTTGTAGTTTATTTGATCCCTCGGTTTTGGATTATGGATTTTGGATGCCTCGATGGAGTAGGCATTGTGTATGGAGCGTACTGTTGCAGTTCCTGTGGATAGGGATCTGCCGCCAGAGGCGAGTTCTGGATAGAGGCGCCTGGCGCTAAGTGTTGGGGGACAGATTGGCCGGCAGAGGCATTTTCCCTTTTCCAGGTGGCAGTTGTCCTTGTGGACGGATTGTGTAAAGCTTACCCAAAGGGAGGTTATCCTTTGTGATGGATAACATTCGTGTTTGGGGTACAATGGATACGCTTGAGGGGTGAGCTGAGTAAGGATAATTGTATAAGGAATTGCAGGAATTAATTGTGTTTTGTCTTATGACGATTGCCATGATGGATTTTCTGAGATGTCAGAGGTCAGGTGGACCCCGGTGGCAGCATCAGCATCGTCATCAGAGTGGCGCAGCGGTAGCGTGGATTGTTGTCTGCAAAGGGCTTTATTCCTTGCCTCAGTGTGAGCTGTATCCCCTGGTTGGAGATTCCTCGTAGCTGTTGGCTGGTTTTTATTGTTTATCTGGAGGAGAGAGATCTTTTGTATTTGGAGAGACTGATGTACTATAGTTTTAGTTTATCTCCTTTTATAGTCGAGAGATGCTGTACTGAGGACATTGTATGATGATTATCTGTATTTGAGGGAATGGATATTGTACCTTATTTCATGATGTATAGTAATTGGATTTTTATTTTACAGCATTTTATTTCAGCTCTGATATTTGTGTAGCTATAGTACTATCTTTTGCAGGTTAGACGCTTCGCCTATGCGGGTTTTGGCATAGGTGGCGGATCTGTTGGCGAGCCCGGGTCGCAGTTTCGACCCCGGGGCGTGACAGTTACCGCCATGCGGGTAAAATCAGTTTTAGGCAGTTTTTGATTATTATCTCTTTCCAAACGGTTTCTAGCCTATAAATAGACCCAAAAGTTCATCTTTTAGGGTAAGCCGATTAAGCCGAAAATAATCCACATATAGAAAAGAAAGGAAAACACGTTCTATTTCATTTTTTTTTTTCTATATTGATCGATTTGATTCTTAGGGTTTCACAACTCTTTATCTTTTGTAAGAATTAAATTGATGAATACTTAGACGGTATTTTTTTTGTCTATCTATGATTATCTAAGTATTTAATATCATCACCACCAATAAACAAACAACGATTTCCGAAAGAAACATCGGTGCGTGGATTTGCGTGGCCTTGTGGATTCAAGGTGTATCGACTTCGTGGATTCGGAGTTAGGTGCGTTCGTGTGATCCACTCGTGCTACATTGGTGACGACCGTGGATTCGGTTAGACTTCGTGGATTCGAAGTTGGACGCAAATCGTGTGATCGAGGCATGTTGAGGACTGCGGAGAAGATCTACTTGGAGCGTATGGAAAAGGTTGAGAAGTAGGTTTGCGTTATATCACTTTGTACGTGTTTTAATCTTAGTGGATTTTTCCATGTGATCGGTCCCGTGATTTTTTACTCATGGATTGGAGTTTTCCACGTAAAATCTTGCGTACATTTTTTTATTTTTCGCATTGGGTTATTTTTACGCAAAGATTTCTGAGTTTTATTGTTTACACCTATTCATCCCCCCTTTAGGTGGTTTATTTTCTATTTAGATCATTGGATCCCATAACCCACAAGTGGTATCAGAGCGGGAATAGGGTTGTAAATAATAGTTGAGGGTGGAAACATCAATCGACCTCCGTTCTTTGATGAAACCAATTAAACTTGTTGGAAAGTACGCATGAAAGCGTTTTTAATTTCTATCGGTGAACGGGTGTGGCAATCAATCGAAACCGGATGGAAACATCCTATTGAAATTATCGTTGATGCACAAATCCCTAAATCTAGGACGAAGTGGTCAAGGGAAGAAATTGAGTTATCTTCTTACAATGGCAAGGAAATTAATGCTTTATTTAATGCCTCATCACAAACAGAATTTTCTTGCCTCTCGGCTTGTGAGACAGCGAAAGAAATCTGGGATACTCTACAAGTTACACATGAGGGTACTAGTTTGGTGAAGGTTCAAAAACTGCAGATGCTTACGAGCAAATTTGATTCAATTCATATGGCAGAGAATGAAACCTTCACAGCTTATTCAATTTACCGCTGTCCACAAAACCAGCCAGAAAAGGCTAAATTTCACCTGTGATAATGTGGTGACCCGGATCTCTGCAGGGTTTCTACAGTATGACCGGCAGCTTCTGGAGGCCTGCGTGGTGTGTTGGTGGTGTTTGTGCACCAATTGGACACAAGTGGTGGACTACGGGCTTAAAATGGATCATGTGGGTGCTCGGGGGACCCCGTCGGATGTTTAGAAGTAGTTTTGCGCGAAGCGGATATTAAATTTGGACTCAGCACGAAGTTTGGACCAAGGAACACCTTCCCGGATGCCTTCGGCAATTTTTAGAGTTGGAATTTAGCAAAACGGATAGCGGATTTGGATTCAGCGCGCGAAAACGATGGAAATGGACTACTTGTATTTTTCGGAGCCCGGATGACCCGGCACGGATTTCGAGGCAGAGGTACTGTTCCGGCACGGTGGGCGGCGGCGGCGGCGGCGGCGGGCAGCGGCGGAGCGTGGCGGCGCGGACGCAGGTGCGGCGGAGGGCAGGCGCGGGCAGCACGCAGTGTGCGGGCAGGCGCGCGGGTGCGCGGGCAGGTGCGCGGTCCACTGGCCGGCGTGCACCGGAGGGCAGGACACGTGGCAGCTTGTGACTTGTTGGTATTGTGGGTGCGGTCCACGGGGAAAATGAGCGGGTGTACGGTGGACCGGGGGTGGACACGTGGCGGCCACTGGTTGGCCGGTCCACATGCGCACTGTCCATGGAGCAGGCGGGACCTGCCTCGGGGCGCGTGCGTGTAGGGATGGCAGGTGGCGCGCCTGCGCGCGCACATGGGCGCGGCTGGCGCGCGCTGACCGGGTGCGCTCCACGCGTCAGGGTCCCCTTCTGCCACGTGGCGCACAGGCAGTGGTGGATTCGGCTGTCCGATGTTCTGTGGGCTACGTGGCATCCTGTGGGCGATTCGGGCTTGAACAGTGTTGGGCCGGGCCCAACACTGTAGCAGCCCAAATCAATTCGGTCGCCTGGAAGTGGGGACTTATCCATCATTTCTTGATTTGTTTTCTGGAGCCTATTTAAGCGACCCGAGCCGCCTTCTTCTTCCTCTTTCCTACATTTCGGAGCCTCTTCTCACCTCGACGCCTTCTACAAAGTTGTTCCCCGCACAGTGCTGCTTTCATCTGTGGATTTCGGGCATTTTACATGGCATGCTTCCCGAGGTTTCCATTTTTACAGCGCGGCGCGATGCTCGTTCATTTGTGGCCCCCTTCGTCGCGTTTCGGTGTGAGGACTCCCCCGGTTCACTCTCGACCTCCGTTTTAAGCGATTCTTGCGCCGTTGGATCGGCGACAGACAGAGCTACGATCTTGGTATTTCTAGCTTCCCTTCGTTTCATGCTTTTCGAGGAGGTTTTCCAAGCTTACTATGACCCCTTTTTCTGTGTTGGAGACTGGGACAGCGGCTCACTTCTTTGGCGATCTCCGCGCTCGAGCATCGGATGGAGGCGTACCTATAGTCGTTTTGCATCTACACATCGCAAGGAACATCCTCGTGATTTTTTTGGATTTTACTGAATTTTTTCGAAGGTAAGAAAATTCTAATTTTTTGGACAGAGTTGTACAGTTTTTATACTCGGGGAATTTTGAGATGGTCACCTTGTGGAATTTGTAACTTGAGCTACAAAACTCGGATTGGGACGTGTAGGTACTCGTTTTGAAGGGCTTGTCGCGACGAACGCAGCGATTATTTTTCTGGATTTTTTCGAGTTCATCTCGCAGGTGAGATTTAAGCTTTTCGGGGTTGTCTCCCGCAGTTTTTGCAGTGTAGTGGATTACCGGCGCCCCGCATTGTTTAATTTGTATCTTGGTCTACAGGTGTTGGAACGGGGCGTATGAGTACTCATTTTCGGGCTACTCGTCGCGAGGATCGCAACCGTAAATTTTCTAGAATTTTTGGAGCAATGTTGGAGGTGAGAATTGCCTATCTCTGTGCTGTTTTGGAAAAACGACAAGTGTATGTTTGGGGGTATTGATTGGTGAGTTGTGTTGTTTGTTGTGGTGTTGCATGTTGGGGTGATGTTGTTTGGAGTTGAGACTTGCGCGACTTGTACCAAGGATACGGGTTCAGCGGATTATGTTAGCAGGTGGCCACGCTCTTCACCGACTTCAGCTTTGCCTGCGGAAAGCGTTTCAGGTGGGTGCTTTGTTTCTAGAACCGGTGGACGGTTCTCTAATTCTGTATGTTAGGATGCATGCATGTTTAGGATACATGGTTCGAGTTTGAAAGGTAGGTAAGCTTGATAATGATAATTGTATAAATGATTACAAGAATAGTATTTATGATGTATACTGAGGACTTGCATGATCTGGACATCTATGTTGATGATTAATGTAAGCTTACCTAGGATAATGTTACCCTATGTGATTATGTAACATGCCATGTTAGCACATAGCCTTTTTGTGGTTGGTTTATGCGATGGGGCAGGATTATATAGCTATGTGCGGATTTTTACTCTGAGGAGTTATTATGATCGAGGATTATGGATAGGTGTAGGCATTGATGATTTTGGCATGGGGTTTACTTTCTTATATTCTTCTTGAGAACAAATGCATGCTTGTATGGACATATAGTTAGGCCACCTTTTACTGCTACACTACTTATTGGAACTTGACTTAGGAGAAACCATGTTATCCTTTTCTCCTTCTTTGTTAGTCAGGCGGTCTGAGTTGCTCGGGCGCGAGCAGGGGTCAGGGGTAGTGTAGCCGGGACATTGGTGTCAGGGACGGGTTGTGCAGGATTGCAGTTGGCAGGGTTTTGCAGTGACCGCGGACTTTGGGTGGTTGACCGGAGGTCGGCTATAGGACTTGGTTATAGACGGCAGGGTATTGCGGCAACCGCGGATATTGGGCGGTTGACCGGATGTTTACTTTTGCGTCAGATTGGGTATCAGTTTTCTCTAGTGGACGGAGATTCCCACTATTTGAGTACTTTCGCATCTGATTGAGGACCGCGGCTTTCTTTAGTGGTTGAGCTTTCCCACTTTGATCAGAGTCATGATCCAGTCCTGCTGATTTATACTACTTATTATACTTATCACTGAGATACTTTACTCGTGTGGGTCGCTCCCCTCGAGTTCCACTCCGGAGTGTGTTACCGACAAGCTTTGAGTCCTTGAGACTCCGATGTTATGCGTTGGCCAGCATACCCGATTTGGCAGGCATAGCAGGCAGTACCAGTTTTACTGGTGGCACCCGATTGGGTTTATTACAGGCAGTTACCTTATTATTACACTCTTGCCAGGGGGACCGAGTGGAGTCTAGTAGCTGTGTTTAGACCTGTGCTAGTGTTGTTGGGAACCGTTTGGGGATTGACGGTGGTCCCGAGGTCGTTGTGAGTTAGTCGACCGTTGTGCGAGAGGTTTGGTGATCTTGAGGCTATCCGTTCTGAGAGAGAGCGTGGATTTTGACTATAGCCTGCATGAGCCACTACTTGATAGTGAGTTAGTCCGTTTGGGCGCCCTACATAATTCCTGCCCGTCAGTGGGAGGTGGTTGTAGGTGGGCGCAGGTTTGACTGGACCAGATGTGGCAGTCAGCTCGATTGGGTCGATTGTGCACTTCATGTGCTAGTGGTTGCATACCATTCTTTGTTTCTCCCCTTTTGAGCATTTAGATAGAGGCATGGTAGTTGTTGAGAGTCTCCAGCTTTTCTATTTCAGTCTTTACTGCTTTGGTCATCTTATGCCTCTAGTGGACTTAGTGGGCAGATCGTCGGGCCTGGTGGCGGTACCCACTGAGAACTCCCTTTTTGGTGTAGTTCTCACACCCGTTGGGGTTTTCCCCCTCCCTTCTTTTCTCTTCTTTGTTTTGCAGAGTCTTAGCGGGTGTTGCTGATTCTGCGGTTGTTGATCGAGGCGAGGGAGTCGCGTGCTAGATCCCTACCCGTCGTTGGAGAGTAGCGGTACCCCTTCTGTGGAGATCTTCAGTAGATTAGCTATTTTATTTCCCTCTTTTGAGAGACTGATGTAGTGAGGATATGATATATATTGAGAGCTTGTACACTGATGTATTTATTGGAGATACCTCCCTGTTGAGTTCTGAGTTTTGTATATGAGGATATTGTAGGGTTACTATTTTTGGGAGATGGACATTATTGTATTATTTCCAGTTATACAGTGATTGATTTTAGTTTACAGTAGATTCTTATTTATAGCTTGATATCTGTTTAGCTGTAGTACTTTTCTTGCAGGTAGGACGCTTTGCCTATACTGGTTTGGCATAGGTGGCGGATTTGTTGGCGAGCCCGGGTCGCATTTTTGACCCCGGGGCGTGACAGATAAGACCTCAGAAAAATTCCAAAAAAATAACCATTGCGATCCTCGCGGCGAGACGATCGAAACGAGTATTTGCACGTCCAAATCCGACACCTGTAGGCCAAGAAACAAATGAAGCACCGCCGCGAGCCAAAATTCCTCACAACAAATATTCTGCGGCAAACAGTCCAGAAGATGCATAAATCTCACCTCTGTGCAGTCCTCCAAAAATTCTAAAAAAATCACGATTGCATTCCTCGCGTCAAGTAGATGAAAATCGAGTTTCATACGTCCAATTCCGATACCCGTAGGCCAAGATATAAATCCGACAAGCCCGTGCTGTCCGAAAAGCCACCACAAAAAATAGGGTCAAAAGATGCCTCGGAAACTGTGCCAAAAGTTCGAAATAGAGCAAAGCGATCGACACAAAAATCGAAGGCCTACCTCTCAAGAACATGCTGCCATGAAAATCGTCCAAAAATTCCAACCGGGTGATCCAGGGTGCCTCGTGCACCGAAAAGCGATGATAGGAGCCAAAACCGAAGAAGCGTCGAAGTGCGCCGCGTCGCAGAAAACGCCGATGCCGCGGCCTCCAAAAATTCTAGGAATTCATCAAAGGGTGGAGGAGAGAGAGAGAGGAAGAACTTCTCTGAAGAAACCCCCAAGAGAAAAGGCCTCCATCAGCCCAAAAACGAATATCTTCTGGGCCTATTTATAGGCCTAGCAAAACAATTCAAGAAATGACCATTGGGTCCCCACAATCGGTCGCCCGGAACAGTTCGGGCGCAAACAGTGCGCCCGAACCCGCCAGATCTCAGCCGCTCATCAACGCTCGGATTCACCTCAGGCTGTCACGTGGCCTCGAACAGGCAACAGCTAATACAGCCAACCACCATGCGTCGCGTGGCCCGCGCGGAGGCTGACACGTGGCGCGCCCACGCGCGGGAACCGCGCGTCAACGCATCGGCCGCCGCACCCATGTGCGCGCTAGCGCCGCCGGCGCCCCCGTGTTGCATACGCATCCCGAGGCACCAGCCTCCCTGCTTCGTGGACCGCGCCCGTGCACCAGCCCATCGCACGATTCCACGTGTCCACACCAAACCAATTAGCAAACGCCACGTGGCACGCTTCTCCGCTGCACCGCACGCGCCAGCCCACGCGCTCGCACGCCTGCCCGCGCCTGCTCCGCCGCGCTCCGCCGCTGCCCGCCGCCGCCGGCGATGCTCGGCCTGCCGGAACAGTACCCTGCTACCTCAAAAATCGTGCCAAGTCATCTGGGCTTCAAAAAATTCAAGTAAATAATGCGTTTCGATCATTTTCGTGCGCTGAATCCAAATCCGCTGTCCGTTTTGCCAAATTCCAAATCCAAAAATTGCCGAAAGCTTCCAGAAAGGTGTTTTTAATCCTATTTTTTATGCTGAGTCCAATTTTGATATCCGTTTCACGCGAAACCCCTTCTAAACATTCGACGGGGTCATCCGATTACCCACGTGATCCATTTAACACCCGAAGTCCATTACTTAAGTCTAATTGGTGCACCAACACCGCCGACATGCCACATAGTCCTCCAAAAGCTACTGGTCACACTGAAGAAGCCCTGTTTGTCTAACAATAAGTCTATTGCGAAAATTCGGGTCCTCACAGCTTATCACTTTACTCTATTCGTCACTGATTTCTCACATTGTGACAGGTTCAGTCGAGGGTGGGATCTGGGACGATGGTGAGGCCACGACGTGAGGATTATGGCCTTACTCGGGGCTAGATACTCTACTTTCCCTTTCCTTTGGCTATTTCATTCGAGTTAGTAGTTATGTGAGTATGATATGTTGATGTGGATGATGTGGATGTTGGGACGGTTGCATGTTCTGTGGATGAATGCTTTATTTTTATCATGGTCGGCAGTTTTCAAATAATCGAAAAAGATTGTGAAAATATTTTGAAAAATATAGGCGTCGGATGGGCACCGTTTTTAAAACCCTGTGGATTTATGAATTGTGAAAATATTTTGAAAAACATAGGTGTCGGATGGGCACCGTTTTTAAAACCCTGTTAATTTATCCTTTCCAAAGTTAGCCGGCCTTTTTAATGCCTGATGCAATATGGTCTTTGCTTTCCTTTACTTATGTGCACTAGCGTGGTTGAAGTGAATGCTGCGATTGTGATGCCGTGCATATACAGAGGAGACGCCGCCCGTTTGCGGAGTGAATTTGTATATGCGGCGGATCTGGGCACGTGCCGGAGGGAGGGAATGTTTCAAAAAAAAAAAAATTTATTACACTATTTTTCCACTTCATTAAACCCCCGGGGTGTGACACAACCGTACGCCCTCTACCCACTCGGCAGGAGGGGGAGACGCGACCGTAGTCGGGAGGGAGAATCTACTCCATGAATCACCAAGGGGCGGACCTATCGGAGGACGTGGTGGCAGGTACTACTCTGATTTCTGACTCTCGAGCTAGAACTTTATTTGACACTGGAGCATCCCGCTCCTTCGTATCCCGTACTTTCGCCCATGCCCATGATCTAGAAACGAAACCCCTAAGCAACCTTATGACCGTCTAGACCCCTGGGGGGCCTATTGAGGCGGTTAGCTTTGTGCCCTCCTGCCCGATAAGGTTGGGAAGGCTAGCTTGCACTTGGGACTTGGTGGTCATTTCGTTGAAAGAGTTCAACATAGTTTTAGGAATGGATTGGCTTACTAAACACCAGACGGAAATTGACAGTGAGAAACGTCAAGTGCGACTACGGGAACCGGGTCTTTCGGAGAATGTGTACCTAGCGTGTAAGAGCACCTTCTTTTCGACCGTCATCTCCGCATCTTGGGCCAGGTGAATGATGGAAGGCGGGTGCGTGGCTTACTTAGCCTCGGTGGACTTGGTGACGTGACCCACCTTGTCGCTCTCCGACATTGCAGTCATAAGGGATTTTCCAGACGTTTTCCCGACCAAACTTTCGGGGATGCCGCCCGGGCGTGAGGTCGACTTCTCTATCGAACTTATTCCGGGCACGCAACCCATCACGAAGGCACCGTACAGAATGGCCTTCGCCGAATTGAGGGAACTTAAGGCACAACTGGATGACCTCTTGGACAAGGGTTTCATCAGACCGAGTGTGTCGCCATGGGATGCACCCGTACTATTTGTAAGAAAGATGGATGGGAGCTTAAGCCTGTGCATAGATTATGGGGAGATAAACAAGGTCACGGTGAAGAACAAATATCCCTTGTCGCGTATTGACGACCTGTTCGACCAACTGCAAGGAGCGACGGTGTTCTCAAAGATCGACCTCCAGTCCAGCTTCCACCAGCTTAGAATTAGAGGTGAAGATATACCGAAAATAGCCTTTCGGACTCGCTACGGCCACTACGAGTTTACGGTAATGCCGTTTGGGCTTACCAACGCCCCAGCGATGTTAATGGATATGATGAATAGGGTTTCTAAACCCTTTCTGGACCAATTCGTGGTGGTCTTTATCAACAACATCCTCATCTACTCTCGCACAGACAAAGAGCACGAGGAACACTTGCGAGTAATCCTCCAGACCCTCCGGGACCAGAAATTGTATGCCAAACTCAAGAAGTGTGGGTTCTGGCTCTGCGAGGTAGACTTTTTGGGATACATAGTCTCAGCGTCGGGAATAGCGATAGACCCGAGAAAGGTAGAATCCATGACCAACTGGGCCCGGCCAACAACGGTAACGGAGATCCGAAGTGTCACGCCCCGGGGTTGAAACTGCGCCCTGGGCTCGCCAACAGATCCGCCGCCCCTACGGGAAGCCCCGTAGAGACGAAGCGACTAACCTGCAAGGAAATACCTATACTAGCAGATATCAGAGCTGAAATAGTAAAAGCTGAAATAAAAGACATAAAATAAAACTACCTCTCAAATATAAATACAACCATCCTCACAACAAACTACAAGAGTCTCTCAAACAGGAAAAGAAAGTACAACTCGATACCTCACTACATGAAACTCTCCACAAGACACAACCAAAATGAACATCGGGGTACCTCTAACACTCGCTGAAGCTGAAGGGGGAAAGGGATCTATCTCGCGACTCCCTTACCTCGGTCAGAAGGAGCTGGATCAGCAACAGGAACGGCAGGAACTGGAGCAGAAGTCCCTGGGGAAAGACACCACGACGGGTGTGAGAACTACATCCCACAGTAGTTCTCAGTGGGTGCCGCCAACAAGCCCGACGGTCTGCCCACTAAGTCTACTAGAGGCATAAAGTAACAAATGTGATGCTGTAATGAAAGCTGAAAAGGTAAAGTCTACAGCTACTATGCCTCTATCTAAATGCTCAAGGAGTGGAACAAGAAGAACAGTATGCCACAACTAACCCTCACTGACATCACCCAATCTAAACTGACTGCCACATCGGGTCCAGTCAAACCTGCGCCTACCTACTGCTGTAGGTATGTCCGTAGCTGCCAAAACTGGCTCAGCCAGAGGGACATAAGCATCGACAAGTCACGATAGAGAGCTCAATCTCACGCCGGTACTCCAACCCGGTCTAGCTCAATCTCAACGCCGGTACTACAACCCGGTCTCGCCTACTCCGGAGTGGCACTCGAGGGGAGCGACCCACACGAGTCAAAAATCCGCGCATCTCTGTCGAGCACAAATGTGGCTCATGCAGGCTATAATCCAAATCCTCGATCAACAAGATCAGCAATAACCAACCATCACTGTCCCACTCACTGACCAAAATGCACACAACTGATACCCACTGCCACACTGACAGCTCCCAAGAAGCCCAGATCTACCATCACTACCACTCTCCCCAAGAAAGCTGATCTACAGACTGCTGTCAACTCCACTCGGTCCCCAGACACGAGTGCAAATGCATCCCACAACCACCCGACCACTCAGCCCCAAACCTGGGCGAGAAAAGCTAAGTCCAGGAATGATAAGTATAGTAAGTGATGTGGGAATGTCTAAAACGATAACTAAACCTAGCCCAAGTTGAGGTTTTCTACAGTCTGGCTGAACATGATACATATGACAGGGGTGCTAGGTCAAGTTCCAATATTTAATTAATTTGCATGCAATAGGAATCACATGGAGATCACAAAATTCGACAACTAGCATACAAGAGTACAACATACAGTTTACACAAGCTTTTAACATAATTTACTAGTATGCATGCTCCTATTAATATAGAATTAGTGTGCAGTCCAAAGATTTTGCGAGCAAGGTCACCCACCTGAACGCGCTAACTGTCCGGGTCCGTACAGATGAAAATACCAAAATTCCAAATCCTTGCTCCCACAAATTCAGCACACCCGGAATACTCCTGGTACAAAACAGAGTCCACTAAATACACTTAGGCTCCCAAATATTGCTCTTAAAATCACATACAACATCGGATTCAAAACTGTTAAATTATCACCTGCAAAAAGTGCCCAGGAATTTCCAAGAAAAATATCACGGCGATCCTCGCGTCGATAGCTTCGTAACGGTACCTTGCACGCCCAAATCTGAGTTCGGTAAGTCAAGATATAAATTCGGCAAGAGGGGTACATCATACAAAAATCTGTGCAAAAGACTGTGTACTGTTCACTGAGAAAACAGTGATTTTCACCTCGAAATAATCCTCTGGAAAATCCAAAAAAAATACAAGCGCGTTCCTTGCGATCCGTAGATGAAAAAGTTGTACAAGCTCGTTTCCGTCTGACGCTCGTGCGCGAAGATACGGCCAAAATACCTCAGGGCTGTCAAGGAAATCCATACAGAAAAAGGGGTCACTATTTGCCTCGGGATCCGTGCCAAAACCTCGAAACGGGAAAGTGCGACCAAAACGAAAGATGAAGCCCTACCTCTTAGGAGTCTGTCGGCGCAAGAATCACTGAAAAAGGACCTTGGGGTAGCCCAGGGGAGCTAAAACACTGCCGCTGCGCCGAAGGAGAACACAGGAATGCAACGTCGCGCTGCGCCGTAAAATGAAGAACCTCGGGATGCGTGCCTCCAGAAAATCTGAAACTTGGCAGGAAGATCAAGAACTTGGAGATGAACAAATCTCCTTAAGGTGGCTCGGGCAGAGGACTCGCGGTTTGGGAGAAAAAAGCCAAAGAAGGAGGCTCGGGTGCTATTTATAGGCAGCAGAAAACAAATGCAAAAATTCCCATTTTGTCCGATTTTCCGGGCGCCCGAAAATTTTCGGGCGCACACAGTGCGGCCCGGCCCAAGACGCGCCGTCGGACGGGATCCGCGATCCGTCCGACCCGCCTCGGAGCCCGCCACGTGGCACCCGAACAGGCGGCAGCCGTGCAAGCTGCCGCAGAGGGTGCCACGTGTCCCTGCCCGCGTCAACGCGGTAGGTGGCGCCCGCGAATCAGCGGGCGCCACGTGGCACCGCGCACGTTGCCCGCGCCTGCCCCGCGTACGGCCACCTGCCCGCGGTACGGCGCCTGCTCCGGTCACCAGCCCCGCGCGCTGCGTGGACCGCGCGCTCGTGCGCCCGCCAACCGGGCGCTGCCACGTGGCGCGCCCCCGGTCCACGCCTCCCCGCGCACTCCCGCAGACCGAGCGCACCAGAGCCGCCCAATCAGGCGCTGCCACGTGGCGCGCCCCCGGTCCACGCGCCCCGCGGTGCACCCCGGTCTACTCCAGGCCGCTCCGTGGACCCAACCGCGTGCGCCGACCAATCAGGTCGCGCCACGTGGCACCCCCGCCGGTCCACGGCTCCCCCATGCACCAGAAATCCAATAAATTTTCCGGGAGTCCGTTTTTGGGCATCCGGACTCAGAATTTAGCAAACAAAAATCCATTTTCAAGCGTTTTTCCGCGCTGAATCCAAATCCACCCTCCGTTTGGCCTAAATCCTTCTCTAAAATTCGGCAAAAGCAGCCGAAGGCCAATACAGCTAACCAAAGCTCACAGGGTCCATCTGTGGCATCCCTTTGATGCACTATGGGCCAGATACACCATCCACAGGTGTTTGCACAGTGGATTCACGGGAAAAAGCTGCATGGGGTTCAGGGGTCCTACATCCTCCCCCACTAAAAAAAGTTTCGTCCCCGAAACAAGGAAAAACAGAACAGACGTACCTCAATCAGAAGTCTCGAACAAGAAGGGGTAGGCATCTCTCATCTCTATCTCCAGCTCCCAAGTAGCCTCTCGCTCCTCATGATTGCTCCACAGGATCTTCACATATGGGATGGCCTGGTTGCGCAATTCCCTCACCTCACGAGCGAGAATCCGCAATGGGCGCTCCTCGTAGACCAAGTCCTCACCGATCTCCAACGAAGTGAAGTCAATCACGTGCGACGGGTCAAAAACATATCTCCTCAGAGCTGAGACGTGGAAGACATCATGAACTCCGGCCAGGCGTGGGGGTAAGGCAACTCTGTAAGCCACAGGACCAACTCTGCCAAGAATCTCAAAGGGTCCAATATAGCGGGGACTGAGCTTCCCCCGCACTCCAAACCTCCGGATCCCCTTCGAGGGCGAGACCTTCAAGAAGACATGATCACCAACCTGAAACTCTAGGTCTCGTCGTCGAGTGTCGGCGTAGCTCTTCTGACGACTCTGGGCTGTCTCAAGATGGCGGCGAATAATTCTGACTTTTTCCTCGGCCTCCAAAAGCAAATCCGGTCCCAAAGTCCTCCTCTCACCCACGTCACTCCAGTACAAGGGGGACCGACACCTGCGTCCATACAACGCCTCAAACGGAGCCATCTGGATGCTCGCCTGATAGCTGTTGTTGTACGCGAACTCAACCAAAGATAAGTGTCGGTACCACCCTCCTCCAAAATCCATAACGCACGCTCTCAACATATCCTCAAGGGTCTGTATGGTGCGCTCTGACTGACCATCGGTCTGTGGGTGGAAAGCGGTGCTAAACCTGAGCTGAGTCCCCAATGCCGACTGTAAACTCCCCCAAAAGCGCGACATGAATCTCGGGTCCCTGTCTGAAACAATCGAAGCAGGCACACCATGAAGCCTCACCACCTCATCCAAATATAACTGCGCTAGACGCCCCAGTGGCCAAGTCATCTGAACCGGTAGAAAGTGTGCCGACTTGGTGAGCCTATCCACGATAACCCAAATAGCATCTGCCCCGCTCTGTGCCCTCGGCAATCCAGTGACGAAATCCATAGAGATGTGGTCCCACTTCCACTCGGGAATTGGAAGACTCTGCAACTTACCAGCAGGAACGCGATGCTCTGCCTTCACTTGCTGGCAAGTTAAACAGTGAGCTACGAATCTCCCAATATCCCGCTTCATTCCGGGCCACCAAAACTGTGCCTTGAGGTCCTTATACATCTTAGTACCTCCAGGGTGGATGGTATAAGGTGTACAATGGGCCTCCCTCAAAATCTGATCTCTAATCTCCTGATCCATAGGCACACACACTCGGTCCCTGTACCGTAGTACTCCCGAGCTATCCACAGCAAAATCCCCTGTCTGATCCGCCTGAAGCTGCGTCCTGATCCTCGTCAAGTGGGGGTCCTCACTCTGAGTGTCCCTGATCCTCTCCAACAGAGTGGGCTGCAAGACCATAGACATGAGTCTAGCAGAGACCCCAGGGGATACTACCTCCAGCTGTAACCGCCTCATCTGCTCGATCAACGGCGCCTGCTGCGAGATCAATAAGCTCAGACTCGTCCTCCTACTCAAAGCATCTGCCACGACATTGGCCTTGCCGGGATGATAAAGGATACTCAGGTCATAATCCTTTAACAGCTCCAACCACCGGCGTTGCCTCAAATTCAGCTCCTTTTGGGTGAACAGATACTTCAAGCTCTTGTGATCAGTATATATCTCGCAATGCTCACCATACAAATAATGCCGCCACAGCTTCAGAGCAAACACCACCGCCGCCAACTCCAGATCATGAGTAGGGTAATTTTTCTCAGTCCTTTAATTGCCGTGAAGCATAGGCAATCACCCTACCATGCTGCATCAACACACACCCCAAGCCACTACGAGAGGCATCACTGTAGATCACAAATCCTTCCCCCATAACTGGGAGGGCAAGGATTGGAGCGGTCATCAACCTCTGCTTCAGCTCCTCAAAACAGCTCTGGCAAGTCTCGCTCCAAACAAACTTAACCCCTTTCCTGGTTAGACGAGTGAGGGGAGAGGAAAGCTTCGCAAAGCCTTCCACAAAACGCCGATAGTAGCCCGCCAAACCAAGAAAGCTCCGCACCTCGGTGATAGTCGTCGGCCTCGGCCAATCTCGAATAGCATCCACCTTGGCCGGATCCACCGCCACTCCAGCAGCTGAAACAACATGACCCAGAAAGGCGACCTCCCGGAGCCAAAACTCGCACTTTTTGAACTTAGCATACAGCTTCTTCTCTCGCAGAAGCTGTAGCACAGTCCTCAAGTGCTCCTCGTGCTCCAGATCACTCCGGGAGTAGATCAGAATATCATCTATAAACACCACCACAAACCGGTCCAAAAACGGCTGAAATATCCTGTTCATCAAATCCATGAATGCGGCAGGGGCATTTGTCAACCCGAAAGGCATCACAGTAAACTCATAATGCCCGTACCGCGATCTGAAAGCCGTTTTGGAGATGTCCTCGGCCCTCACCCTCAGCTGGTGGTAACCGGACTGCAGATCAATCTTCGAGAACACAGACGCTCCCTGCAGCTGATCAAACAAATCATCAATCCGGGGGAGGGGATACTTGTTCCGGATGGTCACTTTATTCAACTCCCTATAATCCACACACAACCGCAGTGACCCATCCTTCTTCTTCACAAACAACACAGGCGCTCCCCACGGAGAAACACTGGGTCTGATGAAGCCCCTATCCAAAAGATCCTGAAGCTGGGCTTTCAACTCCCTCAACTCAGCTGGCGCCATCCTATAGGGTGCCTTTGAGATTGGTGCAGTCCCAGGGACTACATCAATCACAAACTCAATCTCCCTCTCCGGCGGCATCGTCGTCAACTCAGGGGGGAACACATCTGGGAACTCTCGGACAATAGGGATATCCTCGAGTCCCAGTGCCGCCGTAGGCACCTCCACCACAGTGGCCAAAAAGGCAGTGCAACCTCTGCTCATCATCCTCCTAGCTCTCGCCGAGGAAATGGTCGCTGCGAACAGCGTGCTCTGGCAGCCTCTGAAGATGAACTCCTCCTGTCCAGGCTCACGAAGAGTCACCGTCCTCTCTCTGCAGTCGATAGTGGCGGAATATCGTGACAGCCAATCCATCCCTAGCACCAAGTCAAAATCCTGGAGCTGCTGCAAAACAAGCAAGTCTGCAGGCAAAATCCAAGGCCCCAACTGCACTGGGCAAGCCACACAACGCTCCTCGACATGCAAAATATGATCAGGAATCCGCACCTCTAATGCACATGACAAGGACTCTACCTCTAGACCATGAAGTGATGCAAATGCTCGACTGATAAATGAATGTGATGCACCGGTATCAAAGAGAGCACGAGTACGAACTGCAGAAATCAGAATAATACCTGCGACGACCTGCTCTGCTGCTGTCGCATCCTCCACCTGAGCGGCATAAACTCGACCGCTCGGCGCCGGGGGACGTCGCTCTGGCTGCCGCGAAGATGACGAAGCAAAATCCGGCCTGCTATAGGCCGCAGAAGGTCCAGCTGGATAGGGAGGAACTGATGGTGCCGAAGCTGAAGAAGGAGCGGAATGACTGGCTCTGGGGCATGCACTCGCAAAGTGGCCGGTCTGCCCGCAGCGGAAACATCGGCCCTGCCTCTGCGGGCACTGAGTCGGTGGGTGCGGTCCTCCACAGATAATACAACGATCAGAGCGCTGCTGCCGAGAAGTCTGCTGCTGCTGTGAGGACTGCTGCTGCCGGGGTGGTCGACGCTGCTGCTGCTGTGACTGGCGAGATGCCCCCGATCTCTGTCGCCCCTGGTACCCCCGACCCTGAGGGTGAAATCGTGGAGGTCTCGGGGGTCCCTGCCTGCTCGACTGCCCCTCCTCCAAAGATGCTGGGCGCTTCGCCCCAGAAGTAACTACGGGGGCTAGAGCCACCTCCGCCATAACTGCCTCCCCACTCTCCACATAAAGTGCCTGCTCCATCGAGGCCTCCAGAGTCTGTAATCTGCGGGAGCGGACGAACTGGTAGATGTCCCGACGTAACCCTCTCTCAAACATGTAGATCCGGTGGGTCTCATCTCTGGCTACGTGGGGCATACAAGCTAACAGCCGATTAAAATCAGCTATATACATGTGTACAGGCCTATCCCCCTGGCGGAGATTTCTCAGCTGCTCCTCCAAACCCTGCCGAACACTCTCAGGAAAGAATGCGCCAAGAAGCATACTACGAAACTCTGCCCACGAGAGAAGCTGCGCCCCAGGTGGACCAGCTGGTCGCACACGCCGCCACCACGCCTCGGCGTTGCTCTCCAGGAAGTGAGTGGCCAACAAAACATGATACCTCTCCTCAATAAACAGGCTCTCGAAATGGCGCTCCATGGCCGTAATCCAGGACTCAGCTGCCCACGGCTCCGTACTCATACCCGAAAAGCGGGGTGGATCAAACTGGCGGAACCTCATCAAAAGGTCCACCACCGCCCGCTGCTCCGCCGTAGTCAACGATCCCGTCGCCGCCGCTGGTGGTCTGCTCGAAACCGACTCAACAGGAACCGCCGGTGCATGCTGCACCACAGGGGGGTGCCACAACAGGGGAAGAAGGCACCGGCGAACTCTCAGGGGGTACTACAGCCGGCTGTGCCCTCTGCTCCATCAAGAGCATCAACCGACCCACTGCCTCCTCCTGGCGCTAAGACGCCTCAGCCAACAGTGCCATCTGGGCACAGAGCTCCTGGACCTCTGACTGCTGCCCCCGCCCCGAGTCCTCCTGCTCGGGCTCCGAGGACGAAGGCTGCGAACGCGTCACCATCGAGCGTCGAGGAGGCATCCCCACCTGAGGGACAAAACAACCAATCAGAACCCAAATCAACACTCTGTTGGGTTTAGGTTAATAAGGATCTAATAGGGGAAAAAACACCTAGAGGGGGGTGAATAGGTGTAAACAATAAACACTCAAAAAATCATTGTGCGATAAAACCCAATGCGGAAAAATAAAAGAACACACAAGATTTTTACGTGGAAAAACTCCAAACCGGAGTAAAAAACCACGGGACCGATAACACGGCGAAATCCACTAGAATTAACACACGTACAAGGTGATATAACGTACTCACAGACGACTCAACCTTTTACCATACGCTCCTAGTAGATCTTCTCCGCTCGCTCCACGACGCTTCTCGAATCCACGATCCGCGCCCAACGCTGAATCCACAGCGTCCAACGTCGAGTCCACGACGTCCAACCGAATCCACGGTCTTCACCCAATGGCACGCTTCGAATCCACGAACGTACCTCGCTCCGAATCCACGAGAGCGATAACACCTTGAATCCACAAGGCCACGCGAGTCCACGCGCCGATTTTGGGTAAATCGTTGTTTGTTTGGGTGGTGATGATCCGCCGAATACTTAGATTAAAGATAGATCGGAAATACCATCTAAGTATTCATTGATTTGATTCTACTCAAAATGTGAGTATGGAAAACCTAGAATCAAATCAATCAATATAGATGAAGAAACATAGAATAGATCTATTGATTTCCTTTCTTCTCTATATATGTGGATTTTTCTTTTCGGCTATCTTTTCTTAATCAGCCGATCTATTGCGGATGCCCTAGAAATGAATGGAAGGGCTATTTATAGGTTAGAAACCCTAGGAAGAATATTCGGATCAAAAACAGCCTTTTCTGGAAAGTTTTACCGACGGCGATCCGGATTGGATTTGGCGATCCGGATTGCAGAAGCACAAAGACGATTTCCAGAAAATTGCCTGTTCGGGATCCGGATCGTAGTCCCCGATCCGGATCGTTCATACAGTTTTACCAGAACATCATGTTCGGGATCCGGATTGCAATTCCTGATCCGGATCGAAGAAGCACACAGGTAAAACTAGTGTTCGGGATCCGGATCAGAGAGTGCTGCGATCCGGATTGAACCAGTGTATGAACAAACACCTTTCGGGATCCGGATTGAAAGCCACGATCCGGATCCTGAACATGTCCCATGTCCAGTTTTTGATGAATAAGCAATTAAAACCTCTTCCAGGTGTTTCTACACTATAAGAAGTATTCGGATCATCAAAATTCTTTAGTTAAACGTACCTGATCCTTTTGAATTCTTCTTTCTTGAGATTGAGGTATACGATCCAAAGTTTCTTCATCTTCAATCTTCAAGACTTAATACATTCACGAAATACGCCAACTCAAATTCCGTAACAATCTCCCCCTTTGGCGGTTTCGTGACAAAACACAAATCCACAAAGAAAATTCAAAAAGATATTTTTGTTGCTATCACCATACAACAAAAATTTACAAAAGAGTTCCAGAAATTAAAAACATGAGATAAACTCCTAGAACAGACTCTAGACTTAGACATCTGTAATCTCTGCACACAGAAAACATTCTTGACAAACAAATTCGTTAGATACCTCAAGAATTGAAACATACAAAACCAAATACAGAGATAGAGTTTATTCTCATCATGACATTTGAAAAATTCAGATATGTGAAAGAATCATAGTTAAAAACCAACATATCTTCTAAGCAGTTGAAAACCAAATGTCAAAGTATGTTAGTCCAACATCAACTTGTTAGTCATATTACATGCCCAAATAGTTAGTCGAATAGTTAGTATAGAAGCATGTCACAAATCACAAAAGAAAAACCAAAGTTGAGTTGAAGTTCATACTTACCTTGATATCATCGATTGATTCATACTTACCTTGGTATCATCGATATTCACAATCATTGTTCACATCATTCATTGTTCAGAGTCTTTCTAACTCTCTCACTCTCTCCCCCTTTTTGTCACAAAACAAAGCCAAAACGTAGCATGAGCTACAATATGTAAGGAGAGTAAAGAAAACATAAAGTCCTAATAGTATGCACAAACTGAAAACTAAACTAAAAGAAGAGAGAGAAACAACGTCCTGAAAAACTAAGAACTAAAGTAGACAAGATGAACAGAAGATGCTGCTCAGTCTGAAGAATCTGAACTAGTACAGCTCAGCTTGCTCAAAATCCCTTTAAGCAAATTCTTAAAATTTGAGTACTTCTTCTTGATCTTCTTGTGTTCAGAGGAGATCTGCTGAAGCTCTTTCGATATTCTGTCTTGTGTAGCAGAGAGTCGGTGTTGTTCCTGACGAATCGATTCCAAAATCTCTGTCTCAGTTGTCCGTGTCTTTGAGTAAGATGGACGCTGTCTAGATGCAGATGGTGCATCTGGTCCTGCAGTCCATGGAGATTCAGTTTGCAGAATTCCAGAAAGTGAGCGTGCTCTGGTGAGAGGCCCACTATGCTGACTCGTACTTCTTTGGACATTTCTTCTTCTTGTATATTGTCTGGTCGTGGAGGCAGATTTCATAAGTCTCTTTCCTTTGGTGAATTTCCTGTCCTCCTCATCAATTTTTCGCTGAACATCTTTGAAGAATTCGTCCCATTCTTCTGTATCGTAATCTGAGCTGTCTTCATTGGCTTCGTTTGGTTTGTCTCGAGTTGAGACGCCTGGTTCTTCTTTAACAGATGACCTCCCGGGCATCATTGCACCAGTAACAGAATCAACCAGGAGAATGCCATTGATTCTAGTGCTTTGAGTTTAAGAAAGTGTCCTGTGAAACCAACTCAAGAACATATGAAAAATCGTCAATTTTGAAAAATTTGAAAACATTGTACCTAGACAATCATAATCATATAGAGAAGCCAAGAATCAAATTAGTTTTCCAAAAAGAATTTTAAAAATACATCAAATCCATGATTTACAAAAATTCCTCTTTTATGCCCTAAAACCAAATTTTTAGAAATCGAAGCCTAAAAACTCGTTAATCAAGTAAAATCCCAGCATAAAAGCAAAACTAATTGACCCAGAGTTCTTATTTCAAAAGAAATTTGATCAAAAACCATTCACAAACGAAAAAGTTCCAATTTTTCAACTCACGTTTGATGAAAAACCATAAAAACTGAGAAAAACCGAGTTTTGATCATGAAAACTTACTTGAATCCGAAGAACTTTGAGTTTTGAAGCTCCAAGAAGCAAGAAATCTAGAGAGAGAAACTCTAGAGGCTTGAAAACCAGAGATTAGGGTAAAGAAATCAAGAATCTGTATGTTTCTATATAAAACCCTAGCCGTGATCCGGATCGGCCGAGAATGTGATCCGGATCGGCTACCCGCAGGAAAAATCCTGCGTTCGGGATCCGGATCACTTGTCCCGATCCGGATCGGCTACACCTTTTTCTTCAGAAAAATTTAGAAAAATTCAATAAAATCCAGAAAAAGTATGTAAGCACTTTACCATGTCAACTTTAAACAAATGGCATCGTTTCATACAACAAGAAATAGATTATGCAAAATCTATCAAAAATATCCAAAAATGAAACGAAAATTTACGAAAGTTAAAACACTTAAAGTTGAACAACTTCAATTACATCTATCCTGATCATATGTGTAATGTCTTTATCAAATCATCAATTTTGGTAAAGAAAATGAAGTACCAAGATCAATAGATGTTTGAAATCCCAGATAAGTTAGATAATATATCTAGACAATCTGTTGAAGGAGTGGCTCTTTGAGCATCTTTTACTAAAAATCCCACCTTATACCAACCATGAAATACGACTGAGTCAAGTATTTCAATATGAATTTCATCAACAATTTTCAAAACAAAAATTTGCTTTTCATTCATGGAGTATTTTTTTTTATTTTCTCCATGTGGTGGTAGTTTTCACACTCCTCATTGGGATGTAACTCTTTCCACATCTTTTGAGCATTTTACATTTCTTTGACTCCCCCTCAATTGGCTATCAATTATTTAATATATAAGGTATTCAACCAAACCATTGATCTCGAATTCATACTCGACTAAGCAATCAAATATGATAATGACTATACCAAGAGATCATTGAGAGAGAAATTGACTTTGATCACAAAAGATGGTTTAATTAACGTAAATGATCATTGCAACATTGAAATATTATGACATCAAAACATAATAAATTTCTAAATGCATAAAAGGATGCAATTAAAGTCAATTATGATTTATGCTCAATTAGTGTGCTATGTACAGAACATAGATAAAGAACAAAACAAAAATAAGAACAAAAACAAAACCTAATCTAAGCAAAGGTTTCAAAAGAGTTTATTTCAAGGAAAGCATGCCAATTGCTTTACGCAAGTGAATAAAACGTTTTTGATCCAAAGGTTTTGTTAAGATGTCGGCTAATTGATCCTCAGTTGAAATATATGACAGTTGAAGAATGTTTGATTCAACTAGCTCTCTAAGAAAATGATATCTAAGTTCAATATGTTTTGTTCTAGAGTGCAACACAGGGTTTTTAGAAATGTTAATAGCACTAGTGTTGTCACATAAAATGGTTACCGAAGATGTTGAAATTCGGAAATCGCTCAACACGCTCTTCATCCAAATCAATTGGGTTGAACAACTTCCTGCAGAAATGTACTCCGCTTCGGCAGTCGAGAGTGCTATGCAGTTCTGCTTTTTACTGTGCCATGCAACAAGGCAGTGGCCGAGATAGAAGCATGCACCACTCGTGCTTTTCCGGTCATCCACCGATCCAGCCCAATCGGCATCTGAGTATCCAACAATATCCAAAGTCGTTCCCATAGGATACCAAATTCCGAAATTGATTGTACCTTTGATATACCGGATGATCCGTTTCACCGCTTTCAGGTGAACCTCCTTCGGTGCTGATTGATATCTCGCACAAATCCCAACACTGAAGGATATATCCGGGCGACTAGCCGTGAGATATAGTAGACTTCCAATCATACTGCGGTACAGTTTCTCGTCTACATTCTCACTTTGTGATTCACTTCCAAGTCCCTTATGGCTAGTTCCCATTGGAGTCGGAAAATCTTTAGAATTTTCAAGATCAAACTTTTTGACCAACTCCAGTGCATACTTGGATTGACACAAGTGAATTCCTTCATCGTTTTGCTTAACTTGTAATCCAAGAAAATAATTCAACTCGCCCATCATGGACATCTCAAATTCGCTTTCCATGGTCTCCGCGAATTTAGAAGCATCATTATCTCTCGTTGCTCCAAAAACAATGTCATCAACATAGATTTGAGCAACTATGAAATTGTTTTGATAATGCTTCACAAAGAGAGTCCTGTCAGCTCCCCCTCGAGTGTAGCCCTTTTCCAAAAGGTGCTTTGTCAACCTTTCGTACCATGCTCGCGGTGCTTGTTTCAGACCGTAAAGAGCCTTTTTCAGTCGAAAAACATGGTTAGGTAGTTTATGATCCACAAAACCTTTCGGTTGAGCTACATAAACTTCCTCATTTAAAAATCCATTTAAAAAGGCGCTCTTAACGTCCATTTGAAATAATCTGATTTTAAAATGACAAGCGATCGCAAACAATATACGAATGGACTCGAGTCTAGCTACAGGGGCGAAGTTTCATCAAAGTCTATACCTTCTACTTGAGAATAGCCTTGAGCAACTAACCTTGCTTTGTTCCTGATGATAGTACCTTCTTCGTTTTTCTTGTTCTTGAAGATCCATTTGGTACCTATCACATTGTGTTGCTTCGGAGGCTTCGTCAGTTCCCAGACTTTGTTTCGCTCGAATTGATGGAGCTCTTCCTGCATTGCTTTAATCCAATAATCATCTTGGAGAGCTTCATCAACATTCTTTGGTTCGATTTGTGATACATAGCATGCAAATCCGCAAACCAATTGTCTCCGTGTTCTAACTCCTTCTTGTGGATCTCCAATTATGTTCGATTCAGGGTGATCCTTGGAGATGCGTAACGTTTGAGGTAGAGGAGTAGGCGGAGGTACACGAGATGATTCCTGCACATCAGATAAGCTTGAAGAACCGTTAGATGCATCAACGTTATTATCGAAAGAATTGTTAGAGGAAGATGCATTAGCAGGTGTATCATCATCAAGAGAGATATCGAGGGTAGATTTTTCAGATTCAAAATGAAAAGCTTCATCTACCTTAACATTTATCGATTCTACGATCGTCTTAGATTCTAAGTTAAAAACTCGATATGCTCTGCTGTTTGTAGAATAACCTAAGAAAATCCCTTCGTCACTTCGAGAGTCAAATTTTCCAAGGTTCTCACGATCACGTAAAATAAAACATCGACTCCCAAAGATGCGAAAATATTTGATGTTAGGTTTTCTACAAAACCAAAGTTCATATGGTGTATTCAAGGTCCCCGGGCGCAAATACACGCGATTGATAACATAAACAGCAGTGTTTACCGCTTCAGCCCAAAAGTAAAAAGGTAAGTTCCGGCTGTGAAGCATCACACACGTGCCATTTCCTGTACGACCCTGTTTTTGCGCTCGACTACACCATTTTGTTGAGGTGTGTAAGGTGCGGAGAATTCATGTTTAATGCCATTAGAAATGCAAAAATCAATGAATTTGGAATTTATGAATTCACCACCTCTATCACTCCTAACTCGAGTAATCCTATCATTCTTTTCTATCATAATACGATTGCAGATTTCGAGAAAAGAATCAAAGGTATCAGCTTTTTCTTTTAAGAAGGCTACCCAAGTATATCTAGAAAAGTCATCAACCAACAAGAAAATATACCATTTACCTCCCAGAGATGGTTGACGAGTTGGCCCCATTAAGTCCATATGCAAAAGTTCCAAAGGCCGTTTTGTACCTATGTGGTTCAAATTCTTGTGTGCAGTCCTAGACTGTTTTCCCTTTTGGCAACCGCCACACACAAGGTTTTGTTCAAAAGAAAGTTTTGGAACCCCCTTGACCACATCTTTATTTGAAATTCTAGAAAGTTCCTTAAAGTTTATGTGACCTAGCCTTTCATGCCAAAGTGTTTCATTTTTCAAAGATGCTAGGTTACATTTTTCAGAAATCTTAGAAGGAACTACATAACAGTTGTTTTCTGATCTAACCCCCTTTAAAAAGAAAGCATGGTTCATGTCAGTTACAGTGCATTTATCAGATGAAAAATTAACTGAATAACCACTATCACACAGTTGACTTATGCTTATGAGGTTAGTCTTAAGGCCATGAACAAATAATACATTATCTAGAACCGGGCCATCTGGAATAGCTACCGTTCCCTTTCCAACAATTTTGGAAGACCGACCATCTCCGAAAACAACAAGTCCTCCGGAGTTTTTCTCAAATGTTTGAAAACAGTTTTTATCGCCGGTCATATGACGGGAACACCCGCTATCCAGGTACCAAGACGAACTATCATATGCATGCAAAGAAACATTGGTAGCAAGACAGGGAAAGATCTCACCTTTGCGCACCCAAACCTTTTTGAAGTGCGTCGGTAATGGTCGTGAGGTTGATTTCCTAGGTGAGGGCGTCTTGCTTGAAGAATTGCTGCTCCTTGATGATGTTCTTGAGAGATGTGCTACCAAGGCTCTTTTCCTTTGAATGAATTGAACTTGTTTTCCGAGGAATAGCCCTTTTGGTAGTCGTTGCAAGATGTGCTTGAGGTGTGCGTTTGGCTTCCGTCTTGCAATTTCTTCTTATGTGCCCTGAAATGCCACAACGAAAACATACCTTGGTTCTTGTCGATTCCGAGGAAGATGTAGTAGGTTCGTTGTCGTTGCTTGTCGTGAACACCGATGTCGGAGGAGGAGATACCGACTGGGGCACAAACACTGTACCACTCGAACTTGGAATGTCTCCAGTTTGAGTGTATCCGAGGCCGAACTTATTTCTTTGACCGAGACCAAGCAGTCTGTCCAACTTACTCCTTCCAGAAGAAAATCTCTTTAAGTCATCCTTTAGTTGGCGTATGGTCTCCGTCATTTCCAATTTTTCTTGTCGAGCCTCGCCGTTGAGCTTCAAGAAGTAATTCGCTTTGTTCACCATATCCATATAATTCTTCTCGAATTGCTCATTGGACTCTTGAAGGGAAACATTTGTCTTAATCAGATTGTCCCTTTCCACTTCAAGATCGGTTGAGATAGAGGTTACTCTTTTTACTTCATCTTCAAGATCCAGTAATCTCTCTTTCAACCCCTTGTTTTGTTTAGCCAATTTCTTTGAATCCCTCAAAAGCTTATGGTAGGCTAAAACAAAATCTTCACCTTCCGAATCATCTGATTCATCGTCCGTTGCAATCTTTTCAACAGTGGAGTTGGACAGTGAGTCAGATGTACTTGCCATTAAGCACATGAAGGGAGAAGATGTAGTGGACGCGTGGAAAGCTGTCGCGTTGTCTTCTTCATCACTTGACGATGACTCATTTGACGTGGAGTTGTCATCCCAAGTAACTACTTGCATCGCTTTCTTCTTAGCCGGATTCTTGTTGGGACATTCAGTTGCAATGTGGCCGTAGCCTCGACATTTGAAACACTGAACTTGTCCCTCAGAACTTTTCTTATCCTTTGAGAAGTTCTCTTGATTTCTTGACTTGTGATTGAAGGACCCTTGCCTTTCTTCGACTTTCCGAAGGATTGAGGTTTGCTTGAATTTCCCCTTCGAAAGTTGCGGCGAAACTTCCTTGTCAAGAGAGCGAGCTGCTTCTCAAAGTCCTCCATAGAAATGTTCTCGTCGTCGTCCGAGGAGGATGAATCCGCGTCTTCTTCTTTAGTTGATTTCAATGCGTAACCTGAAGACTTAGAAGAGGATGCCTTTCCAGAAGAATAGTTAGTAGGAAAAGTCATTTCATAAGTTTGTAAAGCACCTACTAATTCTTCTACACGCATTTCGTCCGGGTGTTTAATTGTTTCAATGGCTGCGACCTTCGGGCGAAATCGTTCAGGAAGAGTTCTTAGAATTTTTCTTACAACTTTAAATTCTGGAATCTTCTCTCCCAAGTTAGCACATGAGTTCACGATATCTTGCAATCGTGTGTAATAGTCAGTGAAGGATTCATTCTCTGCCATAGAGATAGAGTCAAACTTGCTCGTGAGCATTTGCAGTTTCTGAATCTTCACTAAGTTAGTTCCCTCATGCGTAACTTGAAGAATATCCCAGATTTCTTTCGCAGTCTCACATGCCGAGACGCGAGAGAACTCAGTTTGTGACAAAGCATTAAATAGAGCATTAATCCCTTTGCCATTGTAAGAAGATAAGTCTATCTCTTCCTTGGTCCATTTCGACCTAGGTTTTAAGGTGCGAACATCATCTAAAATTTCAGTTGGATTAGACCATCCTAATTCAATTGATTGCCACACCCTTTCGTCGATGGAAATTAAGAAAGCTTTCATCCGTACTTTCCAGTACGCATAATTAGTTCCATCAAAGAAAGGGGGTCGATTGATGTTTCCACCTTCAACCATTGTTTACAACCCTATTCCCGCTCTGATACCACTTGTTGGGTTTAGGTTAATAAGGATCTAATAGGGGAAAAAACACCTAGAGGGGGGTGAATAGGTGTAAACAATAAACACTCAAAAAATCATTGTGCGATAAAACCCAATGCGGAAAAATAAAAGAACACACAAGATTTTTACGTGGAAAAACTCCAAACCGGAGTAAAAAACCACGGGACCGATAACACGGCGAAATCCACTAGAATTAACACACGTACAAGGTGATATAGCGTACTCACTGACGACTCAACCTTTTACCATACGCTCCTAGTAGATCTTCTCCGCTCGCTCCACGACGCTTCTCGAATCCACGATCCGCGCCCAACGCTGAATCCACAGCGTCCAACGTCGAGTCCACGACGTCCAACCGAATCCACGGTCTTCACCCAATGGCACGCTTCGAATCCACGAACGCACCTCGCTCCGAATCCACGAGAGCGATAACACCTTGAATCCACAAGGCCACGCGAGTCCACGCGCCGATTTTGGGATAAATCGTTGTTTGTTTGGGTGGTGATGATCCGCCGAATACTTAGATTAAAGATAGATCGGAAATACCATCTAAGTATTCATTGATTTGATTCTACTCAAAATGTGAGTATGGAAAACCTAGAATCAAATCAATCAATATAGATGAAGAACCATTGAATAGATCTAATGATTTCCGTTCTTCTCTATATATGTGGATTTTTCTTTTCGGCTATCTTTTCTTAATCAGCCGATCTATTGCGGATGCCCTAGAAATGAAATGGAAGGGCTATTTATAGGTTAGAAACCCTAGGAAGAATATTCGGATCAAAAACAGCCTTTTCTGGAAAGAAATCCCGACGGCGATCCGGATCAGATTTGGCGATCCGGATTGCAGAAGCACAAACCACGATTTCCAGAAAATTGCCTGTTCGGGATCCGGATCGTAGTCCCCGATCCGGATCGTTCATACAGTTTTACCAGAATATCATGTTCGGGATCCGGATTGCAATTCCTGATCCGGATCGAAGAAGCACACAGGTAAAACTAGTGTTCGGGATCCGGATCAGAGAGTGCTGCGATCCGGATTGAACCAGTGTATGAACAAACACCTTTCGGGATCCGGATTGAAAGCCACGATCCGGATCCTGAACATGTCCCATGTCCAGTTTTTGATGAATAAGCAATTAAAACCTCTTCCAGGTGTTTCTACACTATAAGAAGTATTCGGATCATCAAAATTCTTTAGTTAAACGTACCTGATCCTTTTGAATTCTTCTTTCTTGAGATTGAGGTATACGATCCAAAGTTTCTTCATCTTCAATCTTCAAGACTTAACACATTCACGAAATACGCCAACTCAAATTCCGTAACACACTCGACCCAATCTAGCGAAAGCCAAAAGGCATGTCTCCCTTCCCAAGTAACTATGTTGTCTGCAGCCACATGTTCCACATGAAGGAAGACATGTCAATCACTCATCCCGATCCCTCGGGCGGTTAGAACCCAATCAGAACTCTCGCTAAAAGTCACGGCTTCTCACGTGGGTCATCCTAGGTTCAACCATATGCCAAGGGTTCCTAAGTCCCCAAGACCTATATCCTAGGCTCTGATACCACCCTAATCTGTCACGCCCGGGGGTCGAAACTGCGCCCCGTGCTCGCCAACAGATCCACCGCCCCTACGGGAAGCCCCGTGAGACGAAGGGACTACCCGCAAGGAAATACCTATACTAGCAGATATCAGAGCTGAAATAGTAAAAGCTGAATAAGTGAAGACTAAATAACTACCTCTCAAATATAAATACAACCATCCTCCAACAACTACAAGAGTCTCTCAACAGGAAAAGAAAGTACAACTCGATACTCACTACTGAAACTCTCCACAAGACCACCCAAATGAACATCGGGGTACCTCTAACACTCGCTGAAGCTGAAGGGGGAAAGGGATCATCTCGCGACTCCTTTACCTCGGTCAGAAGGAGCTGGATCAGCAACAGAACGTAGGAACTGGAGCAAAGTCCCTGGAGAAAGACACCACGACGGGTGTGGAACTACATCCCACAGTAGTTCTCAGTGGGTGCCGCCAACAAGCCCGACGTCTGCCCACTAATTCTACTAGAGCATAAAGTAACAAATGTGATGCTGTAATGAAAGCTGAAAAGGTAAAGTCTACAGCTACTATGCCTCTATCTAAATGCTCAAGGAGTGGAACAAGAAGAACACAGTATGCCACAACTACACCCTCACTGACATCACCCAATCTAAACTGACTGCCACATCGGGTCCAGTCAACCTGCCGCCAACCTACTGCTGTAGGTATGTCCGTAGCTGCCAAAACTGGCTCAGCCAGAGGACATAAGCATCGAAGTCGCGATAGAGAGCTCATCTCACGCGCCGTACTCCAACCCGGTCTCTAGCTCAATCTCAACGCCGGTACTACAACCCGGTCTCGCCTACTCCGGAGGGCCTCGCACGTTGGAGGCCCACAGAATCAAAATCGAATCTCAGCACAAATTGGCATGGGGCAATACCAATCCACATGCCAAGCAGCGTGTCGGTAACCCACCATCAGCATCTTGTCCCAAGGCAAATGCACACAACTGATACCCCGACTGCCACACGACAGCTCCCGAAGGTGAAGCCCAGATCTACATCTACCACTCTCCCCAAGGGCGTGATCTACAGACTGCTGTCACGCACGCCTGTTGTCCCCAGACACGAGTGCAAATGCATCCCACAACCACCTGACCACTCAGCCCCAAACCTGGGCAAAAGCAGCTGAGTCCGTCCTGGAATATGAAGTATAGTAAGTGATGTGGTGGAATGTCTAAAACGATAACGGAAACCCTAGCCCAAGTTGGAGGTTTTCACATCTGGCTGAACATGATACATATGACAAGGTGGCTCGTTAGTCAAGTAAGTATATAATTAATTATTTGCATGCAATGCAGGAATGCACCATGAGACTGCAACATCACAAAAAACAACCAACAGCAGAATGGCACAACAACAGGTGCATCATCACAGTGTACACGTGTCAAAGAAAGAAAAATAATTACTAGTAGAATGCTCCATAGTAAATAGAATCAACCAACAGAGGCACCATCCGCAGCCCAAAGATTTTGCGAGCAAGAGTCAACGCAAGTCCAAGAACCTGCAACGCGCTAAGGGGTGTCCGGGTTGTACAGATGAAATACCAAAATCCAAATCCTGCTCCCACAATTCAGCACACCCGGATACTCCTGGTACAAACAGAGTCCACTAAATACCTTAGGCTCCAAATATTGCTCTTAAAATCACATACAACATCGATTCAAAACTGTTAATTTATCACCTGCAAAAGTGCCCAGGAATTCCAAGAAAAATATCACGGCGATCCTCGCGTCGATACTTCGTAACGGTACCTTGCACGCCCAATCTGATTCGGTAAGTCAAGATATAAATTCGGCAAGAGGGGTACATACAAAAATCTGTGCAAAAGACTGTGCACTGTTCACTGAGAAAACAGTGATTTTCACCTCGAAATAATCCTCGTGAAAAATCCAAAAAAAATACAGCGCGTTCCTTGCGATCCGTAGATGAAAAAGTTGTACAAGCTCGTTTCCGTCTGACGCTCGTGCGCGAAGATACGGCCAAAATACCTCAGGGCTGTCAAGGAAATCCATACAGAAAAAGGGGTCACATATTTGCCTCGGGATCCATGCCAAAACCTCGAAACGGGAAAGTGCGACCAAAAGAACGAAAGATGAAGCCCTACCTCTTAGGAGTCTGTCGGCAAGAATCACTGAAAAAGGACCTTGGGGTAGCCCAGGGGAGCTAAAACACTGCCGCTGCGCCGAAGGAGAACACAGGAATGCAACGTCGCGCTGCGCCGTAAAATGAAGAACCCGGGATGCGTGCCTCCAAAAATCTGAAACTTGTCAGGAAGATCAAGAACTTGGAGATGAACAAATCTCCTTAAGGTGGCTCGGGCAGAGGACTCGCGGTTTGGGAGAAAAAAGCCAAAGAAGGAGGCTCGGGTGCTATTTATAGGCAGCAGAAAACAAATGCAAAAATTCCCATTTTGTCCGATTTTCCGGGCGCCCGAAAATTTTCGGGCGCACACAGTGCGGCCCGACCCAAGGTTTTCGGGCGCGCACAGTGCGGCCCGGCCCAAGACGCGCCGTCGGACGGGATCCGCGATCCGTCCGACCCGCCTCGGAGCCCGCCACGTGCCCCGAACAGGCGGCCAGCCGTGCAAGCTGCGCTGAGGGTGCCACGTGTCCCTGCCCGCGTCAACGCGGTAGGTGGCGCCCGCGAATCAGCGGGCGCCACGTGGCACCGCGCAAGTTGCCCGCGCCTGCCCCGCGTACGGCCACCTGTGGATTCACGGGCCAGATACACCATCCACAGGTCCATCTGTGGCATCCCTTTGATGCACTATGGGCCAGATACACCATCCACAGGTGTTTGCACAGTGGATTCACGGGAAAAAGCTGCATGGGGTTCAGGGGTCCTACACGAAGTTTCCTAGGACTGGCAGGGTACTATAGACGCTTCGTGGAAGGCTTCTCAAAGATAGCCACTCCCCTAAATCGATTAACCCGAAAAGGGAAGAAATTCATTTGGACGGCTCAATGCCAGAAGAGTTTCGAGGAACTCAAGGACAGACTAACATGGGCGCCAGTGTTCACATTGCCAAAGCCCGGAGAGGACTACGAGATCTATTGCGACACATCACGGAGCGGTCTTGGAAGCGTACTAATGCAACAAGGGAAGGTCATAGCCTACGCATCAAAACAGCTCAAGGAATACGAGCAGAACTACCCTACACACGACTTGGAGCTCGCAGCAGTTTGCTCTAAAGCTCTGGAGGCACTATCTTTACGGAGAGCACTGCAATGTGTTCTCCGATCACTAGAGCCTTAAGTACTTGTTCACACAAAAAGAGTTGAATTTACGGCAAAGGCGGTGGCTGGAGCTACTGAAAGACTATGATTTGTCTATCAATTACCACCCCGGAAAGGCAAATGTGGTGACCGATGCCTTAAGCCGGAAGGGACAGATGGGAGAAACGGCGATGAGCACCTTTACCCAATAGAATCGTCTAATTGCGGAGTTCTCGCAATTGAGACTGGAGGTAGTGCCGCCGGGTACGGTTACGCAACTCCTGTCCTTAGTAGTTAAGCCTACTTTGATCGAGAGAATTTTGGAAGGCCAGTCAACGGACACACAATTGCAACTTGTGTAGGACAGAATATCTTCGGAACAAGGGGGCGATTTTATGATTGGCTCAGATAACGCAATAAGGTTCTGGGGATGAATTTGTGTGCCTAATGTACCAAAAATAAAGAAAAAAATTCTGACGGAAGCGCATAGTGCTCCCTACACTGCGCATCCCAGTGGTACGAAGATGTATAAAGATCTTAGGCAAATCTTTTGGTGGCCCAAATTGAAGGGGGACGTGACGCAATTTGTGGCACATTGTTTGGTATGCCGACAAGTGAATGCTGAACACCAGCGTCCGGCGAGTAAACTACAGCCATTGCCCGTACCGGAATGGAAATAGGAATGGATTACCATGGACTTCGTGACTGGTTTTCCTCGATCGCAACAAGGACACGACGCGATATGGGTCATAGTGGATCGCTTGACGAAATCAGCTCATTTTCTGCCCATCCACACGACATGGACCCGAGACCGGTTGCGCAAACCTACATCGACGAGGTGGTAAGGTTGCACGGAGTACCAGCGTTGATAACTTCTGATAGAGACACACGTTTTGTCTCAAACTTTTGGCGGAGCCTACAATGGGTAATGGGGACCAAACTGTAATTCAGCACGGCTTTCCACCCGCAGACTGACGGACAATCGGAACGGGTAATCCAGATTCTCGAAGATATGCTCCGAGCTTGCGTGCTTGACTTGGGTGAGGGATGGTCGCGTTACCTACCCCTCGTGGAATTTGCCTACAATAACAGCTACCAAGCAAGCATTCAAATGGCGTCGTATGAAGCCCTGTACGGACGTCGATGTCGATCTTCTATATGTTGGGATGACTTGGGGGAGCAAAAATTTCTGGGACCAGATCTAGTAGAGGAAACTGAGGCAAAGGTGCGCCTTATCAGGCAGCGGCTGTGACCTGACCGCCGCGGGGGCCAGAGGCTGGTGCAGAAGAGATCTGAGTGCGGCCAAGTCAGAAGGCGGACTTCTGTGCGATTTGGAGTTATGGTGGAGTGAACACGTTTTAACTTCCTGTAGGCGCCATCCCAAAGAAACCAACGTTTCTGCTTAATGGACATGGCCCGAAACTTGAGGGTGGGCACGGTTATGTGGTGACCGTTCGAGATCTAGAGCGCGTGTCGCGTGCATACGGTGTGGCCTTACCGCCAATCTCAAGCGGGGGGTACATGCAACGTGTTTTTTCATGTCTCGATGCTCCGAAAATACCTTCCCGATCTGTCGCACGTCCTCGACGTCTCTGCTATCGAGTTGCGTGAGGACTTAAACTTCGAGGAAATGTCGGTAGGAATATTGGCGCGTGAAGATAAGCAGCTACACAACCGGACGATCCCCTACGAGAAGGTGTTGCATGGGTGAGTAACCATGAGAGGTAGCGTAAGGCGACTTGGGAACTAGAGACGAAGATGAGAGAGTCTTTTCCCGATTTGTTTAGCGAGGGTTGAGGATAAGTTTCAAGGACGAAACTTCTTTTAAGGGGTGTGTGCTGTAATATCACCACTTTTTGTGTATTGTTTTACCCTCTTGCTAATAAATTATATGTTAGGAAAAATTGAATTATCGAGTTTTCTTAAGTTGACTATCATGCGGTGCGGGTATTTTTCTGTGATGGAGCTCGAAAAAATGATGAACGGCGGTGCAATCGGGTCTAAAATCTGACTTACGGATTCTCCAGAATGGGGTTTTGAAGGTCGCGATAACCGTAGTGTGCATCGAAATCTGTGCTAAAGATATGGCACGCTTTTCGAAGAATTATGGAATTATCTCGTGGGAATAGATATTTATTTTAAAATAATAAATACCCGGATGTGGGTTTTATCGTACGTACCCGAGGAGAAATCTGTTTTCCTGAAAGAAAAGAAAAAACCCTAGCCGGAGAGAAAAGAGAGAAAAGAGAGAAAAGAGAAAAAGAAAGAGAGAGGGAGAAAGCGGAGGAACCCGATCGTTCCCGATCAACGTGCCGGAGACCGGAGAACGAGACGCCACCATCTATGAGGAGCGGATCCGGATCCTCAGCGCCGCGAAGAACGAGATTGGATCATTGTGTAGAATACCGGAACTTCGGATGGCGCACAGACCTTGCGAGATGGCATGGTGCGGAGGAAACTGCCTCGGGCGTGTTCCACGTGTGTCTTCAGTGGAGTTCGGGAGGTTCCGGACTGACGCGAAGGACCCGAAGGCGAAAAGTGAGTCGGAACTGATAATTTTGGACCCGAATTTTGGATTGAGCACCTCGACTCAACAGTTGAGCTTTTTGAGGAGAAAAAGCTATTTGTAGAGTTATTTAGGATCCACAAGGATCTAAATAGGTACTATCAAACACCTAGAGGGGGGTGAATAGGTGTAATATCATAAAAACCAATCTCAGTGCAAAAATAAAAACCAATGCGGAAAATAAAAATTAACACACCGAGATTTACGTGGAAACTCCAATCCAGGAGAAAAACCACGGGACCAACACGCAATACAATCCACTAAGAAGAGAAGAATACGGAATGGGGTGATTCCGATCTCCACGGACTCAAACCCCTCCTTCAACTTCTTCGGACCTTGCGCTCACGCGATTGCACGTCCACTGCACACGTTCGAATCCACGAATCGCCACTCGAATCCACGAGCACACGTTTCGAATCCACGAAACGCCTTCAACACACCGAATCCACGGTGCTACGTTCGAATCCACGACGCAAACTCAGCCGTGAAGAAGAAAAAGGCTTGTCTGCGATGGTGATCCTTTGCTTAGATTGTCATTGAAGAACCGTAGAAAGAAATTCTAAGGCAAAGTTTAGATCAATTCGACAAAAGATAGATCTTAGAAGAACCGTCGAATTGACCTAAAAGAGGCTAAAGAGAAGAAAGATAAAAACCAGCCTCTAGGGTTGGCTCTCGAGTGTTTTCGGTATCGGTCATTCTATTCGAGAAACCCTAAGTATCTATTTATAACCCTTGGAAACATATTAAGTCGGTTTAGGAAAGTTTTGCCCGAGGTAACATTGTGTACCGGTACCACTTATCATGTTCCGGTACTCAATGGTGCAAAACACAGATTTTTCATAATGTGTTCCGGTACGCGAGTCTGTGTTCCGGTACGCAATACAATTTTCGGAGAAATTCTGTGTCGGGTTTGAGGAACTTCAAGTGGTGGTTCCGGTACGCAATGTAAAAACTGATTTTTCCAAGATAAACTTTATCCAAAACAAACCAAGTACCGGAATCCAAACTTAAATAACGTTGTAAGTTAAAACCAAGTTCCTAAAACCAAGTCTAAACCGGGTTTTCATTAATTTCCTGTTTCCAAGTGATTATAAAAACGAACTTTAATCACCACGAACAAGATTTACTATCTGATGAGATGTTTTTTGGGGGCTCATGTTGAATCTTCAATGAGTCTTCGGAGGCTGATTTGACAATTTGATCCCTTTAAGACTCCGACTCAACGCACTGACTTGACTCACGAAATATGCCAACACCAAAATAGCGTAACAATCTCCCCCTTTGGCATTTTCGTGCAAAACCCAAAAAATGCATAAAACCCTCAGGTCACTCATCTTACGAACCAAAAAATCGAAATTCAATGTCATCACCAAAACATGTGATTTGGTCTGGGGTTGCAATAAAAGATCCAATAAATACAAAATTACATTTGAACCACACATCCGTGGTCACAAAACATACTCTATGACTTAGGACTTGGAGTCTTAAAGTGATGGGGTAGTTCCTGCAAAACAAAACTCCAAACAAAATCAATGTTAGTCGTAGAAATGTACTGAACTCCTACACTTGATTCGTCGGCCGTTTGGTTCTTTTGTTTTGTGGCTCTTTCAATCTTTTCTTTATCACTCCCCTATCTTGAGCATTCCAACATGTTCTCGCGTGAGGCGCTCACGGTCTCCATGTTCTCCCCCTTGTGATTCAATCAATATTTTCTGTTCTCATCCCCCCTTTTGTCACAAATTGTCAATACAAGCAAAATAGACAAAAAGAAACATAC
>CM054930.1:18348555-18397699 GCA_029168755.2 Tillandsia fasciculata
CGTTGTTTTCGATCCGTCCCGTCGAGCTCGGGTCATGGCGAACCCCGCTCCACGATGGTGGCCCTGTTCCACCACCCTCGGAACGTGCGCGAGGTCCGCCGCCTGAAACCATCTCGAAGATGCGCTCCGCAGCCCATCCACAAAAGAGCGGCTGGTGAGGTTCTCCCGTACAACAAAACGGGACGCAATTGACCAACTCACAAACCTCCCTTTGATACTCCCCGACTGAGCGGTTCCCTTGCCTGATGTTCTTCAAATCGTCTTCCAGTTGCCGCTTGACGCTTTCAGAGAAGAACGCACCGAAGGGTTCCTCCCTAAAGACGACCATGTCGGTTGCGGGTCGTTGGTGGACGGATCCGGACGTACCGTCTCACCACAGATGCGTGCATTCCCTTCCAGAAAGTGGACAGCTAGTGGGACCCGCTCTGGTCCTCTATCAGTAAATCCTCGAAAAAGCTTTTCCATGGTATCCACCCACTTCTCGACGACCCATGGGTCGGTCGTTTCTCCCTCGAAGGTGGGTGGGTCAGCTTCTTGAACTCAGTCAAATTCGTCCTGAACCTCTTCCCGCGTCGCTCGCTGCTCTGCGATCCTCCTGCGGTGGCGGATCCCCCAAGGGTAGGGGTGGGCCCTGCCTCCCCCGCTGTCCGCTCCCAACAGGGCCAGAAGTCGTTGGGGTGGGTACTTCCTTGGGGCTGGGGGCTGTTCCGTCGTCGTACCACCCCCCCCTTGGGGCTCCGTAGTGGGTGCTGTGGCTTCGGGCGGAGGGATCGGTTCACGCTCGGTGGTTGGGTGGTAGCTGTCGCTGCGTCAGCTGACGAACCTGCTCCGTCAGCGTCGCTAACTGCCGGCCATTTCCCGCAGTTGTCGCCGGAGGGCCTGGTTTTCCGGCGGCGGCTGAGCCGCTCCGTCCGCGTCCGCATTCTCGGTGGACGACCTAGTCCGAGCCATTGCTTGCTGTCACCAAAGAAGCCATGTCAAACCTATGGTTATAACCCTATCACACGTCTCACGATTTCACCTATGTTACGTTCCCATTTCCCCGTACTCTCACGTACTACGCACCTATACCTTGGTTATCTGATGTCCCATTTGCTTGTGGCACCTCGCACTGTGGATGTAAGTCACGTCTACCATGGTTGTGGTTGTATTTCTCTGATACCATTTAATCTGTCACGCCCCTGGGGGTTTTTGAGTCATTTAAAGCGAAAAATTGCGTGTCTATTTTTTTTTTCTTAATAAGGTGATATAAACCTCAACCCCGGTGCGTGCCAGACCGCCACATACACAAATTCACTCTGTCCACGGACAGAGTCTCCTTTGATATGCACGGCGTCTCATTTACAACATACAATTCATCACACATTAATCACCAACCAACAACCATACCGTAGACATTCATCACCAATTAAAGCAAGTTTATAAAGCGGCGTCAGTGTTTGGAAAGGATAAAACCCAGCGTTTGCAAAATCCGTGCCCACACGGCACTTCGTTTTGAGAAAACATTTTCGCAATCCTTTAATTTATCATGAAAACATGCCGCATAAGAGGAACGCCACTAAACGTAATTAAAACATAAGAATACACCTCATCCACAGAGCTAATTAATACATGTTCACAACTAAAGCCATCCACAAGCAAATTAAGTATTTATACGAAAAAGGAAATGAGATATAATCATAATAACCAAGTGTCCGACTACGGTCCTCACGACGCAGCCCCACCGTCACCCCGGCTGACGCACCTAGTAGCAGTACCTGTCACGGAGTGGGTAACGTCAGTGACAAACAAAGTAGATGTCTAATAGTACCAAGGAAGGAAAAACGAACCGAAAACACCGAGTACACCGTAACCTTTCGTTAAACCCCTGTGCATATTTTAAACTGGGCACCAACCCCAGATTATTTATTAATTAAGCTGGGCACCAACCCCAGAGTACCTGTCGGGGAGACTAAAGTCCCCCCTCGTGCACAAACACCTTTTGATGCTTTTAACCTCTTCACGGGGCTAGTGCGGCCCCTATAGCTGCCGTGAAGGGGTCCTCACGGCTCCCACCCCTTTGTGAGGCACACGGGTCAAAAAGACCACTTTTCCGGAAAAGTACACCATGCGGTGGCCCGATCCGCCGGTGTACGTGCAGCATCCGAAACCGGATTGCCAAGATTGGCGTGTGGTGAGCACCGCGACCGCAGCCGCTTAAATTGTTAGATAAAACATCATTAAGCGAAAGGTTAAACTGTCCATCTACTTTGTTAGGTAAATTTAAGAGTACTTTAATGGCGATAAATGCACTTACTGCACTTGTTGCACTTATAGCAACCCTACCCACCTGGTTGGAGAGAAGACGGGTCACCCGAGCCCTCTGCACTCTCCCGCTGCGCACCTGGACCTATAAAAAGTCCGCACGGATACTAAGATCAGAATACATACTAACATATTGCAACAGAAATACCCCACTCTATTATGTACGAAGAGTCCGGCACCGTCCCGCTGTCCGGCGGGACACCCTTGCCTTGAGCGGCCGTCGCCGTCCGTCGGAGCCGCGCGCGGCGTGGCTCCGCGGACGGCGCCCGCATAGTGCCCCGCGCGGTGCCCGTGCGGACACGGGCCGCGCGCGGGGCCGCCCGTGCGGCACCCCGCGCGGGTGCCCGCGCGGCTCCCGCGCGGGGCCGCCCGCGCGGGGCCCCGCGCGGGTGCCCGCGCGGCGCCCGCGCGGGGCCGCCCGCGCGGCACCCCGCGCGGGTGCCCGCGCGGCGCCCGCGCGGGGCTGCCCGCGTGGCGCCCCGTGCGGGTGCCCGCGCGGGTGACCCGCGCGCGCCCGCGCGGCACCCCGCGCGGCGCCCGCGCGGGGCCGCCCGCGCGGCGGCCGCGCGGTGTCCGCGCGGCGCCCCGCGCGGGTGCGACCCGCGCGGCGCCGTCGCCGCTTGCGGCGGCGTCCGGTCGTCCGCGATTGTTTTCCCCCTCCCCGCGCGATGCGCTAGCGGCACCGCGCGTCTCCGCCGTCCGTTCCGTCCGTCTAGCACAATTACGACGACGGCGACGGTAACGGGGACGGCGGAGAAACTCAAGAAATTGACGAAAAGGCGACAGGAAAAATCCGGAAAAATTACTAAAAAATATTCTACTAACCTGAGATCGTCGGGAAGGTGTCCGGTCGTGTTTCTTGCCTTCGGGTCGGGTTTGGGACGATCGGCTCCTTCTCTTTTCCTTCTCCTTCCTCCGGTTAGGGTTCCGTTCTCTCTTTTCTTCCTTTTCCTCACCGGTTGGGGTTTCGGTACGCACGAAAGAGGAGGGTTTGAGGAGACGGTATTTTAAAAATAGGGTTTCGTTCGGTAAACGGGGGAATAAATAGATCTCCCTATCTATTTATTCTTTTTATCCAATTTCACGCATACGCACCATCAAAATCCTTTCGGATATTTTGACTCCGATTAATCAATTTATTAATTAATTAGTCCTTACCGATAACCCTATTACTTAATTATTTAATTAATATCCGCTTTATCTTACACGTGCGTAACTAGGAAAACCCAAAACATCCTGTTTCTATTTCTCAAATAAATATCTGACTTACGAGATAAAATCTTCACCCTTTTAAATTCTGGCCACCGATTATTTAATCACCTTCATTAAATAATCGTGGGGGATAAATTCCCACTTGGATTTAAATCATCGGTTATTTAAATTTCCAATTTTCAAATCCCGGTCACCGATTATTTAATCCCCTTCATTAAATAATCTTGGAAAGATAAATTTCCAAATTTAAGTATCTGGATTTTATCTCTTATCCAATCCGCGAGATAAAATCCCACCTTTTATTCGTACGTAGGAGGATTTAAATTTCCATCACCGGATAATTGATTAATTAATTAATTAATTATCCCCTACGAGATAACCCACCTCATCTCTAACGAGTGCAAGATATTTTTGCACGGTTTCCGAAGCGTGACTAATTACCGCGTCGCTAAGGATCCCGTTCCGGGAGATCCCGACATCGAATTTCGAATCCGTTCGCACCGTCGGTCATCGTTTTTCGTGCTCTATCGCAGAAAAATACACACACCTTGTCCCGGCCGACTTTTGAAAATTAAATAATTTTATTTCGCTTAAGGCTTAAGCGATTACATGTGGGTTCAAGAATACCCCTAAGAGTCGGGTCACTACACATATCTAGACTGTAAAGCACCGTCATCCACACCGACCCCACGAGGGTATCGAGAACCACACAGTAGCCTACAATCTCAAATGAAATGCGAAGGAAATGAGAGAAATACAGTCTAGGGTCCCCACGGACCCGAAAAGCTCCTGTCCCGGCCTCACCATCGCCTAGCCCTCACCCCTGAAGGAACCTGTCACGGAGTGGGAAGTCAGCGACACGATAATAATAAGGAAAGCAGGAAAAGTAATAAAGTCCAACCGTAAAACTATCCGGAGCAACCACCCTCCCAAGAGGGAACAATACAACACGGACCCCTGCATAACCAAATCTGGGCACCTGCCCCGGCACACCAACCGAGCACCTACCTCGGTAACCTGCATAACCAAATTCGGGCACCTGCCCCGGCACACCAACCGAGCACCTACCTCGGTAACCTGCATAACCAAATCCGGGCACTTGCCCCGGCACACCAACCGAGCACCTACCTCGGTAAACCACGTCGAGCACCTACCCCGACGGGTCGCACCGCTCACACCTTGGCGCCTCAAACTCCCCACCTACGGGGCCCCCCACTACGTCACCTCGTGGGTTTACACGGGTCATAGACCACTTTTCCGGAAAAGCGCACCCTTTGCGGTGGCCAAACCGCGGCTGCGCGTGCTGCAGCCTCGAGCATAGAACCAAGTACACCAGATAAAACCGATAGTAATGAACCATAAAGATCACCAAATATGCCAAGTATAACTCATAGCAAGGACCATAAAAACTATCCACGTTAGCACAGTTAAACGTATAATCTGTAAAGTACTGGATTTTCGGCACATAAATAAATATAAATAAAGGTGGGATGAAATCCTATTGTTATAAAAATTAGGAAAGTAAAGAATATTTGGAAGCGAGTTGGACCCAAATCGGGATAAAATATGGAGATCTAGAATTTTATTGGAGAAATGGGGCCCAGATTTTTAGTGAAAAATTCACAGTGTCAGAAAATTCCGAGAAAATTACGAGAGCCCCGTAAATATGTTTTAAGACCACAGAAAAAGTTTCGCGTTGATCGGATGCCTGATAGTGAGAACGGGCTCCGCCAACAGTGTCGAAAAATTCTGAGAAAATTCGGGGAGCATCGTAATTATGTTTTAAGGTCACAGTAAAAGTTTTGTGTTGATCGGATACCCGGATTGTGAGAACGGAGTCCGCCAGCGATTCTGGACACAGCGGGGCTTTTGGTGGCCCAGAAATGGCCAAAAGTGAAAATTTAAATTTTTCTGTGGTAAATTAAGCTGAAACGAAGCCGCCTGTCAAATTTGGACGGAAACGGATGAAAAATGGATAGAAAACGAAACAAAAAACGGATCTCGAGGTGATGGCGACGCGCGGATCGAGGCGAGGGAGGCGTGCTGCGCAAGGCGCGCCTGGCGCTAGTGCGCGCCCGTGTGGCGCACAGGACGCGCGCCACGTGGCGCGGGGGCGCCGCTTGGACCCGGTGCGCGCCCCCCTTCGTGGTGAACCGCCATTTGGCGGGTTCCCATTGGGGGGACCCGTGGACCGGGTCCACGGGCCACCCCCCACTCTCCCTTCTCTTCTCTTTTTTCTTTTTCTTTTCTTCTTCTTCTTCTTCCTCCCCGCAGACCCTTCCTCTTCTCCTTCCATTTTTCTCCAGCCGAGCTTCGAGTGAGGGAGAGAGAGAGAGAGATAGAGAGAGAAGAAAAGAAAAAAAAGGGGATTTTGTGGGGCAAGCGAGCGCGCCGTGAACCTCGTGGAGCGCGCGAGGCGTTCCAAAAGGCCGATGGACAGCGCGACTGTACGAGGTAACGTTATTTTTACGGTATTTTTGGCATAATTTTTATGCTTTCTTTGGGTTTAGATTTGACCCCATTACCGTATTGCGTGTTAGAAACCAAGTTATACTGCGCCGTTTTGCTGCGCGGACTGCCGGGGCAGTTTTGGCGCGCCTCGTTTTGCGTGCCAGTTGTGGAAGAAATGCACCGTTTTGTGTGCGGATTCGAAAAAAATGCGCAGTTTTGGACGCAAACTCGAAAAACATACACCGTTTTGCGTGCAACGTTGAAAAAGAAAAGTGCACCGTTTTGCGTGCCAACCCGAGGTACGTGCTCCGTTTTGCGCGCAATTTGTGCTGTCGCGCATCGTTTTGCGTGCAGTTTCTAATATTATACATCATTTTTCGTGCAGGGATAGAAAAAATATGCACCGTTTTGCGTGCAACTTTACAGTTAAGCATGCACCGTTTTGCGTGCAGATCGTTTTGTCGCGCACCGTTTTGCGTGCAGTTTCTAATATTATACATCATTTTTCGTGCAGGGATAGAAAAATATGCACCGTTTTGCGTGCAACTTTACAGTTAAGCGTGCACCGTTTTGCGTGCAGATCATTTTATCGCGCACCGTTTTACGTGCAAGTCTAATATTTTGCATCGATTTGCGTGCAGGACAAGAAAAATGTGCACCGTTTTGCGTGCAACCCGACAGTGAGGCGTGCACCGTTTTGCGTGCAGATTTGAGGTACGTGCACCGTTTTGCGTGCCTATCGTGTTGTCGCGCACCGTTTTGCGTGCCGATCCTAATATTATGCATCGTTTCTCGTGTAGGGTTGGAAAAGACGGACACCGTTTTGCGTGCAGATTTGAGGTACGTGCATCGTTTTGCGTGCCGGTTGTCTTGTCGTGCATCGTTTTGCGTGCACTCTCTAATATTATACATCGTTTTTCGTACAGGGTTAGAAAAATGTGCACCGTTTTACGTGCAATCCTACAGTAGATCGTGCACCGTTTTGCGTGTAGATTCGAGGTACGTGCACCGTTTTGCGTGCCGGTTGATTTAACGCGCACCGTTTTGCGTGCAGACTAAAATGACGTGCACCGTTTTGCGTGCGGGTTTTTAGTGACGTGCATCGTTTTGCGTGCAGGTTTGGTGGACGTGCACCGTTTTGCGTGCAGACTCGAGAGAAGTGCATCGTTTTGCGTGCAAGCTCGAGGAGACAAGTGGAATCGCGCGGAGACCAATTGCAAGTGTCTACAAGCAATTGGGTACACTACAAGGTGGGAAATTCTGCCGAAATTGGGTGACCTCTCCCCTTGCTCCTTTGCTTTTCGATTCGAAGCATGATAGTAGCCTGTTAGAGGCGTTAGGTAATTATGAATAAGATTGCATGTCTAGAGGAACACAGATGAAAAGAGCAACTGTTGGTTGCCAATAACAGATGATATATGTGCATGTGTAGAGAAATTTAGAGGAAAAGTGATATTTATGATTTATCCACAATAGGGGATAAATTTGTATGTGTAGATGGACACAGATGATAAATGCAACTGTCAGTTGCCAAAAGGAGATAATTCATTTTCATGTGCAAAAAGGACTTAGAGGATAAATATTATTTTTATGATGGATATGAAAATAATTGCATGCGTAGAAATGAGTAATTACTTGATGACTGTGATCATGTTAGGGTACAACCCTAGGAATCATGTGATATAAGGGAACAGAACTTGTTGGTAGTAAGACTAGGAGAAAACCTAGTTTAGGGGTTTGACGAGTGACATCAACTTAGGAGTTATCCTAGGAAGGATGAGTGGCATGGTCTTAGGTGATAACCTAAGGACACTGGATAGAGTGATCAACATAGAGTCAGAAAACTCTAGGGTGTATATGACATGGAACTTAGGTAAAGAGAACCTAAGGAGAACTAGTGTTCAACATAGAGTCAAGGAACTCTAGGATGAGTATGACATGGAACTTAGGTAAAGAAAACCTAAGGTGAACTAGAGGTCAGCATAGAGTCATGGAACTCTAGGACAAGTATGACATGGGACTTAGGTAAAGGGAACCTAAGTTGAGCTAGAAGAGTTTAAACTCACAGACAGGAAAAATAGAGTCAAGTTGACTCTAGGATTCAGTAAGGAATCAGGAGGATGGAAAAGGTGGATCAAGTGTGGAGATATGAAAGGGAAAACAGAAAAGTAGAGTCAATGTAATTCTAAGATAACAGTGGAACATGGAATTAGAGTCAGTGTAACTCTAAGTTAATGGTGAAGCAGGAAAACAGAGTTTAGTTAACTCTAGGATTCAGTGAGGAATCAGAAATGTGGGATGAGATCCCCAGTTTAAAGAGTTGATCAAATATAACCCTAAAAGGTCATAGGGTGTCTGGGCAAATGGATAATAACTTTAACTTCAATTTGAGTTAAAGAAATAAAAGAGAAATGTTTAAGAGTCCAGGAGACTCTCTAGTTATCCTTATGGCAAGACCTAGGATAAGAGGAAAAATTGTTGCTAAAAGGCAAAGATTAAAAGCAAGCTAAAAGTGGCTAAAAGCATAAAGAAAATGTAAATGGCGCCTTCGAATTTGAGACTCGTCAAGTGGAGCAGGACTCCCTGGGCAGTGACCCGTCGGACGAGGTACTTTCGAAGGGCTAAAAGTGAAAGCAAGGAGCTAAATGCTCAAAGAAAAGAGAAAGTGATTTGCCAGTGGCAAAAAGGGAGCTATAAGCTCGAATAAGAAAGGAAAGCAAGTGTTCAAAGGCAAAGAGGCTAAGAACTAAAGTAAAAAGAAAAGAAAGAAAATATAAAAAGATAAAACGGGCGTACCTTCGGGGGTGAAACGTAGATCTTGTCGGAGCCATGGGCAGTGTCCCTCTCCCGGGCAGTGACCCGTATGACAAGTTCCCCGTTGGGCGGGGTAACACTTGCGGGTGTTATCGGCAACCTTAGAAATCTTATCTTATGGTAGCAAGACTACCGGGCTCGGGCCCGTTGGATAAGAATTTCCGAGGGTTAACTTGAACTAAAGCACCAGAATCTAAAGAATAAAGAAAAATAGAGTGGCCAAGGTGGCCGGGTTAGTTGGACCCTGTATACAGCGGCATAGTGGCCGAGTTGGTGCTTAGCAGCCTAGTGTGGCTAGACAGAGTAGTGCTGGGTAGATGGTTATACACAGATAGTGTAGTGATATGTTATATTGCATAGCTGCATTTTGATATTGAGGATTTTAGTTTCCTAGCACTATTATTATTGCTTCCATTGGACCAAGTGGTGTAGGACACTTTTTCTCGGTGGTTGAACCCACTGGGAACTCAGATCGAAGTTCTCACACCCCTTGGGTGACTCCCCCCACAGGTTCGGGAATGGATGCAGCGGTCGAGACGGATCAGATGCAGACAGCGAGGCATACGACAGGGGCAAGGGCCCAGCAGCATAGTGACCTAGAGGGTCTAGCAGAGGTATCCCATTTATGTATTTCTTGAGTGAACCTTGTATGGTGAGGAATTATGTAAAGGAAATGTAATAATTTTATTTGCAAGTTCAGAAATGTAAAGTGTAATAAGTTTAATTTATGGTTCACTCCTGTATGCTTTCATTTCCGCATTAACTATTCGTTATTGAATGAAAGTTTTAAATTTATAGTGATTTTTAGTACTCTGATATTGAGCTTCCGCATACACTTGTTGTGTTATTATGGATGTTACCGTTCCTTTCGGGTAGAAAAAGGTCTTACCCGATTGGCGGGTCTGTTGGCGTGCCCGAACCGTACAAATTGGCGGATTCGGGGCGTGACATAATCAGAAGTAGTTACAACCGTCGGAAGCCCGACGCTAAGTCTCAAAATAAAAACCCACCTCGAAGTCAGTCGAACGAGCCCCCTGAATGTAGGCCGATCCCGAACTCCCGCTAGACTATACTGGTGCTGAACTGCTGGGCCCTGAACAGAAACTGTGATCAGAACTAGACTCACTCATACCCATCCCGACAACACTACAATAACGTGTCGCTAATACGGGGAACTTAGCCGAAACTAGGCTTAAACCGAAATTCCCGAAAATCCACTGACCCTCCAAACCTGACCCGCCAACGGTCTAAAAAAATCCAAATATCGTCCAACTACCCCTGCTGTCCCTAAACATCATAATTTTGATGTTCGGGTAGACAGGGACCAAAACACAATTTCCTCTATCGAAGTATTGCTATAAATACCCCTTTAAAACCGTTGTTTTCACTCGTTCTTCCAAACCAGGAAGCTTTAGACAGCGCCGTAAGTTTCAGCGTGTCCGAAATGACGAGGCGAAGCTCGTGCTCACGGGCTTGGGCTTACACGAGGCCTGAGGACAAAGCTGGCCCACAACATTCCAGTGCCAAAAATGCTACATTACTACAACTCACTAGTTACTTGATCTAATTGGGATTTAACAGGAGCATGATACTCTGGATGGACAGAGGAGTGCAGTGCTTACCTGTGGCTACGTCGGAGACCGGCCGGAGAGCTCGCCGGAGCAACACCCTCAAATGCTCAAGGTTCGGGTTGCACAAGCTTGGACCAAACCTAAATCACAAGGCCAACAGAGGCAAGCATCAGTGCAAGGGTGTTCCCAGAAGAGGTCCAGACCAAGCCGGGTCTGACGGCGGCGGCCGGCAACGGCGGCGGCCGGAACACCAACCAAAAACCCAATTACAAAACAATTGGACCAACATGATTACCCGAGGCCCACTGACCAAACCACTTGATAGGAACACTTAAAATGGTGGCTAGGGTTTACCTGAGTGGTTGTTCGGCAACCAGGAGCGGCGGCGGCGGCCGGAGCTCGGGCCCGTATGTAAAGGTGGTGCAACTACATAACCACAAAACCCCATGTTAGAAGTCACATGCAACGGTTTGGGAAGCTTCACTAGTGTCCAAGGAACTCACCTGGGTCACTTACCCACAGCGCGGAACCCCGGCGATCGCCGGAGCTCAAGCTCCGCAAAACCAGGCTCTCTAATGGCGGATTCCGGCCGGCGGCACAAGAGGCCCTCCAACTTGGACAAAAGTGTCCCCTCTCGATGCTGCGGTGCTTTCTGAGGTGGTGGCCGGCGGCGCGGGTGCGCGGCGGCGCCGGACGGCGAGGCTCGGCCGAGGTTCTCTTTTGCTCGGTTCTAGGGCTCCTTCGCGCGGACCGAATTCTTGTCCGATGATCACCAGACCTTGAAAGTAGCTTGCAGTCGACGAGGAGACGAAGATCAATGACCTTGATCTTGTTTCCAACGGTCGGATTCTTTCCGCGCTCAAGATCGGCCAAAACTGGCTTTTTTCGGCGACAAGAAGCTCCCGCCGGCGACAGGGACGACGACGACCACTCCAACTTCACAGAAAGAGTCCACACAACGTCAGGAACACGATGAGTACACCCATCAACCCTTTAAAACTACAGTTCCCATAAACTCACCTCGCCGGAAAGAGGGAAGAAGAAGGAATCCTCCGCGGCGGCGCACGGCGGAGTCCGACGTCGGGGAACCCTCAGCTCGGCATCCACCATGCAGAGGCACTCCTAGATGCTATTTGGAACCCTCCAAGGCCTCTGGGAAAGACTCCTCTCTTTCCCAACCGAAGAGAAGGAGGTCTTCTCGATTCACCTTCTTCTCCGGCGACGAGGCGGCGGCCGGTGCGCTACCTCCGTGGAGTGCAGCAGAGAGGGCGGAGTTGTTGGAGCTGGCGGCTGGGGGGGAAAGGCTACGGGGTTAGGGTTTAAAGAAACCCTAGCCCGAGATAGTGTATTAATAGTGCATATAGCACAATTGCTCTTTAGTCCCTCAAACTTCATTATTTTTAGCCCAGTCCCTCACAGTAGCTAGCTATCACATTTAGGTCCCTCTCCAAAGAGTAGCACGCAAAACGAAGCATAAAATATAGGGTATATTGTGCAAAACGCCGCATTTTCACTGTATTTCACGCTGTTCGAGGCATTTTAGTCGTCAAATCGAAAAACGGACTTCGCCACGACGTCCGGCTCGGCGAAACCTATCAGGTAGCGATTTTTGTTTTTCGACGAAATGCCCGGATAAATTCTCGGTCCACAATTACTGTACAATTATACAGTATGAAACGCTTCTCGAGACTCTAGGATCGTCAAACGAAAATTCCGTCAGCGCCATTGCGCTCATAACGTCAAAATTAGCTAGAATCGTCTACTCATACTGCTAGGTTTGGATTTTGGACAGTGGAATGGCCAACGACCGATCGAGAGGGGACCGAAATCAGGGGTTACTATTCATTTTACTATTCACTTAAGTCGTGGGTCCCACTAGTTTTCTTGCTGATTTCCGGACGATCCGACCGTCGGATCAGCAAACGGTCTATACCATTTCCACTCGATTCGATGAGACGGTCGCACTGGCGACCTCAGATTTCCGAGATCAGACTCGGATCGGAAAGGGCGAAATTTGTGCTTCGGCAACTGTGCTATCCGTACACCGGTACACACCACTAAGGTTAATTTTTGTTTCCTCGCACACATTCGCACCTGAAAAACACTCTTTACACTAACACACTTTTTCCCGAGTATTACAGCTAAAGTATTCCTACTATGGTATACCAATCTCACCCAAGTAGGCCATTCCTTGCTTACCTCTCGCTCATATCGGTTGTACGTCAAATATGCCTGCTATCAGTCATAGAGGGGTGACATCCCCACAAGTGCACTTTCATTCACCATAATGTAAAAACTTTATACAGTTACCAAATTAAGCTTACCCACCTGAAGAGCTCAATCCAAGGCAAACCTGGGGTCGGCGAAGAGCGCAGACGCTCACAGTCCAAATTCTGCCGAAACTGCATCCTCGGTACATATCGCGCAAGCCTCGGCTCCAAACAGCTAAAAGTACCCCAAATCAGAGTCTTCGGATCCAACGGGTCCAGCAACACTTGCAAACACCCCTGGGTACAACAATAAGGTTCAACGTTACACTTAATCCAAAAATATTCCAAGTATATACAATCTGCGAAAATAGCCCCAAAGATGTGAAATTTCCACCTGTAGAACGGACTCGGAATGTTGGGTTATAAGTAATTGGATCTAAATAGGGGAAAAAACACCTAGAGGGGGGTGAATAGGTGTAAACAATAAACACTCAAAAAATCATTGCGCAATAAAACCCAATGCGGAAAAATAAATGAACACGCAAGATTTTTACGTGGAAAAACTCCAAACCGGAGTAAAAAACCACGGGACCGATAACACGGCGAAATCCACTAGAATTAACACACGTACAAGGTGATATAACGTACTCACAGACGACTCAACCTTTTACCATACGCTCCTAGTAGATCTTCTCCGCTCGCTCCACGACGCTTCTCGAATCCACGATCCGCGCCCAACGCTGAATCCACAGCGTCCAACGTCGAGTCCACGACGTCCGACCGAATCCACGGTCTTCACCCAATACACGCTTCGAATCCACGAACGTAGTTGCACCTTGAATCCACAAGGCCACGCGAGTCCACGCGCCGATTTAGGGTAAATCGTTGTTTGTTTGGGTGGTGATGATCCGCCGAATACTTAGATTAGAAATAGATCGGAAATACCATCTAAGTATTCATTGATTTGATTCTACTCAAAATGTGAGTATGGAAAACCTAGAATCAAATCAATCAATATAGATGAAGAAACATAGAATAAATCTATTGATTTCCTTTCTTCTCTATATGTGGATTTTTTTCTTTTCGGCTATCTTTTTCTATTTGTGCCGATCAATGTGGATGCCCTAGAAAATGAATATAGGGCCTATTTATAGGTTAGAAACCATTGGAAGAAGATAGGATCAAAAACTGCCTTTTCTGGAGATTTTACGACGGCGATCCGGATTGGAATTGGACGATCCGGATCGCAGAAGCAAGAAAGACGATTTCCAGAAAAATGCCAGTTCGGGATCCGGATCGAAGTCCCCGATCCGGATCGTTCATACAGTTTCACCAAACATCACGTTCGGGATCCGGATTGCAATTCCTGATCCGGATCGTGCAAGCAAAAGGTAAAACCAGTGTTCGGGATCCGGATCATGAAATGCTGCGATCCGGATTGAAACAGTGTATGAACGAACACCCTTCGGGATCCGGATTGCCGAGCCCGATCCGGATCCTGAACATGTCCCATGTCCAGTTTTTGATGTTTATGCAATAAAACATTCTTCCAGGTGTTTCTACACTATAAGAAGTATTCGGATCACCAAAAATCTTTAGTTAAACATACCTGATCCTTTTGAATTCTTCTTTCTTGAGATTGAGGTATATGATCCAAAGTTTTTCATCTTCAATCTTCAAGACTTAATACTTTCACGAAATACGCCAACTCAAATTCCGTAACAATCTCCCCCTTTGGCGGTTTCGTGACAAAACACAAATCCACAAAAGAAAATTCAAAAAGATATTTTTGTTGCTATCACCATACAACAAAAATTTACAATGGAGATCCAAAAATTAAAAACATGAGATAAACTCCTAAAACAGACTCTAGACTTAGACATCTGTACTCTCTGCACAAAGAAAGCATTCTTGACAAACAAAATCGTTAGATACCTCAAGAATTGAAACATACAAAACCAAGTACAGAGATAGAGTTTATTCTCATCATGACATTTGAAGAATTCAGATATGTAAGAGAATCATAGTTAAAAACCAACATATCTTCTAAGCATTCAAAACCAAATGTCACAAACTGTTAGTCCAACATCAACTTGTTAGTCATATTACATGCCCAAATAGTTAGTCGAATAGTTAGTAGGGACATGCAACCAATCACAAAAGAAAAACCAAACCAAAGTTGAAGTTGAGATCATACTTACCTTGATATTCACAAAGTTCACATCATTCATTGTTCAAAGTTCTCTCTAACTCTCTCCCCCTTTTTGTCACAAAACAAAGCCAATAATTACAAAACAAAGGGAGTTAAAAAGATACACAAACATGAAAAGTGAAAAACCTGCAAAGAGCAAGAGAAGGTTAGAACAAAGATTTATTCCTGAGAGTCGGAGTCATCAGAGGTGGTGCATCCCATTTTTGCAAACATTTTCTTCATCAGTTTTTTCATTGAAGAGACGGACTTGGTCAAAGTGATTTGAGAAGCAGTGATGATTTCCAGCTCATTTTTCATACTTGAATTTCTCCTCTCATTTCAGTGAACTCAGCAGACATGCGTTCTTGTTCATTGGAAAGTCGCTGTTGTTCTTTAAAGATAGAATTAACTGAAGCATCATCTTCAGAGGTTGATGGAGGTGCTTGTTGTGCTGGTGGAACAGGAGCTGTAGAAGTAGTTGCTGGTTGTCGAGCTCGTCGGATTGGAGGAGATGGAGGATCATCTTGTTTTGTCGATAGAGACTTTACAATCGTTGTTTCATTGATCGTCCCCAAACTGTACATGTAAGAGCTCGCGCTTGTATCCACATTAAACTTCTTAAGGATGCGCATGATTATCATTGGGTATGGTAGTCTCTCTGTGGGGTGAGAGTGTTCAACATACCGCGTCATCCTAGCCCAAATGAGATAAGGAATGTTCAAGTTTGCTCCCATTGCAGCGGTTGGGTTCCCAAGAAGATAAAGAAATAACATCCTATCCCATCGAAGAACCTTTGTATTCATATTGGGAAGAATGTTGTAGCAGACAATGAAGTTGATATACTTATACTCTTTTCGAAGCTCTTTAGAAAATACCGAATTTCCGGTAGACAAAGTATCCGGAAGCAAATTCCATTGACTACAACTCTCCAAGAGTTTTCTGTGAAGACTTGAGTCTTCAGATAATGAAGTCCATCAGATCTGGCTTTCATACTGAGCACCTCTCCAATCAGTTGGGGAGTGACTTTGATTTTGATACCTTTAACCAAAGTATGAAATTCTCGACGTCCGTCAACATGATCAGTTAGACTTGCAGCATTTTGATAAAACATTCGAACTGAGTGTGGACAATACCCAGTTGATTCAGGAAAGTTGCAAATTGGACCGAGACCAACTTGATCAAACAAAGTCCCAAAGGCTGCAGATCGTTCCTCATTGGTTTGACATTGACATGTCTCTCACCAATGCATTCTCTTTTTCAAAATCCTTGATTCTCGTGGAGCTAATGAATTCCTGAGGAGGAGGCTGGCTAGCAATTGGTTCCTCAATTGAAATTCCCTTGCACTGCCTCTTTTTCTTGCACCAGTTTTCGTTCTTGTTGTAATTTGACTTGGTTCCATTGGGGCTTTCCTTTTTCAGCTGCAGTAGGCTTTGAAGCTTCAGCAGGTGCTTTCCCTTTTGAGATAATGGGGACATCTTCCTCGATCTCGAGGTTATCCCAGTCAATTGAATCCGTCTTCGAATCCGTATCGGAATCATTCTGAGCTCTTTTAGTCCTCTTAGCCTTCTTAGGCTTTGCAGCGTCCTTGACATGGACCATGGCAGCAAGTAGGAAAATGATCCAGGTGATCACCATTTTGAGTGCTAGTGAGAAATGTGTCCTGTGAAGACCAACTCAAGAACACATGAAAAATTGTCAATTTTGAAAAATTTGAAAAATTGTACCCAGACAATCATAATCATGTAGAGAAGCTAAGAATCAAATTAGTTTTGCAAAAAGAATTTTAAAAATAGATCAATCGCATGATTTACAAAAATTCCTCTTTTATGCCCTAAAACTGAATTTTTAGAAATCGAAGCCTAAAAACTCGTTAATCAGGTAAAAACCCAGCATAAAAGCAAAACTAATCGACCCAGAGTTCTTATTTCAAAAGAAATTTGATCAAAAACCATTCATAAACGAAAAAGATCCATGATTTCTACTCACGTTTGATGAAAAAATAAAAAAACTGTGAAAAACGAGATTTTGATCAATAAAACTTACTTGAATTCGAAGAACTTTGAGTTTGGAAGCTCCAAGATGCAAGAAATCTAGAGAGAGAAGCTCTAGAGACTTGAGAACAAAAGATTAGGGTAAAAGAAATCAAATCCTCTTTGTTCTTATAAAAACCCTAGCCGTGATCCGGATCGGATCGAGAATGTGATCCGGATCGGCTACCCGCAGGAAGAATCCTGCGTTCGGGATCCGGATCACTTACTCCGATCCGGATCGGCTTCAACTTTTTCTCCAGAAAATTTTGGAAAAATTCCATAAAATCCAGAAAAAGTATGTAAGCATTTTAGCATATCAACTTTAAACAAAAATCATCGTTTCATACAACAAGAAATAGATTATGCAAAATCTATCAAAAATACTCAAAAATGAAACGAAAATTTACGAAAATTAAAACACTTAAAGTTGAACAACTTCAATTACATCTATCTTGATCTTATGCGTAATGCCTTTATCAAATCATCAATTTTGGTAAAGAAAATGAAATACCAAGATCAATAGATGTTTGAAATCCCAGATAAGTTAGATAATATATCTAGACAATCTGTTGAAGGAGTGGCTCTTTGAGCATCTTTTATCAAAAATCCCACCTTATACCAACCATGAAATACGACTGAGTCAAGTATTTCAATATGCATTTCATCAACATTTTTAAAACAAAAATTTGCTTTGCATTCATGGAGTATCTTTTTCTTTCTTTCATTTTCTCCATGTGGTGGTAGTTTTCACACTCCTCATTGGGATGTAACTCTTTCCACATCTTTTGAGCATTTTACATTTCTTTGACTCCCCCTCAATTGGCTATCAATTATTTAATATATAAGGTATTCAACCAAAAATTGATCTCGCATTCATACTCGACTAAGCAATCAAATATGATAATGACTATACCAAGAGATCATTGAGAGAGAAATTGACTTTGATCACTTAAAAGATGGTTTAATGAACGTAAATGATCATTGCAACATTGAAATATTATGTTATCAAAAGCATAATAAATTTCTAAATGCACAAAAGGATGCAATTAAAGTCAATTATGGTTTATGCTCAATTAATGTACTATGTATAAAAACATAGATAGAGAACAAAACAAAAACAAAAACAAAACCTAACCTAAGCAAAGGTTTCAAAAAGAGATTATTTCAAGGAAAGCATGCCAATTGCTTTACGCAAGTGAATAAAACGTTTTTGATCCAAAGGTTTTGTTAAGATATCAGCTAATTGATCCTCAGTTGAAATGTATGACAGTTGAAGAATATTTGATTCAACTAGCTCTCTAAGAAAATGATATCTAAGTTCAATATGTTTTGTTCTAGAGTGCAACACAGGGTTTTTTGAAATGTTAATAGCACTAGTGTTGTCACATAAAATGGTTACCGAAGTTGCTGAAATCCGGAAATCGCTCAACACGCTTTTCATCCAAATCAATTGGGTTGAACAACTTCCTGCAGAAATGTACTCCGCTTCGGCAGTCGAGAGTGCTATGCAATTCTGCTTTTTACTGTGCCATGCGACAAGGCAATGGCCAAGATAGAAGCATGCACCACTCGTGCTTTTCCGGTCATCCACTGATCCAGCCCAATCGGCATCTGAGTATCCAACAATATCCAAACTTGTTCCCATAGGATACCAAATTCCGAAACTGATTGTACCTTTGATATATCGGATGATCCGCTTCACCGCTTTCAGGTGAACCTCCTTCGGTGCTGATTGATATCTCGCGCAAATCCCAACACTGAAGGATATATCCGGGCGACTAGCCGTGAGATATAGTAGACTTCCAATCATACTGCGATACAGTTTCTCGTCTACATTCTCACTATGTGATTCACTTCCAAGTCCCTTATGGCTAGTTCCCATTGGAGTTGGAAAATCCTTAGAATTTTCTAGATCAAATTTCCTGACCAACTCCATTGCATACTTGGATTGACACAAGTGAATACCTTCATCGTTTTGTTTAACTTGTAATCCAAGAAAATAAGTTAATTCGCCCATCATGGACATCTCAAATTCGCTTTCCATGGTATCCGCGAATTTGGAAGCATCATTATCTCTTGTTGCGCCAAAAACAATGTCATCGACATAGATTTGAGCAACTATGAAATTGTTTTGATAATGCTTCACAAAGAGAGTCCTGTCAGCTCCCCCTCGAGTGTAGCCCTTTTCCAAAAGGTGCTTTGTCAACCTTTCGTACCATGCTCGCGGTGCTTGTTTCAGACCGTAAAGAGCCTTTTTCAGACGAAAAACATGGTTAGGTAGTTTATGATCCACAAAACCTTTCGGTTGAGCCACATAAACTTCCTCATTTAAAAACCCATTTAAAAAGGCGCTCTTAACGTCCATTTGAAATAATTTGATTTTAAAATGACAAGCTATCGCAAATAAGATACGAATGGACTCGAGTCTAGCTACAGGGGCGAAAGTTTCATCAAAGTCTATACCTTCTACTTGAGAGTAGCCTTGAGCAACTAACCTTGCTTTGTTCCTGATGATAGTACCATCTTCATTTTTCTTGTTCTTGAAAATCCATTTGGTCCCTATCACATTGTGTTGCTTCGGAGGCTTCGTTAATTCCCAGACTTTGTTTCGCTCGAATTGATGGAGCTCTTCCTGCATTGCTTTAATCCAGTAGTCATCTTGAAGAGCTTCATCGATGTTCTTTGGTTCGATTTGAGATACGTAGCAAGCAAATCCGCAAACCAATTGTCTCCGTGTTCTGACTCCTTCTTGTGGGTCTCCAATGATGTTCGATTCAGGATGATCCTTGGAGATGCGTAACGTTTGAGGTAGAGGAGTAGACGGAGGCACACGAGATGATTCCTGCACATCAGTTGAACTTGAAGAACCGTTAGGTGCATCAACATCATTATCGAAAGAATTGTTAGAAGAAGATGCATTAGCAGGTGTATCATCATCAAGAGAGATATCGAGGGTAGATTTTTCAGATTCAAAATGAAATGCTTCATCTACCTTAACATTTATCGATTCTACGATCGTCTTAGATTCTAAGTTAAAAACTCGATATGCTCTGCTGTTTGTAGAATAACCTAAGAAAATCCCTTCGTCACTTCGAGAGTCAAATTTTCCAAGATTTTCGCGATCACGCAAAATAAAACACCGACTCCCAAAGATACGAAAATACTTGATGTTAGGTTTTCTACAAAACCAAAGTTCATATGGTGTATTCAATGTCCCCGGGCGCAAATACACGCGATTAATAACATAAACAGCAGTGTTCACCGCTTCAGCCCAAAAATAAAAAGGTAAGTTCCGGCTGTGAAGCATAACACGTGCCATTTCCTGTACGACCCTGTTTTTGCGCTCGACTACACCATTTTGTTGAGGTGTATAAGGTGCAGAGAATTCATGTTTAATGCCGTTAGAAGTGCAAAAATCAATGAATTTGGAATTTATGAATTCCCCACCTCTATCACTTCTAACTCGAGTAATCCTATCATTCTTTTCAGTCATAATACGATGGCAGATTTCGAGAAAAGAATCAAAGGTATCAGCTTTTTCTTTTAAAAATGCTACCCAAGTATATCTAGAAAAATCATCAACCAATAAGAAAATATACCATTTACCTCCCAGAGATGGTTGACGAGTTGGCCCCATTAAGTCCATATGCAAAAGTTCCAAAGGCCGTTTTGTACCTATGTGGTTCAAGTTCTTGTGTGCTGTCCTAGACTGTTTTCCTTTTTGGCAACCGCCACACACAATGTTTTGTTCAAAAGAAAGTTTTGGAACCCCCTTGACCACATCTTTGTTCGAAATTCTAGCAAGTTCCTTAAAGTTTATGTGACCCAGCCTTTCATGCCAAAGTGTTTCATTTTTCAAAGATGCTAGGTTACACTTTTCAGAAATCTTATGAGGAACTACATAACAATTGTTTTCTGATCTAACCCCTTTTAAAAAGAAAGCATGGTTCATGTCAGTTACAGTACATTTATCAGATGAAAAATTAACTGAATAACCACTATCACAAAGTTGACTTATGCTTATGAGGTTAGTCTTAAGGCCATGAACAAATAACACATTATTTAGAACCGGGCCATCTGGAATAGCTACCGTTCCCTTTCCAACAATTTTGGAAGACCGACCATCTCCGAAAACAACAAGTCCTCCGGAGTTTTTCTCAAATGTTTGAAAACAGTTTTTGTCACCGGTCATGTGACGGGAACACCCGCTATCCAGATACCAAGACGAACTATCATATGCATGCAAGGAAACATTAGTAACAAGACAAGGGAAAATTTCACCTTTGCGCACCCAAACCTTTTTGGAGTGCGTCGGTAATGATCGTGAAGTTGATCTCCTAGGTGAGAGCGTCTTGCTTGAAGAATTGCTGCTCCTTGATGATGTCGTCTTGAGCGGTGAGCTACCAAGGCTCTTTTCCTTCAATTGAATTGCAGTTGATTTTCGAGGAATAGCCTTATTGGTAGTCATTGCAAGAGGTGCTTGAGGTGTGCGTTTGGCTTCCGTCTTGCAATTTCTCCTTATGTGCCCTGAAATGCCACAACGAAAACATACCTTAGATCTTGACGATCCCGAGGAGGATGAAGTAGGATTGTTGTCGTTGCTTGTCGTGAATTCCAATGTCGGAGAAGGAGATACCGACTGAGGCACAAACACTGTCCCACTCGAACTTGGAATGTCTCCAGTTTGAGTGTATCCGAGGCCGAACTTATTTGTTTGACCAAGACCAAGAAGCCTGTCCAACTTACTCCTTCCAGAAGAAAATCTCTTTAAGTCATCCTTCAGTTGGCGAATGGTCTTCGTCATTTCCAATTTTTCCTGTCGAGCCTCGCCGTTGAGCTTCAAGAAGTAATTCGCTTTGTTCACCATATCCATATAATTCTTCTCGAGTTGCTCATTGGACTCTTGAAGGGAAACATTTGTTTTAATCAGATTATCCCTTTCCACTTCAAGATCGGTTGAGAGAGAGGTTACCCTTTTTACTTCTTCTTCGAGATCCTGCAATCTCCCTTTCAACCCCTTGTTTTGCTTAGCCAGTTTCTTTGAATCCCTCAAAAGTCTGTGATAGGCTAGAGCAAAATCTTCACCTTCCGAATCATCTGATTCATCGTCCGTTGCAATCTTTTCAACAGTGGAGTTGGACAGTGAGTCGGATGTACTTGCCATTAAGCACATGAAGGGTGAAGAGGTGGACGCGTGGAATGCCGTTGCGTTGTCTTCTTCATCACTTGACGATGACTCATTTGACGTTGAGTTGTCATCCCAAGTGACGACTTGCATCGCCTTCTTCTTTGCCGGATTCTTGTTGGGACACTCCGTTGAAATGTGGCCGTAGCCTCGACATTTGAAGCACTGTACTTGTCCCTCTGAACTTTTCTTATCCTTTGAGAAGTTCTCTTGCTTCCTTGACTTGTAAGTTGAAGAACCCTTGCCTTTCTTCGACTTTCCGAAGGATGGAGTTTTGCTTGGATTGCCCCTTCGAAAGTTGCGGCGAAACTTCCTTGTCAAGAGAGCGAGCTGCTTCTCAAAGTCCTCCATAGATAGGTTCTCGTCATCGTCCGAGGAGGATGAATCCGCGTCTTCTTCCTTCGTAGTTTTCAATGCGTAACCTGAAGACTTAGAAGAGGATGCTTTTCCAGAAGAATAGTTAGTAGGAAATGTCATTTCATAAGTTTGTAAAGCACCTACTAATTCTTCTACACGCATTTCGTCCGGGTGTTTAATTGTTTCAATGGCTGCGACCTTCGGGCGAAATCGTTCAGGAAGAGTTCTAAGGATTTTTCTTACAACTTTAAATTCTGGAATCTTCTCTCCCAAGTTAGCACATGAGTTTACGATGTCTTGCAATCGTGTGTAATAGTCAGTGAAAGATTCATTCTCTGCCATAGAGATAGAGTCAAATTTGCTCGTAAGCATTTGCAGTTTCTGAATCTTCACAAGGTTAGTTCCCTCATGCGTAACTTGAAGAACATCCCAGATTTCTTTCGCAGTCTCACATGCCGAGACGCGAGAGAACTCTGTTTGTGACAAAGCATTAAATAGAGCATTAATTCCTTTGCCATTGTAAGAAGAAGAATCTATCTCTTCCTTGGTCCATTTCGACCTAGGTTTTAAGGTGCGAACATCATCTAATTTCAGTTGGATTAGACCATCCTAATTCAATTGATTGCCACACCCTTTCGTCGATGGAAATTAAAAAGGCTTTCATCCGCACTTTCCAGTACGCATAATTTGTTCCATCAAAGAAAGGGGGTCGATTGATGTTTCCACCTTCAACCATTGTTTACAACCCTATTCCCGCTCTGATACCACTTGTTGGGTTATAAGTAATTGGATCTAAATAGGGGAAAAAACACCTAGAGGGGGGTGAATAGGTGTAAACAATAAACACTCAAAAAATCATTGCGCAATAAAACCCAATGCGGAAAAATAAATGAACACGCAAGATTTTTACGTGGAAAAACTCCAAACCGGAGTAAAAAACCACGGGACCGATAACACGGCGAAATCCACTAGAATTAACACACGTACAAGGTGATATAACGTACTCACAGACGACTCAACCTTTTACCATACGCTCCTAGTAGATCTTCTCCGCTCGCTCCACGACGCTTCTCGAATCCACGATCCGCGCCCAACGCTGAATCCACAGCGTCCAACGTCGAGTCCACGACGTCCGACCGAATCCACGGTCTTCACCCAATACTTCGAATCCACGAACGTACCTCGAATCCACGAAGCGGTTGCACCTTGAATCCACAAGGCCACGCGAGTCCACGCGCCGATTTTGGGTAAATCGTTGTTTGTTTGGGTGGTGATGATCCGCCGAATACTTAGATTAGAAATAGATCGGAAATACCATCTAAGTATTCATTGATTTGATTCTACTCAAAATGTGAGTATGGAAAACCTAGAATCAAATCAATCAATATAGATGAAGAAACATAGAATAAATCTATTGATTTCCTTTCTTCTCTATATGTGGATTTTTCTTTTCGGCTATCTTTTTCTATTTGTGCCGCTCAATGTGGATGCCCTAGAAATGAATACAGGGCTATTTATAGGTTAGAAACCATTGGAAGAAGATAAGGATCAAAAACAGCCTTTTCTGGAAATTTTACCGACGGCGATCCGGATTGGAATTGGACGATCCGGATTGCAGAAGCAAGAAAGACGATTTCCAGAAAAATGCCAGTTCGGGATCCGGATCGAAGTCCCCGATCCGGATCGTTCATACAGTTTCACCAAACATCACGTTCGGGATCCGGATTGCAATTCCTGATCCGGATCGTGCAAGTGAAAAGGTAAAACCAGTGTTCGGGATCCGGATCATGAAATGCTGCGATCCGGATTGAACCAGTGTATGAACGAACACCCTTCGGGATCCGGATTGCCGAGCACGATCCGGATCCTGAACATGTCCCATGTCCAGTTTTTGATGTTTATGCAATAAAACTTTCTTCCAGGTGTTTCTACACTACAAGAAGTATTCGGATCACCAAAAGATCTTTAGTTAAACATACCTGATCCTTTTGAATTCTTCTTTCTTGAGATTGAGGTATATGATCCAAAGTTCTTTCATCTTCAATCTTCAAGACTCAATACTTTCACGAAATACGCCAACTCAAATTCCGTAACACTCCCCCTTTGAGGTTTATGACAACCAAATTAGAAAAAAAAAATGGACACGCAATTTTCCGCTTCGATTGACTCAAAAACCCCCGGGGGCGTGACAGTGGGGTTCACGAGTCTAGTCAGACCACCTCTCCAGAAAAGTACACCCACACGGTGGCCAAACCGCTGGTGTGCGTGCAACCGCCCTGAGCATGTAAATCACCAAACCTGTGCTGTAAGCCTCTTGCGACACTCAGTCACTCCGATGTAGCATAAGTAACTGTAAGTAACCCGAGGTCAGTCAACTTTTCTTTAACTTTTGGTGTACCATACAGACCAGTTCTATCATACTCAGTTATTAGAAACCCATTAATAACGATAGTGAAAGAAAAACGGGAGGATCAGATGGGAGCCAACCGACGGCATCCCCTTCCTCGGATAAAGGTACCCACATGAAACGGAGATAAATGACCGCGTCCGCGACCCTTCTAAGCATTCAGAACCTTACGCGGCTCTAATAAAATATCCAAATAAAACAAATCAACATCTTACCCCAACCGGCAAAATTCAGTGGTCCCGAAAATTGTCACGCCCCGGAGGTTCTCAATGAGCACAAGAAAACGTGTATATTTTTTTTGAAATAACATCGCCCACCGGTGCGCGCCAGACCCGCCACATATACAAATTCACCCTACAAACGGGCGGAGTCTCCTTTGTATATGCACGGCGTCTCGATTACAACACATACTTTAACCACGCAGTCACAATGAAATCAAAAGGAGAGATCACACTTAATCATAACTATAATTACTACAACAAGATTGAAAGGATAAATCTACAGGTTTGAAAAATAGTGTCCACATGACACCCGGTTTTAAAAACGTTTTCGCAATCTCTTTTAGCCGGCAACATAACTTGAAAGGATAAATCCACGTGTTTGGAAAGCAGTGCCCATACGACACTTAGTTTGAAAACGTTTTCGAAACCATTTTGCTGTTTGAAAACACGCCGCATACAAGTCTAAGATAAACACAATAAAAGAAGTCACCACTAAGTTAGGATCTCAACCCAACATCCACATTGTTCCACTAACAAGTAAACACTAGCTTACTAACCAAAAGCAATAGAGAGTGATAACCGAAACTAAATAAGACGTTCGTCAGCCTCAAACGGCTAAGGTCCTCTAAACGCAGTCTCACCGTCGTCCCGGTTCCCACCCCTGTTCGGACCTGACACAGTGTGGGTAGTTAATGACAAATAAAGTAGATGAAAATAGGTAATGCTATAAAAACTGTAGTAAACAAACCGATACACCAGAGCATTCCACTTTCCCCTCATGAATCGCCATATTCCCTGTTAAAATCATGCTGGGCACCTAAGCCAGAGTTACTCCGCTCACTCCTTGGTGCTTTTAACCCCTCCACTGCCCAAGTTGCAGTCGCCTCACCGTGAGGGGTCCCCATCATCACACATTGTGGGGTACACGGGTCAACGTGCCATCTTTCCGAAAAAATACATCCTGTGCGGTGGCCAGACCGCCGGTGTGCGTGTAAGCAATTATGAGCATAAATGCCGAAACCGGCATGTAGTAATAAAAATCGGCACCGCGACCTTCGTCGCCACAGTTAGAAATAAAAAGCGGGATTCTCATGCAATGGGGTTAGACAGCTCACAAAAGATACATCTACTTTATTTTCATAAGATACAACGGGAACGACTATACACCGACATGCCATAAAGTACCTACCTCAAATCGCGTCAACCGGAACTCCGAAAATCGACCCGTACCTTCGGACGACACCCGGACCTAAAAAAAAGTCCCCCAACAGGGTATAACAGGTAAGATACAACATTCATAAGGAAAACACGACTCCGAAAGTGTAAACAAAAGGACTAACGACTCGCGGTGGCGGCGGCGACGACGGCGGCGACGAAGCGGCCCCCGCGCGGCATGCGCACCGCTTGCGGTGCAGTCGCGCGGGCGCCTGCCCCGCGCGGCGCATGCGGCGGCCGCGCGGGCATCAGCTCCGCGCGGCGCATGCGGCGGCCACGCGGGCACCAGCCCCGCGCGGCGTAAGCAGCGCGGCTGCGCTGGCACTAGCCCCGCACGGCGCAAGCGGTGGCAACGCGGGCAGCAGCCCCGCGCGGCGCAAGCGGCGCGGCCGCGCGGGCACCAGCCCCGCGCGGCGCATGCGGCGGCCGAGCGGGCACCAGCCCCGCGCGGCACGCGCACGCCGCGTGCGGCGCAGCCGTGCGGGCGCTTGCCCCGCGCGGCGCCGCATGCGGTGTGGCCGCGCGGGCACCTGCTCCGCGCGGCGCCTGCACTGCGTGCTGTGCGGCAGCGCAGGTCCCTGCCCCGCGCGGCGCCGCACAAGGTGCGGCCGCGCGGGTGCCTGTCCCGCACGGCGCACGCGCCGCGTGGGATGCGGCCGCGCCGGTGCCAGCCCCGCGCGGCACTGCACGCGGTGCGGCCGCGTAGGCACCAGCCCCGCGCAGCGCTGCCCGCGTTGCGGCCGCTCGGCACTAACCCCGCGCGGCACTACACGTGGTGCGGCCGCGCGGCACCCTAGGGTTTCGCGGCCCGTGTGCGGTGCGGCAGCGGCTGCGATGCCCTAGGGTTTTCCGCGGCGGCGACGATGACGATGCCCTAGGGCCTCGCGGCGGCGACGGCGATACGAGCAAACAAGAACAGCAAAAGACCCAAAAATGACAAACCCTAGAACGAAGAAATCGTAAGAATAACGGCGCTAACCTCGATCTATCGCAGACGATGTGTCACGCCCCGGGGTCGAAACTGCGCCCCGAGCTCGCCAACAGATCTGCCATCTCTACGGAAACTACCGCACAGACGAAGCGTCTACCCTGCAAGTCAGATCTGTAGCTAAAAAGAAAACATGTATCAGAGCTGAAACTAAAACCAAAAGCTAAAGAATAAAAACTGAACATCTGGAATAGAAAAAAATCTGCACTAATACACAAATCCTCGAAGTACATAGTCCCACAAGAATAAAACAAGTACTATACTCACAAGTCTCTCAGATGTCTAGTACAAAAGTGGAAACATAAAATACACTGGGTACATCTACCACGGACTCTCAATGCTAGTAAGGAACTAATCGGCAGCGTCCTCACCTCGATCTGCTGTCTCCGCGCGAACCAAGCCGGAACAGCTACCTCAAACCTGTCACCGCAGTGAGTGTGAGATCTACTGCAGAAGGCAGATCTCAGTGGGTACCGTCCCAAAATTCACGGTATGCCCACTAAGTCTACTGGAGGCAAAACAGATAGGTATGCAGATATATAGATAAAAGGAAAGCAGGAAAGGAACTACATGTCACGCCCCGGGGTCGAAACTGCGACCCGGGCTCGCCAACAGATCCGCCACCTATGCAAAATCCCTCATAGGCGAAGTGTCTAACCTGCAAAAGATAGTATTATAGCTACGCAAATATCAGAGCGAAAATAAAATGCTGTAATATAAAATCCAATCACTGTACAACATGAAATAAAGTACAATATCCATTTCCTCGAATACAGATAATCATCATACAATGTCCTCAGTACAGCATCTCTCAACTAAAAAAAAAGAAGGTAAACTAAAACTACAGTACAACAGTCTCAACATCAGTCTCTCTAAATACAAAAGATCTCTCTCCAAGAAAAACAGTAAATACCAACCGACAGCTACTAGGAATCTCCAACCAGGGGATACAGCTACACTCCTCGGGTGGTAAAGATCTAGCTCGTGACTCCCTCGCCTCGGACAACGACCGAAGATCAGCAACTTCCGCAGAAGACACTGCAAAACAGGAGGTAGAAAAGAGGAAAACAACAATGGGGGTGAGAACCACTAGTAAACCAGTAGCCTCCCCCTGTGGGTAAAGCCTCAAACTCCGGCGTACCCACTAAGTCTACTAGAGGCAAGAAAAGGAATGAGTGATAACGCTATAAATTGAACTGCTGAATAAAAGGGGAAACCACCACTAGTATGCCTCTAAATGCAATACTGAACGAAATGACGGTATGAATGCATCAGGAAACAGTATCTGACCCAGTAGACCCAATCTAGTACCACCAGTAAAAACTGGTACTGCCTGCTCTGTCATCAATCTCATGAACCCAGTATCTCCACTGTCCAAATGACCGGAACCCAACACGGTCTGACCGGCACCCAACACGGTCTAAAGCCTACTCCGGAGTGGCACTCGAGGGGAGCGACCCACACGAGTAAAGTATCACTGTATCAAGCATCTCTGTAACCAATGTCTCACAATAGCAGGACTGGATCATGACTATGATCAAAGTGGAAAACTCCGTCCACTAATGAAACCCCGATCTGATGCAATAGTACTCAAATGTGGGAAACACCATCCACTAGAGAAATCTGATAACCAATCTGATGCAATAGTACTCAAAAAGTGGGAAACACCATCCACTAGAGAAATCTGATACCTAATCTGATGCAATAGTAAACATCCGGTCAACCGCCCAAAGTCCGCGGTCACCGCAATAACCCACAACCCGCAATTGGGTAAAATAATCAAGATCCGGTCAACCGCCTACTGTCTGCGGTTGCCGCAATAACCCACAATCCAACATCAAGTACACCCTATCTCTGACCCTAAGGTCTCGGCTACACTATCCCAAACCTCTGCTCGAACCCGAGCAACATGACTCAAAAGTCTAAATAAGAAGGAGAAAGAAAGCAATCATGGTTTCTCTAATAAACTTAGTGAGCAAGTCAGAAGTAGAGGCATGCAACAACCACCCACCTCGAAAAGCGCGCACAACACCAAAAGAGACCTCTCGCTGCCCGCTGTCCTCTAGCACCAGTATCCACCAAAAACTGTGTCCCACTGCACAGAACAATGCGCACAATTAATCCCAAAACTGCACAAATACCTACTGTCCAAAATCAGCCCCAAAATGGCTAAATATCACCTCTGTCCAGTCCTCAAAAAAATCCAGAAAATTCACGGTCGCATTCCTCGCGAAGAGTAGCCCCAAAGCGACTATTTATACGCCCAGATCCGATACCCGTAGGCCAAGATAAAAATAAAACACCGCTGCATACTCAAAACCTTCCACAACAAAGTTCCTGTAGCAACCTGTCCAAGAAAAGCTTAATTATCACCTTCGAAACAATTTCCAAAAATCCTAGAAAAATCACCACTGTATTCCTCGCGACGAGTAGATCAAAATCGAGTCCTTAAACGCCTTGATCTAATGCTCCTAGGCCGAGATATAAATTGAACAAGCCGGTGCTGTCCAGAATCCATCACAGAAAAATAGGGGTCAAAAATGCCTCGGGAACCATGCCAAAAGTGCGAAACGGAACGAAGCGATCAACACAAAAATCGAAGCCTTACCTCTTAGGAACACGCCGTCGAAAAAATCGCCCAAAAATTCCTCCTGGTTTGCTCACGGTGAATTTTTGACTGGACTGTGACGGTAAAGGGCCGAAATGGGGTAAAAACCGAGGCGAACTGTAAAATCGATATCGCCGTTGCCGAGCCTCCAAAAATTCTGGGAATCCACCACGAGATCAAGAACACCAAGGGGAACAAACTTCATATAGAGCTCTCCCTCCCATTCCCTCTCTAAAGCTCGAAAAAAGGTGAGAAAGAGGGAGAGGAGGGGGTATGTATAGGCCCATTCCAAACAATTGGAATAATTCCCAATGGGTCCCCGGTTTCGGGTGCCCGAAAGTTTCGGGCCCCGAAACCGGGCCCAAACAGTGGCCCAGCCCAAAAGGCCCAACCGCGCACACCCGATCCGGCCGGACCGCGCACCCGTCCGACCCGCTCCGCGCCCCGACACGTGTCCCTGAACACGGAACAGCCGATCCAGCCAATCCCCTCGCGCCGCGTGGCCCTAACCCGGTCAACGCTGCAGTTGGCACCCGCCAATGGCGGGCCGCCACGTGGCGCACGCGTGCGCCACGTCGGCGCCGTGGCCGCCACGCTAGCCGCCACCGCCACCTGCCGCGCCCCCCTGCCACCTGCACGCACACAGTGACGCGCCTAATCCCCGCGCGCCACGTGTCCAAGCCACGCGCTCGCTGCACCCGGTGCACGACACCCCATACACCGAACCAATGACGTGATGCCACGTGTTTTCCCGCCGAGTCCACTAAACACCGCGCTGCTCCGTAGACCGCGACCCATGAACCACCCAATGGGAAGACGCCACGTGGCCCCCCGCTCCGGTGCACGCCGGCCGCGTGGACCGCGCGCCCTGCTCGCCGCTGCTCTCCGCCTGCCCGAGGCCTCGCCGCTGCTCTCCGCCACTGCCCGCCGCCGCCGCGTCGCCGGCCGGTCGCCGGAGTTACTGTTCCGGCGATGAACAGTAACTTTACTGTAGCAAACTCCGAAAAATGCATGTAAATAGCCTATTTTGACCGTTTTCGCGCGCTGAGTCCAAATCCGGTGTCCGTTTTGCCAAATTCCAATCCTAAAAATTGTCGAAGGCTCCCGGAAAGGCCTTTTTAATCCGAATTTCGTGCTGAGTCTAAATTTGATATCTGTTTTGCACGAAAACACCTCTAAACATCCGACGGGGTCCCCCGATTACCCACGCGATCCATTTAAGCTCGGAGTCCATTACTTGTGTCCAAATTGGCGCACAAACACCGCCGACATGCCCCATAGGCCTCCAGAAGCTGCCGGTCACACTGTAGAAGCCCTGCAAAGATTCGGGTCACCACATCCTCCCCCACTAAAAGAAAGTTTTGTCCTCGAAACTAAAGCAACTCCCAAGAAGTCTCAGGAACCAGGGGTAAGTACCCAACACCGCCGTCTCCCGCTCCCAAGTCACCTATCACTCCCCGTGATTCCCCTCAGCAACAACAACAGCAACAACCAGTACGGCATAGCCCGATTGCGCAATTCCCTCATCACACAAACCAAAATTTGCAATGGGCGTCCCTCGTACTCCAAACATTTACCGATCTCAAATAGAGCGAGTCAAACACGGGCGAGGGATCCAAAAGTACATCACTCTCGTGCTGAGACGTGGAAAAACCTCAGGGACTCCAACAAAAGGCTGGGGGGAAAAAGAGAAGAGGAACAGTACAACACACATCAACACCACACCTTGGTGCCAACACGACCAGTGCAACCTAAAACACCCACACGTGATCATCCAAGAAAGAAAGAAGTCTTAACAAGCCGGAGTCCTCACTCGGTCACTCTCAACATCCGACCACCCAAGTGGATTTGCTCAGCCACAACTTACCACCAAAAGAATCCTCTGGGACACAACCTCGAGCCCTGATCACTTCGACGGTCCCACACAGCGCCAGCTACAAAATCATCAAACTCAACCCCAAATAACTCTCCTGCTCCGGATATCCGCCACCACAGTGGCCCTATCGGGGTGATACTGGATGCTCGTCAATAATCCAACTGTAACTTCATAGCCACGATGGGAGGCATCACTGTATCTCACAAATCCATCTCCCATCACTGGCGATGCTAAAATCAGCGCTGGTATCAGTCTCATCACTTATTCGTTAAGCTTTGCTGGCACTATCCGGCCCAAAAGCTCCTCACCTCAATAATAATTGCCGGTCTCGGCCATTCTCGAATAGCATCCATTTTGGTCGGATTTCCACCACTGCTGCCCCTTACGGCTAGAACAAGTAATCCAAGAAGATATGCCCTCGAAGCTAAAACTTGTACCACAACAACTTGGCATATAGCTTCTTCCTCACAGACCTTGTCACATCATTTACAAGTGCTCCACAAGCTCTAAATCACACAGAGATGGGGTAAAATCAAAATATCCCAGGAGAATATCTCCAATAATTCTTTCAAGTGCAGCTGGAACACACAATTCCTCAAATCCTAAAGACGACAGGGCATTAGTCAATCCATTTGTCCTCACTGTACTCATAATGCCCCTACCGTGTCCTGAACATCATCTTGGCAAAATACTCAGCTGCATGATTCCGAAAAGATATATGCATCATAAACAACAACTGCCGGAGTATAATTCCATAAAAAGGTCCTATACAATATCCAGACCTGCCTGCGGTCAACCTACACAAGAACCCTCACTGTCGTGTGTCAACGACGTGTCATCACCACCGTGTATCAACGGTGTGGCATCACCACCGTAGAACAACGGGGTGGCACTTGGTCGAACGGACCCCCGATCCATCAGATCCTGCGACTGCGCTATCAGCTCTCTCAGCTCTACAGGTGATATCCAATGAGGTGCTATCGGGGTTGGCGTGGTTCCCAGAACCACGTCAATCGCAATCTCAATCTCCCTAACCGGCGGCATCATCATCAGCTCCGGTGGAATCACACCCGGGATCTCACGATAACAGGAATATCCTTGCGTCCCGGTGCCGCCGTAGGCACCTATCGCATTGTCGCTGCAACCTGTGTGCTCTGACTGTCTCAATGAACAAGTCTCTAATGTCTGCCTTGCAGAAGATCATAACCTTCTCTCTCCGCAGTCATACACCATGTGACCCTGTGCCAACCAATCCCACGCACTGGGTCAAACACTGACCAGGCACAGATACCAATAAGTCTGCCGATACCACTCGAGGTCTCAACTGCACTGGACATGATCCACAAGCCTCCTCCATATGCACCACACCAACAGAAACCTGTACCTCTAGTGCACGTGGTAACAAATCTGCCTCCAGTCCATACAGGGATGCGACATGCTCTAACTCCAACTGCTGTGATGAAGTCACACCTGCGGCAACTCAATCCACTACCGTGGTGCCCTCCAATCGGGCGGCACAGATTCAACCGCTCGATGCAAGTGACCGTCGCTCAGCCTGCTAAAATATACCTTAACCAATCACAAAGGAGCACGACCTCTGTCCTTGCTCACACTGAGGCGATGAATACGGTCCTCCGCAGGCAATAAATCCACGCTACCGCTGCGCCACTCTGATAACGATGCTGATGCTGCCACCGGGGTCCACCCGATCTCTGACATCTTAGAAAAATCCATTAGTGCAATCGTCATATGACGAAACACAATTAATTCATGCAATTCCTTATACAATTACCCTTACTAAGCTCACCCCTCAATCACGTATATTGTACCCCAAACACGCATGTTATCAATCACAAAGGGTGACCTTCCTTTGGGTAAGCTTTACATAATCTGTCCACAAGGATATCCACCATCTGGGAAAGGAAAACGAACATGCCTCTGCCGGTCGATCAGTCCTCCAACACCTAGCGCCAAGCGCCTCGATCCAGAACTCGCCTCTGGTGGCAGATCCTTATCCAAAGGAATTGCAACGCCACGCTCCACCTGTCACGCCCCGGGGTCGGAACTGTGCCCCGGGCTCGCCAACAGATCCGCCGCCCTTACAGGAAGCCCCGTAGAGACGTAGCATCTAACCTGCAAATAAACAACTATACTAGCAGATATCAGAGCTGAAATAGAAAACTAACTATAAACAAGAAGTAAATAGCCTCTCAAGAATAAAATACATAGCAACCTCACCAAAATACATAAGAGTCTCTCAAAATGCGAACATAAAAAAAAAATGTACAACTCGATACCTCACTACATAGTCTCTCAAACATGACACAACCAAAATATATAAGGGTACCTCTATCACACACTGAAGCTGAAGGGGGAAAGGGACCTATCTCGCGACTCCCTTACCTCGGTCTGAAGGAGCTGGATCAGCAACCGGTGCAGCAGGAACTGGAGCTGAAGTCCCTGGAAAAAAAACACCACGACGGGTGTGAGAACTACCTCCCACAGTAGTTCTCAGTGGGTGCCGCCAACAAGCCCGACGGTCTGCCCACTAAGTCTACTAGAGGCAAAAAGTAACAAAGAAAGTACTGTACTAAAAAGCTGAAAAGTAAAGTCTGCAGCTACTATGCCTCTATCTAAATGCTCAAGGAAAAGGACAGAAGGAACAATATGCCACTACTAGTACTCATCTCAAATCACCCAATCCAAACTGACTGCCGCAACGGGTCCAGTCAAACCTGCGCCTACCTACTACCGTAGGTATGTCCGTAGCTGCCAAAACTGGCTCAGCCAGAGGGACGGTGTCCATGACTGCCAAAACTGGCTCAGCCAGAGGGACACCAGCATCGACAAGCCGCGATAGAAGTATCAAGCCCAACTCCGCAGTGGCACTCGTGGGGAGCGACCCCACTGAGCAAAGTATCAGCGCATCTCTGTCGAGCTCAAATGTGGCTCCTGCAGGCTATGATCCAATACTGTCTCACTCACTAACAAAAAGTCCACACTGTCACTAAGACAATCCCCCCAAGATCCCAGATCCATCCTCACTATCACTATCTCAATGAACAACTGATCTACAGACTGCTACCAACACTACTCGGTCCCCAGACGCGAGTACAATGCATCCACAGCTACTAGACCTCCCATCCCACGACTCGAGGAAAACCACTATGTCCAGAATGACATGAGTAACAACCATGGTAGGAGAGCTAAAGTAATGAATAAATCTAATTCATGTTCAAGTTTACCATAGTTCTGTTGTGCATGATAAATAATTAAATAACAAGTAGGCTAAGTTAAGTTTCCATGTTGCAAAAGTTACAAAGGGGTCATCAAATTTAGCAACTAACAACTGTGGTTACAACATACAGTTTTCACAGGATATTGGAGTCATTTACTAGCATGCATGCAACTACAATTATAGAATTAGAGTACAGTCCGTAGATTTTGAAAGCGAGAACACCCACCTGAACACGCAAACTGTCCGGGATTGTACAGATAAAGGGTCCAGAAACTGACAAATCTCCGTATCCGCTAAGCTAGTAACACAGTAGCGGTGCTCACAAAGTCCTGGGTACAACAACAATCCACAATTACATACAAATCCACACAAATTTCAAGCTCCAAAAATCCCGCATGAACAGTCCTCTTGCCACGAAATTTTCACCTGAAAATATTCTTCCGAAAATTCCGGTAAAAATACCACGGCGATCCTCGCGAAGTGTAGATGTCGATAGGCTCTTGAATCGTCGAAATCCGATAACCGGATGGGGAGATAAAAATCCGTGAAGCAGCAGCTGTCCAGAATCCCAAACTGTCACAAAGGGGTGTTAAAACGTACCCCAAACCCTAGGAAAAGCTCATTTCCAGGAAATATGTCCAACACGGAAAACGTAGGTTTACCTCTTGTGAATCCGCTGTCGAAGAAATCATCCAAAAATAAGGTCGGGGTAGCCCGGCAGACCTCTCAGACTAAACTGCGACGAAGATGGGCCTCCAATGGAAAAACGTCGCTCCGCACTACGATGCAGGAAACGCTGTCGTCGCGGCCTCCAAAAAATCTGAAACTTCACGAGAAGATGGGCAAGAGGGAGAGGAAGAAATCTTATGAAGGGGTCAAGGGCTGAATCTCCCGGGAAAAGGCTCAAAAACTCGGCCCCAAAAGGCCTATTTATAGACTCCAAAGAAATCAGCCCAAAAAATCAAGGCCCATAAGTTTCGGGCCCAGATTCGGGCGCCCGAAATATTTCAGGCGCCTACAGTGTTGGGCCCAGGCCCAACACTGTTCACGCCCGAAATCACCCCGTGCCGCCATGTGTCCGCCGAACAGGAAACACCGATGCAAAGCTGCAAAGCGTCTGCCACGTGGCCCGCCGAACAGGGAACACCGGTGTGGGACCACTCAGAGGCCGCCACGTGTCCACACCTGCACACAGTAAGGCGGTGGCGCCCGCCAATGAGCGGGCGCCAGGTGTCCTCCCGGTTGACCCGCCGACCGCGCGACGTGCGTGCCGGTCGCGCGACGTGGGTCGCACGTGCGCACGCTTCCCGAGGCACCTACCGCGCGCCCCGTGCACCGCGCATGCTGCACCCGCCAATCAGGGAGTGACACATGTCCCATGCGCCCGGTCCATGGCTTCCGCAGGAATTCCGTGGACCTCGCCTGCGTGCACCGACCAACCGGAGGTTGCCATGTGTCCCCCGCCTGGTCCATGCACTGCCGCGCTCACCCAGTAGACCGCGCGCCTTGAGCCCGCCAATCAGGCGGTGCCACGTGTCCATGCGCCGGGTCTGTGCACCCCGCCGCGCCGCTCTGTGGACTGCACGCCGTAAATCGGCCAATGACAGGCCGCCACGTGGCATTCCGGCGGTCTACGGCCCCTCCCATGCACCAAAAATCACAGAAAACTTCCGGGGGTCCCTTTTTGGGCATCCGGACTCCAAATTAAACAAACAAAAAGTCGTTTCCAAGCGTTTTTCCGTGCTGAATCCGTTTCCGACCTCTGTTTGGCCTAGTTCTTTTTAGAAATTTCGGCAAACCCAGTCGAAGGCCAATACAGTAAGTAGAAACACACAGGGTCCATCAGTAGCATCCAATTGATGCACCGTAGGCCAGATACACCAATACAAGGTGTTCTAACAGTGGATTCATCGGAAGAACGCTGTATGGGAACTAGGGCCACTACATCCTCCCCCACTAAAAGAAGTTTCGTCCTCAAATCGAAACAAGGTAAAACGGACGTACCTCAGCCAGAAGTCTCGAAAAGGAAGGGGTAGGCATCTCGCATCTCCGTCTCTAGCTCCCAAGTAGCCTCTCGCTCCTTGTGATTGCTCCAAAGGATCTTCTGTAGTAACCGCCGGTTTAAAATAATTGCTAGGGTCCACTTTTGGTTTTGTTTATTTTCAATTAGACTCGGAGGGTGATCGAATAATTTCTTGTTTCCGGACAGACCGTCGGGGCCCGCGGGTATTTTTAGTTAATAGGACTCGCGAAACGGAGAACGGCGGCGAAATCGGTTTTGAATTCCGACGCCGGAATCTCCCGGAATAAATTTCGGAAGTTGGCTAACGATTCAGGCAACCAGCACGGTTTTTGAGGCGGACCGGACCCCGATTCGTACCCGTGTTAATTACCCGCGTTTGATTTAAATTTGGTTAATTCCCGCTTCCTAACCGCCCCCAACTTCCCACCACTTCCCACTACTTCCCCCAACTTCCCACTACTTCCCCCAACTTCCCACCACTTCCCCACTAACCGCCCCAACTTCCCACTACTTCCCCCAACTTCCCACCACTTCCCCACTAACCGCCCCAACTTCCCACTACTTCCCCCAACTTCCCACCACTTCCCCACTAACCGCCCCAACTTCCCACTACTTCCCCCAACTACCGGCCACTCCCCACAACTCCCCACAACTCCCCTTAACCCCCCTACGTACGAAACCCCAAAGGAACGGAAAAAGGAAACACAATTTCCCCAAACTTCCAGTTTCCCAACCGAGCGTACCCTTTCCCCAATCGATCGAGAGGAGAAGCAAGGCGGAGCGGGTGAGGAGAAGGAAGAACGCCGGCATACCCTTCACCCAAGAACAGGACGATCATCCCCTAGATCAACCCTAGCCAACGAAATCGAGATTCGTGTAGGCCCGGGCGGGTACCCGAGACACGAGAGAACCTAACATCGGTCAGGAGCGCGACAACAAGGTGGGTTGTTGCTTTCAGTCCTTGCTTTTAATTCTACTAAATTGGGTGGGTTCAATCTTGTGCGTACTTGGGGTTAAAGATCGAAGGGTGATAGGCACTACTTGTTTGACTGTGCTAACGTTTAGAACAAAGAGAAAAAGAAAATATAGAAAAAGAAGGGATGTTCTAAACTTTATATGGACCTTGTGCTTGGATTGAAACAGTGTGGGTTTTTCTCCCGAGGTTTGGTAATGTTAGTGTTCCGGGGAGGATGTTAAATATTATGTTAACCTGTACTAACACTGACGGCTTCTATGATTTACTATATTACCCCGTGTTTTGTTACTATGCTCGAGTGCGACACGCGCATCCGCGGTTTGGCCACCGCAAAGGGTGCTCTTTTCCGGAAAGGCGGTCTTTGACCCGTGTTTACCCACGAGGTGACGTAGTGGGGCCCCCGTAGGTGTGGGGTTTGAGGCACGAAGGTGCGAGCGGTGGGACCCGACGAAGGGATTGGATCCCGATGGGGTCAGGTGTGGGACCCGACGAAGGGATTGGATCCCGATGGGGTCAGGTGTGGGACCGCCGGGATTGGATCCCGACGCGGTCAGGTGTTACAGGGTAAAGGTGTTAAAAGTGTTACAGGTGTTACAGGTATTGCTGGTGTTAAAGGTGATAAAAGTGTTACAGGTGTTACAGGTATTGCTGGTGTTAAAGGTGATAAAAGTGTTACAGGTGTTACAGGTATTGCTGGTGTTAAAGGTGATAAAAGTGTTACAGGTGATACAGGTGTTACCCGTTTGAGAGAAGTGGATTGCCCCAGCTAGTCTCACTTTATGGTTTGGTACTACTTTACTGCTTAGTACTGTTTTTATGATAGTGTCACTGACTACCCACTCTGTGACAGGTACCTCCAGGGGGTAGAGGTAGGCGACGGTGAGGCCGAGGTGGTAGCAGTCGGGCTGAGGGGCCCTAGTATGCTGTTTTTATTTATTCTCTCTGCATTGCATTTCATTCGGAACTGTAAGTTATTGTGTGGTTCTCGATACCCTTGTGGGGTCGTGTGGATGTTGAGTACTTTCTTTTCCTTTATTATTCCCGGTTGGCCGTTTTCTAAACAAATCAACCAGAAAGCAAAAGAAAAAGGACTTCGTAAACTGGTTTCAAAACCTAAGGCCGTGTGGGCCTGTTTTCAAAACAGTGAGTTTATACTTTCAACTTGACTGGCCACGGGTATTGTTTAGTCTTCATGCACCATGCTACATTAAACTGTTGTGATTAATTGGAAGTGATTGCTTGTGTTTGACGGGTGTAATAGCCGCGACGCCGTGCATATACAGAGGAGACTCTGCCAACTTTCGAGTGAATCTGTATATGTGGCGGGTCTGGGCACGCGCCGGGGAAGGAGGTTTTAAAGAAAATTTTGTACGCACCTCACGCTTACCTTTGTGTACCGTTTCCGCTAAAAATAAAACCCCCGGGGCGTGACAGATTAAGATGGTATCAGAGACTTCGCTTTAATCACAACAGTGGCGGCCCAACATCCACCGAGACATCACACTTAACTACAACTAAATGAAATATGCAGGGTTTAAGAATTAGGACGTGAGAGATCGGGGAGGGGATTGGTAGATAACGTTTTCCTTTCCTTCTCGATATTACGGTGGTTCTTTCTAGTAGAGTTGAGTGCTAAGTCTGGGTGGTGTGTCTGCACAGACAATGGTCCGAACCAGAGCATCGGCAGAGGATGTAGGGGCGGATGCGACGACACCAGCGGCTGCAGAAAACCAACTACTGCGGCAACTACTGTCGGACATGGACCGCGCGCGTAGAGGCGAACCGCTTACTACGCAACCAGCTGCGCGACGTGGCTAGGCACCTGCTAGACCTTGCGGATCACGTGAGTATACTGACCCGGGAGCTTGAGAGTGTCGACCACGCGCAGCACGGCACCGGTGGTGGTAACCCTCGAGGGATACCACCAACTGGCGTTTCCACCTTTCAGGGAGCGGTTAGCATGGCCGTGCGCGCGGAACTAGAGCGTACACGACGGGCACACCCCTACCCCGGCCCGACAGGAGGCCCGTACCCGAGCGGCAAAGCAACCAAACGTCAGAAGAAAGGGCCGAATGTCGGGCAGGCGACGGGGGAGGGACCGGAACCACCAAAGCCCTGCGTCATTTGTGGTGGTGCGCATCCAATGATGAATTGCCCTTGGCGGAACGGACATTGCTTCCGGTGTGGCAGGCCGGGCCACACGCGTTACGATTGCCCCCGGAAGCCGGCCGTCACCAGACCCCCGGCTCCGAGACCGGACGACCTACGCCTGACGGACTCTTCGGGTACCGAGTCCCCATCCCGCCTCGCCGAACGAGACTGGCCCACAGGTTGTGAACGGATCTCCCCAGCTGCCCCGGGAAGCAGTGATGAGGAATCCCAGAACAGGGGATAGCAGGCAGTGATCGGATGTCGGATCTGGGTTAGGATGGTCTTTATGGGTAGTTTACTTCTCTTTTCCGTTATAACCACTAGGAGTATTAGAGTGCTTTATGGGTAGTTTACTTCTCTTTTCTGTTATAACCACTAGGAATAGTAGAGTGAGCCCTTTGTTGGACATGTCGAATGGTCACCTAATGGATATGCATGCTTAACTAGATCATTGTGAGCCTATCATGTGGAAAACATTATAATGGAAATCTGACATGTTGGAACTCTTACATGCTTCATGGACGTTGTTCTAGCGTTTAACCTTGCTTAAGGGGGTGGGGATGTACCGTCATAGTGCGATTTTGTGAGATGTCTTGTGGGAAAACATCATTTGAGGATTTTAGGACAGGCATAGGTGGTTGATTCAAGTGAGGGTGATTAGCAGGTTATGGACACGTGCGGTTAGATTGTGATTTGGTATGATTACTTGACACACATGTTGAACCCCTATATGGCGCTCCCCTTCTTTCTTCCATAAGGAGATAGGTTCGACTTCAGGGATATCTAGTTAGACCACTTCTAATCGCTACCCTATATGTGTTGGAACTGACTTAAAGGAATCCTATTGTCTCTTCTTCCCCTACTCCTTCGACGGATGGCTATATGTTGCTCGGGTTTGAGCAGGGATTGGCAAAGTGTAGTTAGGGCTTGGGTGTTCGCCTTTGGGGCATTGCGGCTGTCGTGGATAGCAGGCGGACTCGTACTTATAGCTCGTAAGAGACAAGATCTCACGGGATCGGGGAGGAGATTTTCCAGCGGAAGGCGACGGCACCCTACGATTTCGCGGACGGATCTGCATGCCGGATACCCCGGATTTGAAGAAGGAAATTCTATACGAGGCACACAGCGCCCCTTATGCAGCGCATCCAGGAGGCACAAGGATGTATAGGGACCTCAAGCAGACCTTTTGGTGGCCCAAGATGAAGAGGGATGTAACTCAATTTGTAACTCATTGCCTGGTGTGTCAACAAATAAAGGCGGAACATCAACGACCGGCTGGAAAGTTACAACCCTTACCGATACCGGAGTGGAAATGGGACCATATCACCATGGATTTTGTTACCGGATTTCCACGCTCACAACAAGGACATGACACGATAGGGGTTGTGGTAGACCGGCTAACTAAGTCAGCGCACTTACTGCCGATTCACACAACTTGGACCAGGGAGCGGTTAGCCCAGGTCTATCTCAGCGAGATTGTGAGACTGCATGGAGTACCGGCATCGATCACATCAGACAGAGACACGCGTTTTGTCTCAAAATTTTGGCAGAGTCTGCAACAAGCCCTGGGGACCAAACTGCACTTCAGCACAGCCTCCCACCCTCAGACGGACGGGCAGTCGGAGCGAGTGATACAGACGCTAGAGGACCTGCTTCGGGCCTGTGTACTTGATTGGGGAATCGGTTGGGAGCGTTATCTGCCACTTGTAGAATTTGCTTACAACAATAGTTACCAGGCCAGTATTCCGATGGCACCCTACGAAGCTTTATACGGGAGACGCTGCCGATCCCCGATCTGTTGGGACGACTTGGGAGAACGGAAACTTTTGGGACCCGAGTTGGTGGAGGAAACAGAAGAAAAGGTGCGCCTCATCAGACAGCGTTTACTAACCGCCCAAAGTCGACAAAAGAGCTATGCGGATCGGAAACGCCGCGATTTAGAGTTCCAGGTGGGGGAACACGTGTTTTTTTTTTTCGGGTCTCGCCGTCGAGGGGAATCAAGCGATTTGGGTTAAAAGGCAAACTGAGCCCGCGGTTTGTGGGGCCATTCGAGATCCTGGAACGGATTGGCCCAGTGGCTTATCGCCTTGCCCTACCACCAAACCTCGATCGGATTCACGACGTGTTCCACGTTTCGATGCTTAAGAAATACCTTCCCGACCCGTCGCATGTCCTGGACGTCTCGACGCTCGAACTAAAGGAGGACCTAAGCTTCGAGGAAACCCCGGTGCGGATCCTAGCAAGAGAAAGCAAGGCACTTCGAAACCGAGTCATTCCCTACGTGAAAGTGCTCTGGAACAACCACGAGGAGCGGGAGGCGACGTGGGAGTTGGAATCGAAGATGGGGGAGGGCTACCCCCATCTCTTTACCGAGAACCAGGAATGAGTTTCGAGGACGAAACTCGTTTTAAGAGGTGAGTGATGTAGTAACCGCCGGTTTAAAATAATTGCTAGGGTCCACTTTTGGTTTTGTTTATTTTCAATTAGACTCGGAGGGTGATCGAATAATTTCTTGTTTCCGGACAGACCGTCGGGGCCCGCGGGTATTTTTAGTTAATAGGACTCGCGAAACGGAGAACGGCGGCGAAATCGGTTTTGAATTCCGACGCCGGAATCTCCCGGAATAAATTCCGGAAGTTGGCTAACGATTCAGGCAACCAGCACGGTTTTTGAGGCGGACCGGACCCCGATTCGTACCCGTGTTAATTACCCGCGTTTGATTTAAATTTGGTTAATTCCCGCTTCCTAACCGCCCCCAACTTCCCCACACTTCCCACTACTTCCCCCAACTTCCCACTACTTCCCCCAACTTCCCACCACTTCCCCACTAACCGCCCCAACTTCCCACTACTTCCCCCAACTTCCCACCACTTCCCCACTAACCGCCCCAACTTCCCACTACTTCCCCAACTTCCCACCACTTCCCCACTAACCGCCCCAACTTCCCACTACTTCCCCCAACTACCGGCCACTCCCCACAACTCCCCACAACTCCCCTTAACCCCCCTACGTACGAAACCCCAAAGGAACGGAAAAAGGAAACACAATTTCCCCAAACTTCCAGTTTCCCAACCGAGCGTACCCTTTCCCCAATCGATCGAGAGGAGAAGCAAGGCGGAGCGGGTGAGGAGAAGGAAGAACGCCGGCATACCCTTCACCCAAGAACAGGACGATCATCCCCTAGATCAACCCTAGCCAACGAAATCGAGATTCGTGTAGGCCCGGGCGGGTACCCGAGACACGAGAGAACCTAACATCGGTCAGGAGCGCGACAACAAGGTGGGTTGTTGCTTTCAGTCCTTGCTTTTAATTCTACTAAATTGGGTGGGTTCAATCTTGTGCGTACTTGGGGTTAAAGATCGAAGGGTGATAGGCACTACTTGTTTGACTGTGCTAACGTTTAGAACAAAGAGAAAAAGAAAATATAGAAAAAGAAGGGATGTTCTAAACTTTATATGGACCTTGTGCTTGGATTGAAACAGTGTGGGTTTTTCTCCCGAGGTTTGGTAATGTTAGTGTTCCGGGGAGGATGTTAAATATTATGTTAACCTGTACTAACACTGACGGCTTCTATGATTTACTATATTACCCCGTGTTTTGTTACTATGCTCGAGTGCGACACGCGCATCCGCGGTTTGGCCACCGCAAAGGGTGCTCTTTTCCGGAAAGGCGGTCTTTGACCCGTGTTTACCCACGAGGTGACGTAGTGGGGCCCCCGTAGGTGTGGGGTTTGAGGCACGAAGGTGCGAGCGGTGGGACCCGACGAAGGGATTGGATCCCGATGGGGTCAGGTGTGGGACCCGACGAAGGGATTGGATCCCGATGGGGTCAGGTGTGGGACCGCCGGGATTGGATCCCGACGCGGTCAGGTGTTACAGGGGTAAAGGTGTTAAAGTGTTACAGGTGTTACAGGTATTGCTGTGTTAAAGGTGATAAAAGTGTTACAGGTGTTACAGGTATTGCTGGTGTTAAAGGTGATAAAAGTGTTACAGGTGTTACAGGTATTGCTGGTGTTAAAGGTGATAAAAGTGTTACAGGTGATACAGGTGTTACCCGTTTGAGAGAAGTGGATTGCCCCAGCTAGTCTCACTTTATGGTTTGGTACTACTTTACTGCTTAGTACTGTTTTTATGATAGTGTCACTGACTACCCACTCTGTGACAGGTACCTCCAGGGGGTAGAGGTAGGCGACGGTGAGGCCGAGGTGGTAGCAGTCGGGCTGAGGGGCCCTAGTATGCTGTTTTTATTTATTCTCTCTGCATTGCATTTCATTCGGAACTGTAAGTTATTGTGTGGTTCTCGATACCCTTGTGGGGTCGTGTGGATGTTGAGTACTTTCTTTTCCTTTATTATTCCCGGTTGGCCGTTTTCTAAACAAATCAACCAGAAAGCAAAAGAAAAAGGACTTCGTAAACTGGTTTCAAAACCTAAGGCCGTGTGGGCCTGTTTTCAAAACAGTGAGTTTATACTTTCAACTTGACTGGCCACGGGTATTGTTTAGTCTTCATGCACCATGCTACATTAAACTGTTGTGATTAATTGGAAGTGATTGCTTGTGTTTGACGGGTGTAATAGCCGCGACGCCGTGCATATATAGAGGAGACTCTGCCAACTTTCGAGTGAATCTGTATATGTGGCGGGTCTGGGCACGCGCCGGGGAAGGAGGTTTTAAAGAAAATTTTGTACGCACCTCACGCTTACCTTTGTGTACCGTTTCCGCTAAAAATAAAACCCCCGGGGCGTGACATCTTCACATAAGGTATTGCCCGGTTGCGTAATTCCCTCACCTCACGAGCCAGAATCCGCAACGGGCGCTCCTCATAATCCAAGTCCTCGCCGATATCCAAGGATGCGAAGTCAATCACATGAGACGGATCGAACACGTATCTCCTCAAAGCCGAAATGTGGAAGACATCGTGAACACTAGCCAAACGGGGAGGAAGAGCAACTCTATAAGCCACAGGGCCTACCCTCTCAAGTACCTCAAAGGGTCCAATGAAGCGGGGACTAAGCTTCCCACGCACTCCAAACCTTCGGACCCCTTTCGAGGGCGAGACCTTCAGGAAGACATGATCACCAATCTGGAACTCAAGGTCTCGCCGCCGAGTATCTGCATAACTCTTCTGGCGACTCTGGGCCGTCTCAAGGTGCCGACGAATGACTCTGACCTTCTCCTCCGCCTCCAGCAGTAAATCAGGCCCCAACGTCCTCCTCTCACCCACATCACTCCACTACAGGGGCGACCGACACTTGCGTCCATACAACGCCTCAAACGGAGCCATCTGAATGCTCGCTTGATAGCTGTTGTTGTACGCAAACTCAACCAGGGGTAAGTGTTGGTGCCAACCTCCTCCAAAATCCATGACGCACGCACGCAACATATCCTCAAGAGTCTGAATGGTGCGCTCGGACTGGCCATCGGTCAGTGGGTGGAATGCAGTGCTGAATCTGAGCTGGGTCCCCAAGGCTGACTGTAAGCTCCCCCAGAATCGTGACACAAACCTCGGGTCCCGATCTGAAACAATCGACGCTGGTACTCCATGCAGCCTCACTACCTCATCCAAGTATAACTGTGCCAGGCGCTCCAAGGACCAAGTCATCTGTGCAGGCAGAAAATGAGCAGACTTGGTAAGTCTATCAACAATCACCCAGACTGCGTCGGCTCCACTCTGTGATCTCGGCAGCCCCATCACAAAATCCATGGTGATGTGGTCCCACTTCCACTCGGGAATTGGAAGACTTTGTAACTTGCCAGCAGGGACACGATGCTCTGCTTTCACTTGCTGGCAAGTTAAACACTAAGCTACAAACCTTCCAATATCCCGCTTCATCCCGGACCACCAAAAGTGTGCCTTGAGGTCCTTATACATTTTAGTACCACCAGGATGGATGGTGTAAGGTGTATAATGGGCCTCTCGCAAAATCTGGTCTCTGATCTCTAGATCCGAAGGCACACAAACTCGGTCCCTGTACCGCAGTACTCCCGAGCTATCCACTGAAAAATCCCCTCTCTGCTCTGTCTGAACCTGTGATCTAATCCTCTCCAAGTGGGGGTCCTCACTCTGTGCCTCCCTGATCCTGTCCAACAGAGTGGGCTGCAAGACCATAGACATAAGCCTAGCAGAGACCCCAGGGGATACAATCTCAATCTGAAGTCGCCTCATCTGCTCTATCAGCTGTGCCTGCTGTGTAATCATCATGCTCAAGCTATGCACTGACCTCCTGCTCAAAGCATCTGCCACCACATTGGCCTTGCCGGGGTGATAAAGGATACTCAGATCGTAATCCTTTAGCAGCTCCAACCACCGGCGTTGCCTCAGGTTCAGCTCCTTTTGGGTGAACAGATACTTTAAGCTTTTATGATCCGTATAGATCTCACAATGCTCACCATACAGGTAATGCCGCCACAGCTTCAGTGCAAACACCACAGCTGCAAGCTCCAAGTCATGAGTAGGGTAATTCTTCTCGTAATCCTTTAATTGCCGTGAAGCATAGGCAATTACCCTACCATGCTGCATCAACACACAACCCAGACCACTGTGCGAGGCGTCACTGTAAATCACGAATCCTTCTCCCATAACCGGCAGTGCAAGAACAGGTGCGGAGATCAATCTCTCTTCAGCTCCTCGAAACTCTGCTGACAAGCTCCGTCCAAACAAACTTCGTCCCCTTCCTTGTCAGACTGGTCAGGGGAGTAGAGAGCTTCGCAAAGCCCTCCACGAACCGACGATAGTAGCCCGCCAGGCCCAAGAAACTCCGTACCTCAGTAACCGTCGTCGGCCTCGGCCAATCCCGAACTGTATCAATCTTCGTCGGGTCGACCGCCACTCCAGCAGCTGAAACTACATGGCCCAAGAAAGCAACCTCCCGAAGCCAAAACTCGCACTTTTTAACTTGGCATACAGCTTCTTCTCTCGTAGAAGCTGCAGCACTATCCTCAAGTGCTCCTCGTGCTCCACATCGCTCCGGGAGTAAATCAGGATGTCATCAATAAACACAACCACAAACCGATCCAAGTACGGCTGAAATACCCGGTTCATCAATCCATGAATGCAGCTGGGGCATTGGTCAACCCGAAAGGCATAACCGTAAACTCATAATGCCCGTACCGGATCTGAAAGCCGTCTTGGGATGTCCTCGGCCCTCACCCTCAGCTGGTGGTAACCGGACTGCAGATCAATCTTCGAGAACACCGAGGCTCCCTGTAACTGATCAAACAAATCATCAATCCGTGGGAGGGGATACTTGTTCCGGATGGTCACTTTGTTCAATTCCCTATAATCCACACACAAGCGCAGTGACCCATCCTTCTTCTTCACAAACAACACAGGCGCTCCCCACGGAGAAACACTGGGTCGAATGAAGCCTCTGTCCAAAAGATCCTGAAGCTGGGCCTTCAACTCCCTCAACTCAGCAGGCGCCATCCTATAGGGTGCCTTTGAGATTGGTGCAGTTCCGGGTACCACATCAATCACGAACTCAATCTCCCTCTCCGGCGGCATCGTCGTCAACTCTGGGGGAAACACATCGGGAAACTCGCGGACAATAGGGATATCCTCGAGTCCCAGTGCCGCCGTAGGCACCTCCACAATCGTCGCCAGAAAGGCAGTGCAACCCCTACTCATCATCCTCCTAGCTCTCGCCGAGGAAATGGTCGCTGCGAACAGCGTGCTCTGGCAGCCTCTGAAGATGAACTCCTCCTGTCCCGGCTCACGAAGAGTCACCGTCCTCTCTCTGCAGTCGATAGTGGCGGAATATCTCGACAGCCAATCCATCCCTAGCACAACATCAAAATCCTGGAGCTGCTGCAAAACAAGCAAGTCTGCAGGCAAAATCCAAGGCCCCAACTGCACTGGGCAATCCACACAACTCCTCAACATGCAAACATGATCAGGTATCTGCACCTCTAATGCATGCGATAAGGACTCTACCTCTATACCATGCAGGGATGCAAATGCTCGACTAATAAAAAATGAGATGCACCAGTATCAAAAAGAGCACGTGCCGAATGCAGACATCAGAATAATACCTGCGACGACCACCTGCTCTGCTGCTGAAGCATCCTCGAACTGAGCGGCATACTCGATCGCTCGGCGCCGGGGGACGTCGCTCTGGCTGTCGAGTGAGAAGAAGAGGCGAATCTGGCCTGCTGTAGGCCGCAGAAGGTCCGGCTGGCTGGTAAGGAACTGATGGTGCTGATGCTGAGGAAGGAGCTGGATGGCCGGCCCTGGGGCATGCACTCGCAATATGACCGGCCTGCCCACAGTGAAAACATCGGCCCTGTCTCTGCGGGCACTGAGTCGGCAGTGAGGGCCTCCACAGATAATACACCGATCTGGGCGCTGCTGCCGAGAAGACTGCTGTGAAGACTGCTGCTGTCGCGGGGGTCGACGCTGCTGCTGCGCTGCTGTGACTGGCGAGACGCCCCCGATCTCTGGCGTCCCTGGTAACCCCGGCCCTGAGGATGGAAACGCGGAGGTCCGGGGGTCCCTGCCTGCCTAGACTGCCCCTCCTCCGCGTAGCCGGGCGCTTCGCCCTAGAAGTCACTACAGGGGCGGGAGACACCTCTGCCATCACGGCCCTCTCCACACTCCACATACAAGCCTGCTCCATCGAGACCTCCAAGGTCTGCAGCCTGCGGGAGCGGACGAACTGGTAGATGTCTCTGCGAAGTCCCCTCTCAAACATATAGACACGATGGCTCTCATCTCTGGCCACCTGAGGCACACATGCCAACAGCTGGTTGAATTCAGCTATGTACATGTGCACCGGTCTATCTCCCTGGCGGAGATTCTTCAACTGCTCCTCCAGCCGCTGTCTGACACTCTCCGGAAAGAAGGCTCCCAGCAACATGCTCCGGAACTCGGCCCAGGAAAGAAGCTGCGTCCCAGGTGGACCAGCTGGTCGCACACGCCGCCACCACGCCTCGGCGTTGCTCTCTAGAAAATGGGTAGCCAGAATGACCCGATACCTCTCATCCACAAATAAGCTCTCGAAGTGGCGCTCCATGGTGGTAATCCAAGACTCGGCTGCCCAAGGCTCAGCACCCATGCCCGAAAAGCGGGGCGGATCGAACCGGCGAAATCTCATCAAACAGTCCACTACCTCCCGCTGCT
>CM054930.1:18397799-18423606 GCA_029168755.2 Tillandsia fasciculata
TATAAGAAGTATTCGGATCACCAAAAATCTTTAGTTAAACATACCTGATCCTTTTGAATTCTTCTTTCTTGAGATTGAGGTATATGATCCAAAGTTCTTCATCTTCAATCTTCAAGACTAAATACTTCACGAAATACGCCAACTCAAATTCCGTAACAATCTCCCCCTTGGCGGTTTCGTGACAAAACACAAATCCACAAAGAAAATTCAAAAAGGATATTTTTGTTGCTATCACCATACAACAAAAATTTACAATGGAGATCCAAAATTTAAATACATGAGATAAACTCCTAAAACAGACTCTAGACTTAGACATCTGTACTCTCTGCAAAAAGAAATCATTCTTGACAAAAAGATCGTTAGATACCTCAAGAATTGAAGCATACAAAACCAAGCAGAGATAGAGTTTATACTCATCATGACATTTAGTAATTCAGATATGTAAAGATCAGAATCAATCATTGACATATCTTCTAAGCAATAAGAACCAAATGTCACTTTGCTTTGTTAGTAATCAAAACAACTTGTTAGTAATAATACATGCCCAAATAGTTAGTCAAATAGTTAGTAGGGCATGCAACAAATCACAAGAAAACCCGAGTTGTGATACTTACCTTCCACCAAAGTCAAAGTTTGAGTTCGTTCAAGTTTGAGTTCGTTCAAAGTTCTCACTCAAAGTTTTCTCTACTCTCTCCCCCTTTTTGTCACAAACAAAGCCAAAAATGTAGTCAAAACTACAAAGTATAAGGAGAGTTAAAAGTTCCAATATCAAGAAAAATCTGAGAACTAAAAACTAAAGCAAAATGAGATAAACTAAGTCCTAAAAAGTAAAACCCTGCACAAAAGATTAAAAAGAAAATGAGTCAAAAAGTAATCAATCATCAGAATCAGAGTCTTCAGAGCTCGTACAGCCCATTTTAGAGAACATCTTTTTCACCGGCTTGTTCACTGAATTGACCTTCTTAGTTATGGTAATATGAGCTGCCGTGATGAGCTCAAGCTCATTGGAAATTCTTTGCTGTTCCTTCGAAATCTGTTCCAGCTTAACGGATAATCGTTGTTGTTCTTTGTAGATGGATGAGACTGATTTTTCATTCGCTGGTGCGGGTGCTGGTTGTGATGGTGATGCGGCAGTGCTTGTACTGGGTTTCGTTCCGATGCAGGAACTGGAGTGACATGTGGCAACTTATGGAGGGACTTGACAATGGTAGACTCATCGATCATGCTCAAGCATTGATGATAAGTTGTTGAACTAGTATCAACCTGAAATTTCTTTAAGATCCTCATTATAATTAATGGAAATAGAATTCTTTCAGTGGGATGAGGATGCTCAACATATCTCGCCATTCTATTCCAAATAATGTATGGAATGTTGATATTAATGCGTTGCCTCTGACGGATGTCCTAAGAGATACAAAAACAGCAACCGATCCCATCTCACGACTTTCGTCTGCATATTTGGAAGGATATTGTAACATGTGATGAAGTTTAGAAATCTGTACTCAAGACGAAGTTCTTTGGATTTGACAGATTTCTCGGTTGATTGTGTTCCCTCCAAACAAATTCCCTCTATAACTTTTTGCCACATCGTGTTTGTCAAACCTATTCCCTTCAAGTAATTAATTCCTGTTGCTGGCTTGCATTCCCAAAACCTCGCCAATCAAATGTGGAGTGATCTTAAATCTTGTGCCTTCGATTTGTGTAAAACTCCATTGGACCGTTTTCAAACTCTCGAAGGTGCCGTGCATTTGTATAGAAGGCCTCACGTGATGCAGACAGTAGCCAAGAGTTTCTGGGAATCGGCATACTTGAATAAGATTCGCTTGTTCAATCAGAACACCAAACTCAGGGGAGTGACCTCGTAGAGCCTCAATGTTAACATGCCTCTCGCCAATGCATTCACGATGTGCAAAAGCTCTAGGCGATCAGTGTTAACGAACACTTCTTCCACACGTGGCGGGGAGTCAGGAGCTATCGGCGTGTCAACATCAATGTCCCGTCGTAGTCCAAAGCGTCTAGTTACTCGTTTTCTTTCACAGAGATGGTTGGTGCAGCCATAGGTGCTTTTCCTGTGTCCATGGTTGCCTTTCCCTTTGAACCATCGGAGGCTTTTCCTTTCGAAACATCAAACGCCTTTTGTTCAGGTTTAACAGGCAATGATTCATCATCGTCTGTCAACTTATCCCAGTCTACTCCATCATTGTCAGCTTCAGTTTCTGAGTCACTGATAAGATCAAATTCACCTTTTCGTTGAAGTTTCTTGGCTCTTTTTAATTTGTTTGTAGCTCGAGTATGTACCATTGAAACCAAGAGAAGAATGATCCATGAGAATGCATTGCTGTGCAGTGCTTTAAGAAGATTGAAATCCTGTGAAGAACAACTCAAGAACACGAAAAATCGTCAATTTTCAAAAATTTGAAAAATTGTACCCAAACAATCATAATCATGTAGAGAAGCCAAGAATCAAATTAGTTTTGCAAAAAGAATTTTAAAAATAGATCAATTCCATGATTTTCAAAAATTCCTCTTATATGCCCTAAAACAGAATTTTTAGAAATCGAAGCCCAAAAATTCGTTAATCTTGAGAAAACCAGCATATAATCAAAACTAATCTACCCAGAGTTCTTATTTCAAAAGAAATTTGATCAAAAACCATTCACAAACGAAAAAGATAGAGAAATTTCATCACGTTTTGAAAAAATATAGAAAACCTGTGAAAAACCGAGATTTTGATCAATAAAACTTACTTGGAATCGAAGAACTTGAGTTAGGAAAGCTCCAAGATGCAAGATTCTAGAGAGAGAAACTCTAGAGGCTTAAGAACAAAAGATTGTAGTAAAAGAAATCAAAAACCCTCTTGTTCTTATTAAAACCCTAGCCGTGATCCGGATCGGATCGAGATTTGATCCGGATCGGCTACCCGCAGGAATAAGCCTGCGTTCGGGATCCGGATCACTTAGTCCGATCCGGATCGGCTCCAACTTTTTTTCAGAAAAATTCAGAAAAATTCCATAAAATCCAGAAAAAGTATGTAAGCACTTTAGCATATCAACTTTAAACAAAAATCATCGTTTCATACAACAAGAAATAGATTATACCAAATCTATCAAAAATACTCAAAAATGAAACGAAAATTTATGGAAATTAAAACACTTAAAGTTGAACAACTTCAATCACATCTAACCTGATCTTATGCGTAATGCCTTTATCAAATCATCAATTTTGGTAAAGAAAATGAAATACCAAGATCAATAGATGTTTGAAATCCCAGATAAGTTAGATAATATATCTAGACAATCTGTTGAAGAGAGTGGCTCTTTGAGCATCTTTCATCAAAAATCCCACCTTATACCAACCTTGAAATTTGACAGAGTCAAGTATTTCAATATGCATTTCATCAACAATTTTTAAAACAAAAATTTGCTTTGCATACATGGGGTATTTTTTTTTTTCTTTTCTCCATGTGGTGGTAGTTTTCACACTCCTCATTGGGATGTAACTCTTTCCACATCTTTTGAGCATTTTACTTTTCTTTGACTCCCCCTCAATTGGCTATCAATTATTTAATATATAAGGTATTCAACCAAAAATTGATCTCGCATTCATACTCGACTAAGCAATCAAATAAGATAATGACTATACCAAGAGATCATTGAGAGAGAAATTGACTTTGATCACTTAAAAGATGACTTAATTAACATAAATGATCATTGCAACATTGAAATATTATGATATCAAAAGCATAATAAATTTCTAAATGCGTGAAAAGATGCAATTAAAGTCAATTATGATTTATGCTCAATTAATGTCCTATGTACAAACATAGATAAAGAACAAAAACACAAAACAAAAACAAAACCTAACCTAAGCAAAGGTTTCAAAAAGGTTATTTCAAGGAAAGCATGCCAATTGCTTTACGCAAGTGAATAAAACGTTTTTGATCCAAAGGTTTTGTTAAGATATCAGCTAATTGATCCTCAGTTGAAATATATGACAGTTGAAGAATATTTGATTCAACTAGCTCTCTAAGAAAATGATATCTAAGTTCAATATGTTTTGTTCTAGAGTGCAACACAGGGTTTTTAGAAATGTTTATAGCACTAGTGTTGTCACAAAGAATGGTTACCGAAGATGCTGAAATCCGGAAGTCGCTCAACACGCTTTTCATCCAAATCAATTGGGTTGAACAACTTCCTGCTGAAATATACTCCGCTTCGGCAGTCGAGAGTGCTATGCAGTTCTGCTTTTTACTGTGCCATGCAACAAGGCAATGGCCAAGATAGAAGCATGCACCACTCGTGCTTTTCCGATCATCCACTGATCCAGCCCAATCGGCATCTGAGTATCCAACAATATCCAAACTTGTTCCCATAGGATACCAAATTCCGAAATTTATTGTACCTTTGATATATCGGATGATCCGTTTCACCGCTTTCAGGTGAACCTCCTTCGGTGCTGATTGATATCTCGCGCAAATCCCAACACTGAAGGATATATCCGGGCGACTAGCCGTGAGATATAGTAGACTTCCAATCATACTGCGATACAGTTTCTCGTCTACATTCTCACTATGTGATTCACTTCCAAGTCCCTTATGGCTAGTTCCCATTGGAGTCGGAAAATCCTTAGAATTTTCTAGATCAAACTTTTTGACCAACTCCATTGCATACTTGGATTGACACAAGTGAATACCTTCATCGTTTTGTTTAACTTGTAATCCAAGAAAATAAGTCAATTCGCCCATCATGGACATCTCAAATTCGCTTTCCATGGTCTCCGCGAATTTAGAAGCATCATTATCTCTTGTTGCGCCAAATACAATGTCATCGACATAGATTTGTGCTACAATGAAATTGTTTTGATAATGCTTCACAAAGAGAGTCCTGTCAGCTCCCCCTCGAGTATAGCCCTTTTCCAAAAGGTGCTTTGTCAACCTTTCGTACCATGCTCGCGGTGCTTGTTTCAGACCGTAAAGAGCCTTTTTCAGACGAAAAACATGGTTAGGTAGTTTATGGTCCACAAAACCTTTCGGTTGAGCCACATAAACTTCCTCATTTAAAAACCCATTTAAAAATGCGCTCTTAACGTCCATTTGAAATAATTTGATTTTAAAATGACAAGCAATCGCAAATAAGATACGAATGGACTCGAGTCTAGCTACAGGGGCGAAAGTTTCATCAAAGTCTATACCTTCTACTTGAGAGTAGCCTTGAGCAACTAACCTTGCTTTGTTCCTGATGATAGTACCATCTTCATTTTTCTTGTTCTTGAAAATCCATTTGGTACCTATCACATTGTGTTGCTTCGGAGGCTTCGTTAATTCCCAGACTTTGTTTCGCTCAAATTGATGGAGCTCTTCCTGCATTGCTTCAATCCAGTAGTCATCTTGAAGAGCTTCATCAACATTCTTTGGTTCGATTTGAGATACGTAGCAAGCGAATCCGCAAACCAATTGTCTCCGAGTTCTAACTCCTTCTTGTGGATCTCCAATGATGTTCGATTCAGGATGATCCTTGGAGATGCGTAACGTTTGAGGTAAGGAGTAGTCGGAGGTACACGAGATGATTCCTGCACATCAGATAAACTTGAAGAACCGTTAGATGCATCATTATTATCGAAAGAATTGTTAGAGAAGATGCATTAGCAGGTGTATCATCATCAAGAGAGATATCGAGGGTAGATTTTTCAGATTCAAAGTGAAAAGCTTCATCTACCTTAACATTTATCGATTCTACGATCGTCTTAGATTCTAAGTTAAAAACTCGATATGCTCTACTGTTTGTAGAATAACCTAAGAAAATCCCTTCGTCACTTCGAGAGTCAAATTTTCCAAGATTTTCGCGGTCACGTAAAATAAAACACCGACTCCCAAAGATACGAAAATATTTGATGTTAGGTTTTCTACAAAACCATAGTTCATATGGTGTATTTAAAGTCCCCGGGCGCAAATACACTCGATTAATAACATAGACAGCAGTGTTCACCGCTTCAGCCCAAAAATATAACGGTAGGTTCCGGCTATGAAGCATAACACGTGCCATCTCCTGTACGACCCTGTTTTTGCGCTCGACTACACCATTTTGTTGAGGTGTATAGGGTGCGAGAATTCATGTTTAATGCCATTTGAAGTGCAAAAATCAATGAATTTGGAATTTATGAATTCTCCACCTCTATCACTTCTAACTCGAGTAATCTTTTCATTCTTTTCAATCATAATACGATGGCAAATCTCGTGAAAAGAATCAAAAGTATCAGCTTTCTCTTTTAAAAATGCTACCCAAGAATATCTAGAGAAATCATCAACCAATAAGAAAATATACCATTTACCTCCCAAAGATGGTTGACGAGTTGGCCCCATTAAATCCATGTGCAAAAGTTCCAAAGGCCGTTTTGTACCTATGTGGTTCAAGTTCTTGTGTGCAGTCCTAGACTGTTTTCCCTTTTGGCAACCGCCACACACAATGTTTTGTTCAAAAGAAAGTTTAGGAACCCCCTTGACCACATCTTTGTTTGAAATTCTAGCAAGTTCCTTAAAGTTTATGTGACCTAGCCTTTCATGCCAAAGTGTTTCATTTTTCAAAGATGCTAGGTTACATTTTTCAGAAATTTTATGAGGAACTACATAACAATTGTTTTCTGATCTAACCCCTTTTAAAAAGAAAGCATGGTTCTTGTCAGTTACAGTACATTCATCAGATGAAAAATTAACTGAATAACCATTATCACAAAGTTGACTTATGCTTATGAGGTTAGTCTTAAGGCCATGAACAAATAACACATTATTTAGAACCGGGCCATCTGGAATAGCTACCGTTCCCTTTCCAACAATTTTGGAAGACCGACCATCTCCGAAAACAACAAGTCCTCCGGAGATTTTCTCAAAGGTTTGAAAACAGTTTTTGTCACCGGTCATATGACGGGAACACCCGCTATCCAGATACCAAGACGAACTATCATATGCATGCAAGGAAACATTGGTAACAAGACAAGGAAAAATTTCACCTTTGCGCACCCAAACCTTTTTGGAATGCGTCGGTAATGGTCGTGAAGTTGATCTCCTAGGTGAAAGCGTCTTGTTGAAGATTGCTGCTCCTTGATGATGTCGTCTTGAGCGGTGAACTACCAAGGCTCTTTTCCTTCAATTGATTTGCAATTGATTTCTGAGGAATCACCTTTTGGTAGTCATTGCAAGAGGTGCTTGAGGTGTGCGTTTGGCTCCCGTCTTGCAATTTCTTCTTATGTGCCCTGAAATGCCACAACGAAAACATACCTTAGTTCTTGACGATCCCGAAGAGGATGAAGTAGGCTTGTTGTCGTTGCTTGTCGTGAATTCCGGTGTCGGAGGAGGAGATACCGACTGAGGCACAAAAACTGTCCCACTCGAACTTGGAATGTCTCCAGTTTGAGTGTATCCGAGGCCGAACTTATTTGTTTGACCAAGACCAAGAAGTCTGTCCAACTTACTCCTTCCAGAAGAAAATCTCTTTAAGTCATCCTTTAGTTGGCGTATGGTCTTTGTCATTTCCATTTTTCCTGTCGAGCCTCGCCGTAGAGCTTCAAGAAGTAATTCGCTTTGTTCACCATTTCTCATGTTCTTTCTCGAAAAGCTCATTGGACTCTTGAAGGGAAACATTTGCTTTGCTAGATTATCCCTTTCCACTTCAAGATCGTTTGAGAGAGAAGATGCCCTTTTTGCTTCTTCTTCGAGATCCTGCAATCTCCCTCTCAAACTCCGGTTTTGCTTTGCCAGTTTCTTTGAATCCCTCAAAAGCTTATGGTAGGCAAGAGCAAAATCTTCACCTTCAGAATTGCTCGATTCATCGTCCGTTGCAATCTTTTCAACATGGGAGGAGTTGGACAAGGAATCGGATGTACTTGCCATTAAGCACATGAAGGGTGAAGATGTAGTGGACGCGTGGAATGCTGTCGCGTTGTCTTCTTCATCACTTGAGGATGACTCATTTGACGTGGAGTTGTCATCCCAAGTGACGACTTGCATCGCCTTCTTCTTTGCCGGATTCTTGTTGGGACACTCCGTTGCAATGTGGCCGTAGCCTCGACATTTGAAGCACTGTACTTGTCCCTCTGAACTTTTCTTATCCTTTGAGAAGTTCTCTTGCTTTCTTGACTTGTAACTTGAAGAACCCTTGCCTTTCTTCGACTTTCCGAAGGATGGAGTTTTGCTTGGATTACCCCTTCGAAAGTTGCGGCGAAACTTCCTTGTCAAGAGAGCGAGCTGCTTCTCAAAGTCCTCCATAGATAGGTTCTCGTCATCGTCCGAGGAGGATGAATCCGCGTCTTCTTCTTTGTTGTTTTCAATGCATAACCTGAAGACTTAGAAGAGGATGCCTTTCCAGAAGAATAGTTAGTAGGAAATGTCATTTCATAAGTTTGTAAAGCACCAACTAATTCTTCTACACGCATTTCGTCCGGGTGTTTAATTGTTTCAATGGCTGCGACCTTCGGGCGAAATCGTTCAGGAAGAGTTCTTAAATCTTTCTTACAACTTTAAATTCTGGAATCTTCTCTCCCAAGTTAGCACATGAGTTTACGATGTCTTGCAATCGTGTGTAATAGTCAGTGAAAGATTCATTTTCTGCCATAGAAATAGAGTCAAACTTGCTCGTAAGCATTTGCAGTTTCTGAATCTTCACAAGGTTAGTTCCCTCATGCGTAACTTGAAGAACATCCCAGATTTCTTTCGCAGTCTCACATGCCGAGACGCGAGAGAACTCTGTTTGTGACAAAGCATTAAATAGAGCATTAATTCCTTTGCCATTGTAAGAAGATGAATCTATCTCTTCCTTGGTCCATTTCGACCTAGGTTTTAAGGTGCGAACATCAGAAATAATTTCAGTTGGATTAGACCATCCTAATTCAATTGATTGCCACACCCTTTCGTCGATGGAAATTAAAAAGGCTTTCATCCGTACTTTCCAGTACGCATAATTTGTTCCATCAAAGAAAGGGGGTCGATTGATGTTTCCACCTTCAACCATTGTTTACAACCCTATTCCCGCTCTGATACCACTTGTTGGGTTATACTAATATGGATCTAAATAGGGGAAAAAACACCTAGAGGGGGGTGAATAGGTGTAAACAATAAACACTCAAAAAATCATTGCGCAATAAAACCCAATGCGGAAAAATAAATGAACACGCAAGATTTTTACGTGGAAAAACTCCAAACCGGAGTAAAAAACCACGGGACCGATAACACGGCGAAATCCACTAGAATTAACACACGTACAAGGTGATATAACGTACTCACAGACGACTCAACCTTTTACCATACGCTCCTAGTAGATCTTCTCCGCTCGCTCCACGACGCTTCTCGAATCCACGATCTGCGCCCAACGCTGAATCCACAGCGTCCAACGTCGAGTCCACGACGTCCGACCGAATCCACGGTCTTCACCCAGTAGCACGCTTCGAATCCACGAACGTACCTCGCTCCGAATCCACGAGAGCGGTTGCACCTTGAATCCACAAGGCCACGCGAGTCCACGCGCCGATTTAGGGTAAATCGTTGTTTTTGGGTGGTGATGATCCGCCGAATACTTAGATTAGAAATAGATCGGAAATACCATCTAAGTATTCATTGATTTGATTCTACTCAACATCTGAGTTTGGAAAACCTAGAATCAAATCAATCAATATAGATGAAGAAACATAGAATTAATCTATTGATTTCCTTTCTTCTCTATATGTGGATTTTTCTCTTTCGGCGTATTTTTTTATTATATTCCGATTGCCCTAGAAAATGAATAAAGGGTCTATTTATAGGTTAGAAACCATTGGAAGAAGATAAGGATCAAAAACAGCCTTTTCTGGAAATTTTACGGACGGCGATCCGGATCGGATTTCTGCGATCCGGATTGCATAGCAAGAAAGACGGTTTCCAGAAAAACAATGTTCGGGATCCGGATCGAAGTCCGATCCGGATCGTTCATACAGTTTTACCAAACACCAACGTTCGGGATCCGGATTGCAAAGCCTGATCCGGATCGTTCAAATACAAAGGTAAACTAGTGTTCGAGATCCGGATCAAAGGATGCTGCGATCCGGATTGAACCATTGTATGAACGAACACCCTTCAGGATTCGGATTGCAAGGTCTGATCCGGATCCTGAACATGTCCCATGTCTAGTTTTTGATTTTTATGCAATAAAAAATTCTTCCAAGTGTTTCTACACTACAAGAAGTATTCGGATCACCAAAAATCTTTAGTTAAACATACCTGATCCTTTTGAATTCTTCTTTCTTGAGATTGAGGTATATGATCCAAACTTCTTTCATCTTCAATCTTCAAGACTTAATACTTTCACGAAATACGCCAACTCAAATTCCGTAACAAATGTCATTTCATATGTTTGTAATGAACCAACTAATTCTTCTACACGCATTTCGTCCGGGTGTTTAATTGTTTCAATGGCTGCGACCTTTGGGCGAAATCGTTCAGGAAGAGTTCTTAATATCTTTCTTACAACTTTAAATTCTGGAATCTTCTCTCCCAAGTTAGCACATGAGTTTACGATGTCTTGCAATCGTGTGTAATAGTCTGTGAAAGATTCATTTTCTGCCATAGAAATAGAGTCAAATTTGCTCGTGAGCATTTGCAGTTTTTGAATCTTCACAAGGTTAGTTCCCTCATGCGTAACTTGAAGAACATCCCAGATTTCTTTCGAAGTCTCACATGCCGAGACGCGAGAGAACTCAGTTTGCGACAAAGCATTAAATAAAGCATTAATTCCTTTGCCATTGTAAGAAGATGAATCAATCTCTTCCTTGGTCCATTTCGACCTAGGTTTGATGGTGTGAACATCAGAAATAATTTCAGTTGGATTAGACCATCCTAATTCAATTGATTGCCACACCCGTTCGTCGATGGAAATTAAAAAGGCTTTCATCCGTACTTTCCAGTAGGTATAATTTGTTCCATCGAAGAATGGGGGTCTGTTGATGTTTCCACCTTCAACCATTGTTTACAACCATAGTTCTCACACCCGTCGTGGTGTTTTTTTCCCAGGGACTTCAGCTCCAGTTCCTGCTGCACCGGTTGCTGATCCAGCTCCTTCAGACCGAGGTAAGGGAGTCGCGAGATAGATCCCTTTCCCCCTTCAGCTTCAGTGTGTGATAGGGGTACCCTTATATATTTTGGTTGTGTCATGTTTGAGAGACTATGTAGTGAGGTATCGAGTTGTACATTTTTTTTTTTATGTTCGCATTTTGAGAGACTCTTATGTATGTTGGGTTATAAATATTAAAGGATCTAAATAGGGAAAAAAACACCTAGAGGGGGGTGAATAGGTGTAAACAATAAACACTCAAACAATCATTGCGCAATAAAACCCAATGCGGAAATAAAAATAAACACGCAAGATTTTTACGTGGAAAAACTCCAAACCGGAGTAAAAAACCACGGGACCGATCACACGGCGAAATCCACTAGAATTAAACACGTACAAGGTGATATACCGTACTCACAGACGACTCGACCTTTACCATACGCTCCTAGTAGATCTTCTCCGCTCGCTCCGCAACGCTTCTCGAATCCACGATCAGCGCCCAACGCCGAATCCACGGCGTCCAACGTCGAGTCCACGACGTCCGACCGAATCCACGGTCTTCACCCAGTAGCACGCTTCGAATCCACGAACGTACCTCGCTCCGAATCCACGAGAGCGGTTGCACCTTGAATCCACAAGGCCACGCGAGTCCACGCGCCGATTTTGGAAAAATCATTGTTTTTTTTTTGGGTGGTGATAATCCGCCGAATACTTAGATTAGAAATAGATCGGAAATACCATCTAAGTATTCATTAATTTGATTCTACTCAAAATCTGAGTTTGGAAAACCTAGAATCAAATTAATCAATATAGATGAAGAAACATAGAATTAAATCTATTGATTTCCTTTCTTCTCTATATGTGGATTTATCTTTTTCGGCTTATTTTTTTCGTTCCCTAAAAAATGAATCATAGGGTCTATTTATAGGTTAGAAACCATTGGATGAAGATAAATATCAAAAACTAACCTTTTCTGAAATTTTACAGGACGACGATCCGGATCGGATTTACTGCGATCCGGATTGTCGTAATGAGACAGACAATTCCAGAAAAACAAGGGTTCGGGATCCGGATTGAAATGCCCGATCCGGATCGTTCATATATTTCAGCAAAAACCAATGTTCGGGATCCGGATCAGAAGTGGCTTGGATCCGGATTGGATTTGCATATGAACCAACACCCTTCGGGATCCGGATTGGATTGTCTGATCCGGATCCTGAACATGTCCCATGTCCAGTTTTTGATTTTTATGCAATAAAAAATTCATCCAAGTGTTTCTACACTATAAGAAGTATTCGGATCACCAAAAATCTTTAGTTAAACATACCTGATCCTTTTGAATTCTTCTTTCTTGAGATTGAGGTATATGATCCAAACTTCTTTCATCTTCAATCTTCAAGACTTAACACTTTCACGAAATGCGCCAAAACAAATTCCTTAACAATGTATTTTGGTGAGGTTGCTATGTATTTTATCCTTGAGAGGCTATTTACTTCTTGTTTATAGTTAGTTTTCTATTTCAGCTCTGATATCTGCTAGTATAGTTGTTTATTTGCAGGTTAGACGCTACGTCTCTACGGGGCTTCCTGTAGGGGCGGCGGATCTGTTGGTGAGCCCGAGGCACAGTTCCGACCCCGGGGCGTGACAGATTAGAGTGGTATCAGAGCCTAGGATGTAGGTCTTTGAGGACTTAGGAACCCTAGGCTTGTGGCTGAACCCTAGGATGACCCACGAGAGAGCCGAGATTTTCAGCGGAAGTCTTGATTGGGTTTCTAACTCTCCCGAGCGGATTGGGATGAGTGATAGACATGTCTTTCTTTAGTAGCGACTATGTTGGCTGCAGACAACATAGTACTTCTGAAAGGGGGACATGCCTTTTGACTTTCGCTAGATTGGGTCGAGTGTTGTTTCTGGTTCTGATTGTTTGCTTTGTCCCTCTGGTGGGGATGCCTCCTCGACGTTCGATGGTGACGCGCTCGCAGCCTTCGTCCTCTGAGCCCGAGCAGGAGGACTCGGAGCGAGGACATCAGGCTGAGATTCAGGAGCTCCGTGCCCAGATGGCACAGATGGCTGAGGCGACTCGACGCCAGGAGGAGGCAGTGGCGCGGCTGATGCTCATGATGGAGCAGAGAGCACAGCCGGCAGTGGCACCCCCTGAGACTTCGCCGGTGCCTTCTTTTCCTGTTGTGGCACCCCCTGTTGTGCAGCCTGCACCGGCGGTTCCTGTTGAGCCGGTTTCGAGTAGGCCACCGGTTGGGGCGTCGGGATCGTTGACTACAGCGGAGCAGCGGGAGGTAGTGGACCTGTTGATGAGATTTCGCCAGTTTGATCCGCCCTGCTTTTCGGGCATGAGTGCTGAGCCGTGGGCGGCCGAGTCTTGGGTCACCGCCATGGAGCGCCACTTCGAGAGCTTATTTGTTGATGAGAGGTTTCGAGTTATTTTGGCTACTCACTTTCTAGAGAGCAACGCCGAGGCGTGGTGGCGGCGTGTGCGACCAGCTGGTCCATCTGGGACGCAGCTTCTTTCCTGGGCCGAGTTCCGGCGTATGTTGCTTGGAGCCTTCTTTCCGGAGAGTGTCAGACAGCGACTAGAGGAGCAGTTGAAGAATCTCCGCCAGGGAGATAGGCCAGTGCACATGTACATAGCTGAATTCAACCAGCTATTGGCATGTTTGCCTCATGTGGCCAGAGATGAGAGCCATCGCATCTATATGTTTGAGAGGGGACTTCGCAGAGACATCTACCAGTTCGTCCGCTCCCGCAGGCTGCAGACCTTGGAGGTCTCGATGGAGCAGGCTTTGTATGTAGAGTGTGGAGAGGCCGTGATGGCAGAGGTATCTCCGGCCCCTGTAGTGACTTCTGGGGCGAAGCGCCCGGCTACGACGGAGGAGGGGCAGTCTAGCAGGCAGGGACCCCCGAGACCTCCGCGTTTCCATCCTCAGGGCCGGGGTTACCAGGGACGCCAGAGATCGGGGGCGTCTCGCCAGACACAGCAGCAGCAGCAGCGTCGACCCCCGCGACAGCAGCAGTCTTCACAGCAGACTTCTCGGCAGCAGCGCCCAGATCGGTGTATTATCTGTGGAGGCCCACACCTGCCTACTCAGTGCCCGCAGAGACAGGGCCGATATTTTCACTGTGGGCAGGCCGGTCATATTGCGAGTGCATGCCCCAAGGCCGGTCATCCAGCTCCATCCTCAGCTTCAGCACCATCAGTTCCTTACCAGCCAGCCGGTCCTTCTGCGGCCTACAGCAGGCCAGATTTCGCCTCATCTTCTTCACGGCAGCCAGAGCGACGTCCCCCGGCGCCGAGCGATCGAGTCTATGCCGCTCAGGTCGAGGATGCTACAGCAGCGGAGCATGTTGTCGCAGGTATTATTCTGATGTCTGCAGTTCGGGCACGTGCTCTTTTTGATACTGGTGCATCACATTTATTTATCAGCCGAGCATTTGCATCCCTGCATGATATAGAGGTAGTTTCCTTATCGCATGCATTAGAGGTTCAGATACCAGATCATGTTCTGCATGTTGAGGAGTACTGTAGGGATTGCCCTGTACAGTTGGGACCCTGGATTCTGCCGGCAGACTTGCTTGTTTTGCGGCAGCTCCAGGATTTTGATGTTGTGCTTGGTATGGATTGGTTGTCGAGATACTATGCTATCATAGACTGCAGAGAGAGGACGGTTACTCTTCGTGAGCCGGGGCAGGAGGAGTTCGTCTTCAGAGGCTGCCAGAGCTCTTTGTTTGCTGTGACTATTTCTTCAGCGAGGGCCCGGCGGTTGTTGAGCAGAGGATGCACTGCATTTCTGGCGACGATTGTGGAGGTGCCTACGGCGGCACGGGGACTCGAGGATATTCCAGTTGTCCGCGAGTTTCCCGATGTGTTTCCCCCAGAGTTGACGACCATGCCGCCGGAGAGGGAGATAGAGTTTGTGATTGATGTGGTACCCGGAACCGCACCAATCTCAAAGGCACCTTATAGGATGGCGCCTGCCGAGCTGAGGGAGTTGAAGGCCCAGCTTCAGGATCTCATGGACAGAGGCTTCATTCGGCCTAGTGTTTCTTCGTGGGGAGCGCCTGTATTGTTCGTGAAGAAGAAGGATGGGACACTTCGCCTATGTGTGCACTACCGGGAGCTGAATAAAGTGACCATCCGGAATAAGTACACTCTGCCACGGATTGATGATTTGTTTGATCAGCTACAGGGAGCCTCAGTGTTTTCGAAGATTGATCTTCAGTCAGGTTACCACCAGCTGAGGGTGAGGGCCGAGGACATCCCCAAGACGGCGTTTAGATCCCGGTATGGGCATTACGAGTTTACGGTTATGCCGTTCGGTTTGACCAATGCCCCAGCTGCATTCATGGATCTGATGAACCGGGTATTTCAGCCGTACTTGGATCTGTTTGTAGTTGTGTTTATTGATGACATCCTGATTTACTCCCGGAGCGATGTGGAGCACGAGGAGCATTTGAGGATAGTGCTGCAGCTTCTACGAGAGAAGAAGCTGTATGCCAAGCTTAAAAAGTACGAGTTTTGGCTTCGGGAGGTTGCTTTCTTGGGCCACATAGTTTCAGCCGCTGGAGTGGCAGTCGACCCGACGAAGATTGATACAGTTCGGGATTGGCCGAGACCGACGACGGTTACTGAGGTACGGAGTTTCTTGGGCCTGGCAGGCTACTATCGTCGGTTCGTGGAGGGCTTTGCGAAACTCTCTACTCCCCTGACCAGACTGACAAGGAAGGGGACGAGGTTCGTTTGGACGGAGCAGTGTCAGCAGAGTTTCGAAGAGCTGAAGAGGAGATTGATCTCAGCACCTGTTCTTGCACTGCCGGTGATGGGAGAGGGCTTCGTGATTTACAGTGACGCCTCGCACAGCGGTTTGGGTTGTGTCTTGATGCAGCATGGTAGGGTAATTGCCTATGCCTCACGGCAATTAAAGGATTATGAGAAGAATTACCCTACTCATGACTTGGAGCTTGCAGCTGTGGTGTTTGCACTGAAGCTGTGGCGGCATTACCTCTATGGTGAGCATTGTGAGATTTATACGGATCATAAAAGCTTAAAGTATCTGTTCACCCAAAAGGAGCTGAACCTGAGGCAACGCCGGTGGTTGGAGCTGCTAAAGGATTACGATCTGAGTATCCTTTATCACCCCGGCAAGGCCAATGTGGTGGCAGATGCTTTGAGCCGGAGGTCAGTGCATAGCTTGAGCATGATGATTACACAGCAGGCACAGCTGATAGAGCAGATGAGGCGACTTCAGATTGAGGTTGTATCCCCTGGGGTCTCTGCTAGACTTATGTCTATGGTCTTGCAGCCCACTCTGTTGGACAGGATCAGGGAGACACAGAGTGAGGACCCCCACTTGGAGAGGATCAGATCACAGATTCAGACAGATCAGAGAGGGGATTTTTCAGTGGATAGCTCGGGAGTACTGCGGTACAGGGACCGAGTTTGTGTGCCTTCGGATCTAGAGATCAGAGATCAGATTTTGAGAGAGGCCCATTATACACCTTATACCATCCATCCTGGTGGTACTAAGATGTATAAGGACCTCAAGGCACACTTTTGGTGGTCCGGGATGAAGCGGGATATTGGAAGGTTTGTAGCTCAGTGTTTAACTTGCCAGCAAGTGAAAGCAGAGCATCGTGTTCCTGCTGGCAAGTTGCAGAGTCTTCCAATTCCCGAGTGGAAGTGGGACCACATCACCATGGATTTTGTGACTGGGCTGCCGAGATCACAGAGTGGAGCCGACGCAGTCTGGGTGATTGTTGATAGACTTACCAAGTCTGCTCATTTTCTGCCTGTACAGATGACTTGGTCCTTGGAGCGCCTGGCACAGTTATACTTGGATGAGATAGTGAGGCTGCACGGAGTACCAGCGTCGATTGTTTCAGATCGGGACCCGAGGTTTGTGTCACGATTTTGGGGGAGCTTACAGTCAGCCTTGGGGACTCAGCTCAGATTCAGCACTGCATTCCACCCACAGACCGATGGCCAGTCAGAGCGCACCATTCAGACTCTTGAGGATATGTTGCGTGCGTGCGTTATGGATTTTGGAGGAGGTTGGCACCGACACTTACCCCTGGTTGAGTTTGCGTACAACAACAGCTATCAAGCGAGCATTCAGATGGCTCCGTTTGAGGCGTTGTATGGACGCAAGTGTCGGTCGCCCCTGTATTGGAGTGATGTGGGTGAGAGGAGGACGTTGGGGCCTGATTTACTGCTGGAGGCGGAGGAGAAGGTCAGAGTCATTCGTCGGCATCTTGAGACGGCCCAGAGTCGCCAGAAGAGTTATGCAGATACTCGACGGCGAGACCTTGAGTTCCAGATTGGTGACCATGTCTTCTTGAAGGTCTCGCCCTCGAAAGGGGTCCGAAGGTTTGGAGTGCGTGGGAAGCTTAGTCCCCGCTTCATTGGACCCTTTGAGATACTTAACAGGGTAGGCCATGTGGCTTATAGAGTTGCTCTTCCTCCCCGTTTGGCTGGTGTTCACGATGTCTTCCACGTTTCGGCTTTGAGGAGATATGTGTTCGATCCGTCTCATGTGATTGACTTCGCATCCTTGGATATCGGCGAGGACTTGGATTACGAGGAGCGCCCGTTGCGGATTCTGGCTCGTGAGGTGAGGGAATTGCGCAACCGGGCAATACCTTATGTGAAGATGTCACGCCCCGGGGTTTTATTTTTAGCGGAAACGGTACACAAAGGTAAGCGTGAGGTGCGTACAAAATTTTCTTTAAAACCTCCTTCCCCGGCGCGTGCCCAGACCCGCCACATATACAGATTCACTCGAAAGTTGGCAGAGTCTCCTCTATATATGCACGGCGTCGCGGCTATTACACCCGTCAAACACAAGCAATCACTTCCAATTAATCACAACAGTTTAATGTAGCATGGTGCATGAAGACTAAACAATACCCGTGGCCAGTCAAGTTGAAAGTATAAACTCACTGTTTTGAAAACAGGCCCACACGGCCTTAGGTTTTGAAACCAGTTTACGAAGTCCTTTTTCTTTTGCTTTCTGGTTGATTTGTTTAGAAAACGGCCAACCGGGAATAATAAAGGAAAAGAAAGTACTCAACATCCACACGACCCCACAAGGGTATCGAGAACCACACAATAACTTACAGTTCCGAATGAAATGCAATGCAGAGAGAATAAATAAAAACAGCATACTAGGGCCCCTCAGCCCGACTGCTACCACCTCGGCCTCACCGTCGCCTACCTCTACCCCCTGGAGGTACCTGTCACAGAGTGGGTAGTCAGTGACACTATCATAAAAACAGTACTAAGCAGTAAAGTAGTACCAAACCATAAAGTGAGACTAGCTGGGGCAATCCACTTCTCTCAAACGGGTAACACCTGTATCACCTGTAACACTTTTATCACCTTTAACACCAGCAATACCTGTAACACCTGTAACACTTTTATCACCTTTAACACCAGCAATACCTGTAACACCTGTAACACTTTTATCACCTTTAACACCAGCAATACCTGTAACACCTGTAACACTTTTAACACCTTTACCCCTGTAACACCTGACCGCGTCGGGATCCAATCCCGGCGGTCCCACACCTGACCCCATCGGGATCCAATCCCTTCGTCGGGTCCCACACCTGACCCCATCGGGATCCAATCCCTTCGTCGGGTCCCACCGCTCGCACCTTCGTGCCTCAAACCCCACACCTACGGGGGCCCCACTACGTCACCTCGTGGGTAAACACGGGTCAAAGACCGCCTTTCCGGAAAAGAGCACCCTTTGCGGTGGCCAAACCGCGGATGCGCGTGTCGCACTCGAGCATAGTAACAAAACACGGGGTAATATAGTAAATCATAGAAGCCGTCAGTGTTAGTACAGGTTAACATAATATTTAACATCCTCCCCGGAACACTAACATTACCAAACCTCGGGAGAAAAACCCACACTGTTTCAATCCAAGCACAAGGTCCATATAAAGTTTAGAACATCCCTTCTTTTTCTATATTTTCTTTTTCTCTTTGTTCTAAACGTTAGCACAGTCAAACAAGTAGTGCCTATCACCCTTCGATCTTTAACCCCAAGTACGCACAAGATTGAACCCACCCAATTTAGTAGAATTAAAAGCAAGGACTGAAAGCAACAACCCACCTTGTTGTCGCGCTCCTGACCGATGTTAGGTTCTCTCGTGTCTCGGGTACCCGCCCGGGCCTACACGAATCTCGATTTCGTTGGCTAGGGTTGATCTAGGGGATGATCGTCCTGTTCTTGGGTGAAGGGTATGCCGGCGTTCTTCCTTCTCCTCACCCGCTCCGCCTTGCTTCTCCTCTCGATCGATTGGGGAAAGGGTACGCTCGGTTGGGAAACTGGAAGTTTGGGGAAATTGTGTTTCCTTTTTCCGTTCCTTTGGGGTTTCGTACGTAGGGGGGTTAAGGGGAGTTGTGGGGAGTTGTGGGGAGTGGCCGGTAGTTGGGGGAAGTAGTGGGAAGTTGGGGCGGTTAGTGGGGAAGTGGTGGGAAGTTGGGGAAGTAGTGGGAAGTTGGGGCGGTTAGTGGGGAAGTGGTGGGAAGTTGGGGGAAGTAGTGGGAAGTTGGGGCGGTTAGTGGGGAAGTGGTGGGAAGTTGGGGGAAGTAGTGGGAAGTTGGGGGAAGTAGTGGGAAGTGTGGGGAAGTTGGGGGCGGTTAGGAAGCGGGAATTAACCAAATTTAAATCAAACGCGGGTAATTAACACGGGTACGAATCGGGGTCCGGTCCGCCTCAAAAACCGTGCTGGTTGCCTGAATCGTTAGCCAACTTCCGGAATTTATTCCGGGAGATTCCGGCGTCGGAATTCAAAACCGATTTCGCCGCCGTTCTCCGTTTCGCGAGTCCTATTAACTAAAAATACCCGCGGGCCCCGACGGTCTGTCCGGAAACAAGAAATTATTCGATCACCCTCCGAGTCTAATTGAAAATAAACAAAACCAAAAGTGGACCCTAGCAATTATTTTAAACCGGCGGTTACTACATCACTCACCTCTTAAAACGAGTTTCGTCCTCGAAACTCATTCCTGGTTCTCGGTAAAGAGATGGGGGTAGCCCTCCCCCATCTTCGATTCCAACTCCCACGTCGCCTCCCGCTCCTCGTGGTTGTTCCAGAGCACTTTCACGTAGGGAATGACTCGGTTTCGAAGTGCCTTGCTTTCTCTTGCTAGGATCCGCACCGGGGTTTCCTCGAAGCTTAGGTCCTCCTTTAGTTCGAGCGTCGAGACGTCCAGGACATGCGACGGGTCGGGAAGGTATTTCTTAAGCATCGAAACGTGGAACACGTCGTGAATCCGATCGAGGTTTGGTGGTAGGGCAAGGCGATAAGCCACTGGGCCAATCCGTTCCAGGATCTCGAATGGCCCCACAAACCGCGGGCTCAGTTTGCCTTTTAACCCAAATCGCTTGATTCCCCTCGACGGCAAAAAAACACGTGTTCCCCCACCTGGAACTCTAAATCGCGGCGTTTCCGATCCGCATAGCTCTTTTGTCGACTTTGGGCGGTTAGTAAACGCTGTCTGATGAGGCGCACCTTTTCTTCTGTTTCCTCCACCAACTCGGGTCCCAAAAGTTTCCGTTCTCCCAAGTCGTCCCAACAGATCGGGGATCGGCAGCGTCGCCCGTATAAAGCTTCGTAGGGTGCCATCGGAATACTGGCCTGGTAACTATTGTTGTAAGCAAATTCTACAAGTGGCAGATAACGCTCCCAACCGATTCCCCAATCAAGTACACAGGCCCGAAGCAGGTCCTCTAGCGTCTGTATCACTCGCTCCGACTGCCCGTCCGTCTGAGGGTGGGAGGCTGTGCTGAAGTGCAGTTTGGTCCCCAGGGCTTGTTGCAGACTCTGCCAAAATTTTGAGACAAAACGCGTGTCTCTGTCTGATGTGATCGATGCCGGTACTCCATGCAGTCTCACAATCTCGCTGAGATAGACCTGGGCTAACCGCTCCCTGGTCCAAGTTGTGTGAATCGGCAGTAAGTGCGCTGACTTAGTTAGCCGGTCTACCACAACCCCTATCGTGTCATGTCCTTGTTGTGAGCGTGGAAATCCGGTAACAAAATCCATGGTGATATGGTCCCATTTCCACTCCGGTATCGGTAAGGGTTGTAACTTTCCAGCCGGTCGTTGATGTTCCGCCTTTATTTGTTGACACACCAGGCAATGAGTTACAAATTGAGTTACATCCCTCTTCATCTTGGGCCACCAAAAGGTCTGCTTGAGGTCCCTATACATCCTTGTGCCTCCTGGATGCGCTGCATAAGGGGCGCTGTGTGCCTCGTATAGAATTTCCTTCTTCAAATCCGGGGTATCCGGCATGCAGATCCGTCCGCGAAATCGTAGGGTGCCGTCGCCTTCCGCTGGAAAATCTCCTCCCCGATCCCGTGAGATCTTGTCTCTTACGAGCTATAAGTACGAGTCCGCCTGCTATCCACGACAGCCGCAATGCCCCAAAGGCGAACACCCAAGCCCTAACTACACTTTGCCAATCCCTGCTCAAACCCGAGCAACATATAGCCATCCGTCGAAGGAGTAGGGGAAGAAGAGACAATAGGATTCCTTTAAGTCAGTTCCAACACATATAGGGTAGCGATTAGAAGTGGTCTAACTAGATATCCCTGAAGTCGAACCTATCTCCTTATGGAAGAAAGAAGGGGAGCGCCATATAGGGGTTCAACATGTGTGTCAAGTAATCATACCAAATCACAATCTAACCGCACGTGTCCATAACCTGCTAATCACCCTCACTTGAATCAACCACCTATGCCTGTCCTAAAATCCTCAAATGATGTTTTCCCACAAGACATCTCACAAAATCGCACTATGACGGTACATCCCCACCCCCTTAAGCAAGGTTAAACGCTAGAACAACGTCCATGAAGCATGTAAGAGTTCCAACATGTCAGATTTCCATTATAATGTTTTCCACATGATAGGCTCACAATGATCTAGTTAAGCATGCATATCCATTAGGTGACCATTCGACATGTCCAACAAAGGGCTCACTCTACTATTCCTAGTGGTTATAACAGAAAAGAGAAGTAAACTACCCATAAAGCACTCTAATACTCCTAGTGGTTATAACGGAAAAGAGAAGTAAACTACCCATAAAGACCATCCTAACCCAGATCCGACATCCGATCACTGCCTGCTATCCCCTGTTCTGGGATTCCTCATCACTGCTTCCCGGGGCAGCTGGGGAGATCCGTTCACAACCTGTGGGCCAGTCTCGTTCGGCGAGGCGGGATGGGGACTCGGTACCCGAAGAGTCCGTCAGGCGTAGGTCGTCCGGTCTCGGAGCCGGGGGTCTGGTGACGGCCGGCTTCCGGGGGCAATCGTAACGCGTGTGGCCCGGCCTGCCACACCGGAAGCAATGTCCGTTCCGCCAAGGGCAATTCATCATTGGATGCGCACCACCACAAATGACGCAGGGCTTTGGTGGTTCCGGTCCCTCCCCCGTCGCCTGCCCGACATTCGGCCCTTTCTTCTGACGTTTGGTTGCTTTGCCGCTCGGGTACGGGCCTCCTGTCGGGCCGGGGTAGGGGTGTGCCCGTCGTGTACGCTCTAGTTCCGCGCGCACGGCCATGCTAACCGCTCCCTGAAAGGTGGAAACGCCAGTTGGTGGTATCCCTCGAGGGTTACCACCACCGGTGCCGTGCTGCGCGTGGTCGACACTCTCAAGCTCCCGGGTCAGTATACTCACGTGATCCGCAAGGTCTAGCAGGTGCCTAGCCACGTCGCGCAGCTGGTTGCGTAGTAAGCGGTTCGCCTCTACCGCGCGGTCCATGTCCGACAGTAGTTGCCGCAGTAGTTGGTTTTCTGCAGCCGCTGGTGTCGTCGCATCCGCCCCTACATCCTCTGCCGATGCTCTGGTTCGGACCATTGTCTGTGCAGACACACCACCCAGACTTAGCACTCAACTCTACTAGAAAGAACCACCGTAATATCGAGAAGGAAAGGAAAACGTTATCTACCAATCCCCTCCCCGATCTCTCACGTCCTAATTCTTAAACCCTGCATATTTCATTTAGTTGTAGTTAAGTGTGATGTCTCGGTGGATGTTGGGCCGCCACTGTTGTGATTAAAGCGAAGTCTCTGATACCATCTTAATCTGTCACGCCCCGGGGGTTTTATTTTTAGCGGAAACGGTACACAAAGGTAAGCGTGAGGTGCGTACAAAATTTTCTTTAAAACCTCCTTCCCCGGCGCGTGCCCAGACCCGCCACATATACAGATTCACTCGAAAGTTGGCAGAGTCTCCTCTGTATATGCACGGCGTCGCGGCTATTACACCCGTCAAACACAAGCAATCACTTCCAATTAATCACAACAGTTTAATGTAGCATGGTGCATGAAGACTAAACAATACCCGTGGCCAGTCAAGTTGAAAGTATAAACTCACTGTTTTGAAAACAGGCCCACACGGCCTTAGGTTTTGAAACCAGTTTACGAAGTCCTTTTTCTTTTGCTTTCTGGTTGATTTGTTTAGAAAACGGCCAACCGGGAATAATAAAGGAAAAGAAAGTACTCAACATCCACACGACCCCACAAGGGTATCGAGAACCACACAATAACTTACAGTTCCGAATGAAATGCAATGCAGAGAGAATAAATAAAAACAGCATACTAGGGCCCCTCAGCCCGACTGCTACCACCTCGGCCTCACCGTCGCCTACCTCTACCCCCTGGAGGTACCTGTCACAGAGTGGGTAGTCAGTGACACTATCATAAAAACAGTACTAAGCAGTAAAGTAGTACCAAACCATAAAGTGAGACTAGCTGGGGCAATCCACTTCTCTCAAACGGGTAACACCTGTATCACCCGTAACACTTTTATCACCTTTAACACCAGCAATACCTGTAACACCTGTAACACTTTTAACACCTTTAACACCAGCAATACCTGTAACACCTGTAACACTTTTAACACCTTTAACACCAGCAATACCTGTAACACCTGTAACACTTTTAACACCTTTAACACCAGCAATACCTGTAACACCTGTAACACCTTTAACACCAGCAATACCTGTAACACCTGTAACACTTTTAACACCTTTAACACCAGCAATACCTGTAACACCTGTAACACTTTTAACACCTTTTACTGTAACACCTGTAACACTTTTAACACCTTAACACCAGCAATACCTGTAACACCTGTAACACTTTTAAACACCTTAACCCCTGTAACACCTGACCGCGTCGGGATCCAATCCCGGCGGTCCCACACCTGACCCCATCGGGATCCAATCCCTTCGTCGGGTCCCACACCTGACCCCATCGGGATCCAATCCCTTCGTCGGGTCCCACACCTGACCCCATCGGGATCCAATCCCTTCGTCGGGTCCCACCGCTCGCACCTTCGTGCCTCAAACCCCACACCTACGGGGGCCCCACTACGTCACCTCGTGGGTAAACACGGGTCAAAGACCGCCTTTCCGGAAAAGAGCACCCTTTGCGGTGGCCAAACCGCGGATGCGCGTGTCGCACTCGAGCATAGTAACAAAACACGGGGTAATATAGTAAATCATAGAAGCCGTCAGTGTTAGTACAGGTTAACATAATATTTAACATCCTCCCCGGAACACTAACATTACCAAACCTCGGGAGAAAAACCCACACTGTTTCAATCCAAGCACAAGGTCCATATAAAGTTTAGAACATCCCTTCTTTTTCTATATTTTCTTTTTCTCTTTGTTCTAAACGTTAGCATAGTCAAACAAGTAGTGCCTATCACCCTTCGATCTTTAACCCCAAGTACGCACAAGATTGAACCCACCCAATTTAGTAGAATTAAAAGCAAGGACTGAAAGCAACAACCCACCTTGTTGTCGCGCTCCTGACCGATGTTAGGTTCTCTCGTGTCTCGGGTACCCGCCCGGGCCTACACGAATCTCGATTTCGTTGGCTAGGGTTGATCTAGGGGATGATCGTCCTGTTCTTGGGTGAAGGGTATGCCGGCGTTCTTCCTTCTCCTCACCCGCTCCGCCTTGCTTCTCCTCTCGATCGATTGGGGAAAGGGTACGCTCGGTTGGGAAACTGGAAGTTTGGGGAAATTGTGTTTCCTTTTTCCGTTCCTTTGGGGTTTCGTACGTAGGGGGGTTAAGGGGAGTTGTGGGGAGTTGTGGGGAGTTGGGGAGTGGCCGGTAGTTGGGGGAAGTAGTGGGAAGTTGGGGCGGTTAGTGGGGAAGTGGTGGGAAGTTGGGGGAAGTAGTGGGAAGTTGGGGCGGTTAGTGGGGAAGTGGTGGGAAGTTGGGGGAAGTAGTGGGAAGTTGGGGCGGTTAGTGGGGAAGTGGTGGGAAGTTGGGGGAAGTAGTGGGAAGTTGGGGGAAGTAGTGGGAAGTGGTGGGAAGTTGGGGGCGGTTAGGAAAGGGAATTAACCAAATTTAAATCAAACGCGGGTAATTAACACGGGTACGAATCGGGGTCCGGTCCGCCTCAAAAACCGTGCTGGTTGCCTGAATCGTTAGCCAACTTCCGGAATTTATTCCGGGAGATTCCGGCGTCGGAATTCAAAACCGATTTCGCCGCCGTTCTCCGTTTCGCGAGTCCTATTAACTAAAAATACCCGCGGGCCCCGACGGTCTGTCCGGAAACAAGAAATTATTCGATCACCCTCCGAGTCTAATTGAAAATAAACAAAACCAAAAGTGGACCCTAGCAATTATTTTAAACCGGCGGTTACTACAAGTTCACTCAACCCACCAAAGGTCCGAGCCACAACTTCGATC
>CM054930.1:18423706-18474701 GCA_029168755.2 Tillandsia fasciculata
TTAACTCTGTCACGCCCCGGGTGTAAACCAGAACCCGGGCCCGTCCACAGATCCGCCGTGCATGCGGTATTTCCCACATACACGAAGCGTCGGTAACCTGCTCAGATAAGAAATAATAATAAAAGAGCATAATAATCAGAGCTAAACTAAAACTACTGTATCTCAGACAGATGCTGGAAGTAAAAGGTACAACAGTAAAATAAAATACAGATGTCTCTCCCAGCTCACACTAAAATACAAACAGCTGGCAGAAGCCAGTCCCCAAAAGAAATACAAAAAACTGTCTGAGAAGTCCTGGTACCCAAAAATCTCCAGCTACGACCCTCGGTGGCTCTCTATCTAGTCCGCAATCCGCTTACCTCGATCAGTTGCTGACGGCCCAGCAACTCCCACAGAGGACTCTGCAAAACAAGGGAAAGAAAGAAACAAGAAAAACAATGGGGGTAAGTACTACTATAAACAGTAGCCTCCCCTAGTGGGTAAAGCCTCAGCTCAGATATGCCCACCAGGTGATCAGAGGCAAAAAGGGAAAGAAAAGAAAGGGGATGCAGATAAATGAAGCAACTGATAAAGTGCTATCCCTAATATGCCTCTATATGACCAACCAATAAGGATGGAGAAAGTGATGCATCAGATCAAGAAGCCTGTCATAATGACCCAATCTGACAGCCAGTGAACACTGGCACTGCCTGCTCTGCTGTCGAACTCAAGAACCCAGCATGGTGCCCGGCGCTCTGCACCGTGGAAAGCCTACTCCGGAGTGGCACTCGAGGGAGCGACCCACACGAGTAAAGTATCACTGTGTCAAGTATCACTGTATCAAGTATCACTGTATCAAGTATCACTGTAACCACTGTCTCATATAGCAGGACTGGATCGAGACTCAAGGAAGTGGGAAAAACCCTCCACTAAAGAAAGCCCGATCCCCAAAACACCCAATCTGATGCAATAGTAACAACCCGGTCAACCACCCAAGATCCGTGGTCGCCGCAACACCCTGTCATAAACCCAACCTGTCCCAAATCCCCAATACCTGACTACACTGTCCAACAGACGCTCGAACCTGAGCGACTAAGCCGCAAGTGTCAACAATAGAAGAAGAAAAGAGCAAATGCATGGTTTCTCCTAAGTCAAGTCCCAAAATAGTGTAGCAGTAAAAGATGACATAATTATGTGACCAATTTAATCATGCATTGTTCCAACATTTTGTCCAATTTCCAAGAATAAATAATTTAGAGTGACATAAGCCAGGGTGACAGTCTCATATGAAAAATTATCAGTTTTGCAGTCCTCAATTCCTATTTAGTCTCCAAGCATACAGTCCAGATTAATTAAGCGATTAAAATCAGGTGATCATTCTAACAATAATTTATCAGGATCCAAATAACCAATAATTAATTTCCTAGAGCATGCAAGTCTACCAATCAACACATTTAGCATCGTCAAACATGGGTACTCTGATATTCCTAGTGGGCATAACAAAGGAGAGGAGTACAACAACCACCCACCTGAAGTGCAACTGTCCAAGTCCGTACAGCTAGAAAATACCAAAACTCCAAATCCTTGCTTCCACAATTTCAGCACACCCGAAATATTCCTGGTACAGTACAAAGCTCACTAATTACACTTAGGCTCCCAATTATAGCACTAATAATCACATACAACCTCGAATTCTGAACTGTTAAATTATCACCTGCAGAAATTGCCCAGAAAATTCCAATAAAAATATCACGGCGATCCTCGCGTCGATAGCTTCGCAACGGTACCTTGCACGCCCAAATCCGAGTTCTGTACATCAAGATAAAAATTCGGCAAGGGGCACACTCATACAAAATCTGTATTAAGGACTGATTACTGTTCACTGAGAAAACAGTAATTTTCACCTCGAAATAAAATTCACAAAAATCCAATAAAAATACGAGCGCGTTCCTTGCGATCCGTAGATGAAAAAGTTGTATAAGCTCGTTTCCGTCAGACGCTCGTGCGCAAAGATATGGCCGAAATACTCCGCTGCTGTCAAGTAAATCCACACAGAAAAAGGGGTCACTGTTTGCCTCGGGATCCGTGCCAAAACCTCGAAACGGGAAAGCGCGACCAAAACGAAAGATGAAGTCCTACCTCTTAGGAGTCTACTGGTGCAAGAATCACAGGAAAATGATGTCGGGGTAGCCCAGGGGAGCAAAAATACTATCGCTGCGCCGAAGAAGAACACTAGAAAGCAACGTCGCGCCGCACCGTAAAATGGGGAACCTCGGGATTCGTGCCTCCAAAACTCTTGAAACTTGGCAGCGAGATCAAGCACTTAGAGATGAAAAACTTTGCTTAAGGGTGCTCGGGCTGAAGGTGAATGGGTTGGGAGATAAAGAGGAAAGAGTGGAGCTCGGGTTGGGGGTTTATAAGGCTGAGAAAACAAATCAAGAAATACCCACCATGTCCTATTTTCCGGGCGCCCGAAAAGTTTCGGGCGCACACAGTGCGGCCCGGCCCATGATTTCCGGGCGCGCACAGTGCGGCCCGGTCCACCACACGGCCCAGCCCACTACACTGCCGAGCCCCGCTGCACCCGGAGCACATGCGCCCGCAAATGGCGACGCGCCACGTGTCCCCGGCCGCCCGTGCACCGCGCACGCCGCGCCGTGCACCGCGCACGTCGCCGTGTTTCCCGCACCTGCCCGCGTACGGCCCTGCCCCGGTCAACCACTCCGCAGGTTGCGTGGACCGGGAGCACAACACCGAACCAACCAAACTCGCCACGTGTCCACCCGGTCTACCGTGCACCCGGCCCAAACTCCGTGGACCGCGTCTGCTGCGCCGGCCAACCGGAAGGCGCCACGTGGCCCGCCTCCGGTGCACGACCCCCGCGGTGGACCGCGCCTGCCCGCGCCCTCAGCCGCCTGCCCGCGGCCCGCAGCCCTGCCCGCGGCGGCGCCGCCGCCGCCCGCCGCCGCCCGCCGCCGCCGGCCGCCGGCGATCGCCGGCGACACTGTTCCGGCGTGAACAGTACCCGCAAGCTCAAAATCAACAAGCAAATAGCCCATCTTGACCGTTTTCGCGCGCTGATTCCAAAAACGACGTCCGTTTTGCCAAAATCCGCCTCCAAAATTTGCCGGAGGCTCCCGCAAGCGCCAAAAACTGCCAAAACTTCCGGGAGTCCGCTTTTGGACATCCGGACTCAGAATTGGGCAAACAAAAAGCCAATTTCAAGCGTTTTTCCGCGCTGAATCCAAATCCACCTCCGTTTGGCCTAAATCCTTTTCTAAAATTCGGCAAAAGCAGCCGAAGGCCAAACAGCTAACCAAAGCTCACAGGGTCCATCTGTGGCATCCCTTTGATGCACTATGGGCCAGATACACCATCAACAGGTGTTTAAACAGTGGATTCACGGGAAAAAGCTGCATGGGGGTTCAGGGGCCCTACATCCTCCCCCACTAAAAAAAGTTTCGTCCCCGAAACAAGGATAAACAAAGCAGACGTACCTCAAACTGCAGCCTCGAACAAGAAGGGGTAGGCATCTCTCATCTCTGTCTCCAGCTCCCAAGTAGCCTCTCGCTCCTCATGATTGCTCCACAGGATCTTCACATATGGAATGGCCCGATTGCGCAATTCCCTCACCTCACGAGCAAGAATCCGCAACGGGCGCTCCTCGTAGACCAAGTCCTCGCCGATCTCCAACGAAGTGAAGTCAATCACGTGCGACGGGTCAAAAACATATCTCCTCAGAGCTGAGACGTGGAAGACATCATGAACTCCGGCCAGGCGCGGGGGTAAGGCAACTCTGTATGCCACAGGACCAACTCTGTCAAGTACCTCAAAGGGTCCAATAAAGCGGGGACTGAGCTTTCCCCGCACTCCAAATCTCCGGACCCCTTTCGAGGGCGAGACCTTCAAGAAGACATGATCACCAACCTGAAACTCCAGGTCTCGCCGTCGAGTATCCGCGTAGCTCCTCTGACGACTCTGGGCTGTCTCAAGATGCCGGCGAATAATCCTGACTTTTTCCTCTGCCTCCAAAAGTAACTCCGGTCCCAAAGTCCTCCTCTCACCCACGTCACTCCAATATAAGGAGACCGACACTTGCGTCCATACAACGCTTCAAACGGAGCCATCTGGATGCTCGCCTGATAGCTGTTGTTGTACGCGAACTCAACCAAAGATAAGTGCCGGTACCACCCTCCTCCAAAATCCATAACGCACGCTCTCAGCATATCCTCGAGGGTCTGTATGGTGCGTTCAGACTGTCCATCGGTCTGTGGGTGGAAAGCGGTGCTAAACCTGAGCTGAGTCCCCAATGCAGAATGCAAACTCCCCCAAAAGCGCGATACGAATCTCGGGTCTCGATCTGACACAATCGAAGCAGGTATGCCGTGAAGCCTCACTATCTCATCCATATATAACTGTGCCAAATGCTCCAGTGACCAAGTCATCTGAACCGGTAAGAAGTGCGCCGACTTGGTGAGTCTGTCCACAATAACCCAGATCGCATCTGCCCCGCTCTGCGCCCTCGGCAATCCAGTGACGAAATCCATAGTGACGTGGTCCCATTTCCACTCGGGAATTGGAAGACTCTGCAACTTGCCAGCAGGAACGCGATGCTCTGCCTTTACTTGCTGGCAAGTTAAACAGTGAGCTACGAATCTCCCAATGTCCCGCTTCATTCCGGGCCACCAAAACTGTGCCTTGAGGTCCTTATACATCTTAGTACCTCCAGGATGGACGGTATAAGGTGTATAATGGGCCTCCCTCAAAATCTGATCTCTAATCTCCTGATCCATAGGCACACACACTCGGTCCCTGTACCGCAGTACTCCCGAGCTATCCACAGAAAAATCCCCTGTCTGATCCGCCTGAAGCTGCGTCCTGATCCTCGTCAAGTGGGGGTCCTCACTCTGAGTGTCCCTGATCCTCTCCAACAGAGTGGGCTGCAAGACCATAGACATGAGTCTAGCAGAGACCCCAGGGGATACTACCTCCACTGTAACCGCCTCATCTGCTCGACCAACGGCGCCTGCTGCGAGATCAATAAGCTCAGACTCGTCCTCCTGCTCAAAGCATCCGCCACAACATTGGCCTTGCCGGGGTGATAAAGGATACTCAGATCATAATCCTTTAGCAGCTCCAACCACCGGCGTTGCCTCAAATTCAGCTCCTTTTGGGTGAACAGATACTTCAAGCTCTTGTGATCAGTATATATCTCGCAATGCTCACCATACAAGTAATGCCGCCACAGCTTCAGAGCAAACACCACCGCTGCCAGCTCAAGATCATGAGTAGGGTAATTTTTCTCATAGTCCTTCAATTGCCGCGAAGCATAGGCAATCACCCTACCCTGCTGCATCAACACACACCCCAGACCACTATGTGAGGCATCACTGTAAATCACAAATCCTTCCCCATAACAGGGAGGGCAAGGATTGGAGCGGTCATCAATCTCTGCTTCAGCTCCTCAAAACAGCTCTGGCAAGTCTCGCTCCAAACAAACTTAACCCCTTTCCTGGTCAGACGAGTGAGGGGAGAGGAAAGCTTCGCAAAGCCTTCCACAAAACGCCGATAGTAGCCCGCCAAACCAAGAAAGCTCCGCACCTCGGTGATAGTCGTCGGCCTCGGCCAATCTCGAATAGCATCCACCTTGGCCGGATCCACCGCCACTCCAGCAGCTGAAACCACATGACCCAGAAAAGCAACCTCCCGGAGCCAAAACTCGCACTTTTTGAACTTAGCATACAGCTTCTTCTCTCGCAGAAGCTGTAGCACGGTCCTCAAGTGCTCCTCGTGCTCCAATCACTCCGGGAGTAGATCAAAATATCATCTATAAACACCACCACAAACCGGTCCAAAAACGGCTGAAAAATCCTGTTCATCAAGTCCATGAATGCGGCAGGGGCATTTGTCAACCCAAAAGGCATCACAGTAAACTCATAATGCCCGTACCGCGATCTGAAAGCCGTCTTGGAGATGTCCTCGGCCCTCACCCTCAGCTGGTGGTAACCGGACTGCAGATCAATCTTCGAGAACACCGATGCTCCCTGTAACTGATCAAACAAATCATCAATCCGGGGGAGGGGATACTTGTTCCGGATGGTCACTTTGTTCAATTCCCTATAATCCACACACAACCGCAGTGACCCATCCTTCTTCTTCACAAACAACACAGGCGCTCCCCACGGAGAAACACTGGGTCTGATGAAGCCCCTGTCCAAAAGATCCTGAAGCTGGGCCTTCAACTCCCTCAACTCAGCTGGCGCCATCCTATAGGGTGCCTTTGAGATTGGTGCAGTTCCAGGAACTACATCAATCACAAACTCAATCTCCCTCTCCGGCGGCATCGTCGTCAACTCAGGGGGAAATACATCTGGGAACTCGCGGACAATAGGGATATCCTCGAGTCCCAGTGCCGCCGTAGGCACCTCCACCACAGTGGCCAAAAAGGCAGTGCAACCCCTACTCATCATCCTCCTAGCTCTGGCCGAGGAAATGGTCGCTGCGAACAGCGTGCTCTGGCAGCCTCTGAAGATGAACTCCTCCTGTCCTGGCTCGCGAAGAGTCACCGTCCTCTCTCTGCAGTCGATAGTGGCGGAATACCGTGACAGCCAATCCATCCCTAGCACCAATCAAAATCCTGGAGCTGCTGCAAAACAAGCAAGTCTGCAGGCAAAATCCAAGGCCCCAACTGCACTGGGCAAGCCACACAACGCTCCTCGACATGCAAACTATGATCAGGAATCCAACCTCTAACCCATGCAATGATGCACATTCTACTAAAATGAAGGAAAAGAAAAGCTCCGACAACAATAAGATATGAATCCTACCACCGGACGTAAAACATACCTGCCGCAACCTGGTCAGCGATAGCAGGATCCTCCATCTGTGCTAAGCAATCAAGGCCGCTCGACAGGGCTGTCTCTCACCAGATAAGCGGGGTGGGGAAGATTGGTCTACCTGAAGATCTGTCGGTGAAGTTCCCGTCGTGGCTGGGAAAAAGTAGGAACAGTTGCCGAAGTGGGCTGTCCTTGCGGGGCACGTGGCTCGAATGTGCCTGGCTGTCCACACTTGAAGCAACGACCCCACCTCGAGTCACATTTATCTGACGGGTGCTGCCCCCTGCAGAAACACACCTACCTGACGATCGGGCCCACCTCGGCTGCGACCCCTGCTGCTGCTGGATGCTGATGTCGTGGCCACGATCTCGGCTGGGATGTGGTAGGGGCCACGCCGAAGAAGGTACTACAAAGTCGGAAGGGCATGTAGCTCGGATGTGACCAGGCTGTCCACATCTAAAACAACGACCATGCCTCAGCTCACAAGTACCGGCGGAATGCTGGCCCCCGCAAAAAGTGCACCTGGCAGCTGTTACGGCATTTTGGTGTTGGCATATTTCGTGAGTCAAGTCAGTAAGTTGAGTCGGAGTCTTAAAGGGATCAAATTGTCAATCAGCAATCAAGACTTAGAGAAGATTCAACAAGAGCTCAAGTTGGCAATCAGTGTTTTGAGTCTTGAAGATTGAAGATGAAGAATTGTGAATCAGTTACATCAATCTCAAGAAGAAAGTATTCAAAAGGATCAGGTATGTTTAACTAAATAATTTTGGTGATCCGAATACTTTCTTATAGTGTAGAAACACTTGGATGAATTTTTAATTGCATAAAAATCAAAAACTGGACATGGGACATGTTCAGGATCCGGATCAGATGATCCAATCCGGATCCCGAAGGGTATTAGTTCATGTGCAAATCAATCCGGATCCAAGCCTATTCCGATCCGGATCCCGAACATTGGATGTTGCTGAAATTCATGAACGATCCGGATCGGGCCTTGCGATCCGGATCCCGAACCCTTGGATTTCTGGAATCGTCAATCTCGTTACGACGATCCGGATCGCAGTAAATCCGATCCGGATCGCCGTCCTGAAAATTTCCAGATAAGGTATGTTTTTGATTCTTATCTCTTTCCAAAGGTTTCTAAACTATAAATAGACATTTAGGGTTTCTCAAAACGTGGGAGCACGGCCGATCAATTTATAAAACACTTGAGAGCAACCCTAGAGGCTAGGTTTTTATCGTTCTTCTTTATAGCCTCTTTTAGGTCAATTCGACGGTTCTTTCAAGATCTATCTTTTGTCGAATTGATCTAATCTTTGCTTAGAGATTTTTCCACGGTTCTTCATTGATAATCTAAGCAAAGGATCACCATCGAAGCCAATATTCTTACCGGCTGAGTTTGCGTCGTGGATTCGACGTGGCATCGTGGATTCGGTGTGTTGAAGGCGTTTCGTGGATTCGAAACGTGTGCTCGTGGATTCGAGTGGCGTTCGTGGATTCGAACGTGTGCAGTGGACGTGCAAACGGTGGAGCGCAAGGTCCGAAGAAGTTGAAGGAGGGGTTAAATCCGTGGAGACGGTAATCACCTTGTTATTCTTCTTTCTTAGGGATTGTTATTGCGTGGACATCCAACCGGTCAGCGCAAGGTCCGAAGAAGCTGAAGGAGGGGTTCGAGTCCGTGGAGTCGGTAATCACCTTGTTATTCTTCTATTCTTAGTGGATTGTTATTGCGTGTTGGTCCCGTGGTTTTTCTCCTGGATTGGAGTTTCCACGTAAATCTCGGTGTGTTGATTTTTATTTTCCGCATTGTTTTTTATTTTTGCACTGAGATTGGTTTTTATAATATTACACCTATTCACCCCCCTCTAGGTGTTTGATAGTACCTATTTAGATCCTTGTGGATCCTAAATAACTCTACAATTGGTATCAGAGCGGGTTTTAGGTTTATCTATCATGTGGGTGAAAGTGGTAATATTTTTAGACCTCCTCTTTTTGATGGGACCAATTATGCATATTGGAAAGTGCGGATGAGAGCTTTTCTCATCTCTATTGATGAGCGGGTATGGCAAACCGTGGAATACGGTTGGGTGCATCCGGTTGAGGAAGTAGGAAATTCTACTACCCCAAAACCTCGCTCTAGATGGTCCAAAGAGGAAATCGAAAGATCTTCTTACAATGGGAAAGGTATGAACGCTTTATTTAATTCTCTTTCCTCGACTGAGTTTACGAGAATTTCCGCGTGTGAAACCGCGAAGGAAATTTGGGATATTCTCAAAATTACACATGAGGGTACTAATCTTGTAAAAATTCAAAAGCTCCAGATGCTTACAAGTCAATTTGACTCTATTCATATGGAAGAGCATGAATTGTTTACAGATTATTACACTAGACTTCAAGATGTAATTAATACATGTGCTAATTTAGGAGAAAAGATCCCGGAGTCGAAAATTGTAAGAAAGATACTTCGGACTCTTCCGGAACGGTTTAGGGCAAAGGTTACCGCCATTGAAACCGTTAGTCATCCGGATGAGATGAGTGTAGAGGAATTAGTAGGTGCTTTGCAAACTTATGAGATGACTTTTCCTACTAATCAAATTTCTTCCAAGTCTTCTTCTAAGCTTACAGGTATTGCATTCAAATCAACAAAGGAAGAAGATAGCGAATCAAGTTCCGACGATGAAATCTCTTTTGCCGATTTTGAAGAACAATTGGCGCGGATCACAAAGAAATTTCGTCGGAAATTTTGGAAGAATCGAACCGATGGATCTTCATCCACGAAACCATCTAAAGGATCATCGGGTTCTAAATCCTCTAAACTCAAAGGCGTTGCAAAACCTTCTAAAGAAAAAGATGATTTCGAAGGGAAATCCGATGTTATAGATGCAAAGGCTACGGCCATATTTCAACGGATTGTCCTTCTAAGAAATCATATAAAAAGAAGGCTTTGCAAGCAAAAACTTGGGACGATTCTAGTTTCGATGAATCGACCTCAAGTGAAGAGGAAAAAGTTGTTGCTTTTCATGCCTCTCAAATTCCCTCTTCTAATTTGTGTTTATCATCTTTAGTCACTGACTCTATTCCTTTGATTTTGCATGAAACATCAACATCCGAGGAGAGTCATCAAGTGAGGGGGAGTCGGACGAAGAAGAACTCGTTGAGGCATACCAACAACTTCTTGCGGAATCAAAGAAGATGGCCAAGCATATCAAGAAGTTGAGGAAGCAACGACTTGAGGTTCAAGACGAGAATCAAGCTTTAAAGATCAAACTTCATGATCTCGAGGAGGAACGAGAGCTTTTATTGGATAACAATAAAATCCTCCAAGAAAAGATAAACCAATCGGAGACAAACGCAAAATCATATATGGACAAGATTGGTTTTCTTGAAAAGCAGTTTGAAGAGATTCATGTCACCAACCAAGCTTTGACCAAGCAAGTTCATCAACTTAAATCCGACATACAAAGGCTTTCAACCGGTTCCAAGAAACTTGATTGTATGTCCGGATTAGGTCAAACAAGCAAGGTTGGTTTGGGATTTAAAAAGAACCAAACTGTGAAGGCTTCAAGTTCCACAATAAAATCGAAAGGAAGAACTTGTCACCTTTGTGGACTTGAAGGACATTTGGTGAAGAATTGCCCGAAAAAGAAAAAGAAAAATACTTCGGCAACTTCATCTACGGAGCGGACTCAACGGAATCAAAAGACACATCAAGTCAAAGGAGTTCACTCAACCCACCAAAGGTCCGAGCCACAACATCAATCATTCAAGTGGATCATTGCAGGCAAAGACCTAAGGTGGACCAACAGTCAAAGCTACCAACCCCCGGCACAACGAATCAAGACAACCCAAGATCCAGCGATTTTGGATTCGGAAAGGTGATATCTTTCCTTGTCTTAAGTTCTAAATAGCTTATGACTGTGTGTAATGCTTTGATTGGTTTTCCCTTCATATTTTTCTTAATCTTTGCATTACATGTTTCTCAATGCTCTTTGTTTTTATACTTTGTTTTTGAACAAAAGGGTTTTTAACGAACAAGTGCATTGAATAAAAAGGGCTTCACGTTCATTCACTCCAAATTAATTTTACTTGGATTATCAACTTGACTCCTTAATCATAATCTTGAAGACACTTCATTAGAGGAGTTGTTTAATTGAGCATTGGTTAAATTGACTTTAATTGCATCCTTTCACGCATTTAGAAATTTATTATGCTTTTGATATCATAATATTTCAATGTTGCAATGATCATTTATGTTAATTAATTCATCTTTTAAGTGATCAAAGTCAATTTCTCTCTCAATGATCTCTTGGTATAGTCATTATCATATTTGATTGCTTAGTCGAGTATGAATGCGAGATCAATTTTTGGTTGAATACCTTATATATTAAATAATTGATAGCCAATTGAGGGGGAGTCAAAGAAAAGTAAAATGCTCAAAAGATGTGGAAAGAGTTACATCCCAATGAGGAGTGTGAAAACTACCACCACATGGAGAAAAAGAAGAAGAAAAAGATACTCCATGAATGAAGAGCAAATTTTTGTTTTAAAAATGTTGACGAAATGCATATTGAAATACTTGACTCAGTCATATTTCATGGTTGGTATAAGGTGGGATTTTTGATAAAAGATGCTCAAAGAGCCACTCCTTCAACAGATTGTCTAGATATATTATCTAACTTATCGGGATTTCAAACATCTATTGATCTTTGTATTTCATTTTCTTTACCAAATTGATGATTTGATAAAGGCATTACTCATAAGATCAGGTTAGATGTAATTGAAAGTGGTCAACTTTAAGAGTTTTAATTTTCATAAATTTTCGTTTCATTTTTGAGTATTTTTGATAGATTTGGTATAATCTATTTCTTGTTGCATGAAACGATGACTTTTGTTTAAAGTTGATACGCTAAAGTGCTTACATACTCTTTCTGGTTTTTATTTTTCTAAATTATTCTAATGAAAGAAATTGGATTGAATGACTTAATTCATTGTTAAAGCACTTATTTTGTTTTCTTGATGGAATACAAATCGGTAATTTGAAAGATTTCAAAATCTGGATTTGTTTCAAGAAATTATTTGATTTTTGCCTTCTGGTACCGGTACGTAATCTGCATTTTTGTTATATACCGGAACTGAGCTTTTATCTCTCTTTCTCTATGAACTAATGTTGTTAGTGATTTCCTTTTGTCTAGTATGTTCACTGTTTGACAATTTGTGACAAAAAGGGGGAGAAGAGAAATGACGGAGATGAGATCATCAAGAGAGGACAAACGAAAGGACAAACGAAAATGAAAAAATGGGGGAGAACAGAAAATGATGATCCTATCACAAAGGGAGAGAACATGGAGAACATGAAGAACATGTTTGAGATGCTCAAGATAGGGGGAGATAAAAGAAAAGGAAACCAAAAGGACAAATCAAATGTAGGATCTTAATTTCTAACGACTAACGTTTGATTTTGGTTGGAGTTTTGTTTTGCAGGAATTACATCACTTTAAGACTCCAAGTCCTAAGTCATAGAGTATGTTCTAGGACTGTTTGGTTCAAATGTAATTTTGTATTTATTGGATCTTTCACGCAAAGAAAATCAATGTTTTGGTGATGACATTGAATTTCGATTTTTTGGTTTAAGATGAGTGACTTGAGCGTTTTTATGTATTTTTGGGTTTTGTCACGAAATTGCCAAAGGGGGAGATTGTTACGGCATTTTGGTGTTGGCATATTTCGTGAGTCAAGTCAGTTAGTTGAGTCGGAGTCTTAAAGGGATCAAATTGTCAATCAGCAATCAAAGACTTAGAGAAGATTCAACAAGAGCTCAAGTTGGCACTCAGTGTCTTGAGTCTTGAAGATTGAAGATGAAGAATTGTGGATCAGTTACATCAATCTCAAGAAGAAAGTATTCAAAAGGATCAGGTATGTTTAACTAAATAATTTTGGTGATCCGAATACTTTCTTATAGTGTAGAAACACTTGGATGAATTTTTAATTGCATAAAAATCAAAAACTGGACATGGGACATGTTCAGGATCCGGATCAGATGATCCAATCCGGATCCCGAAGGGTATTAGTTCATGTGCAAATCCAATCCGGATCCAAGCCTATTCTGATCCGGATCCCGAACATTGGATGTTGCTGAAATTCATGAACGATCCGGATCGGGCCTTGCGATCCGGATCCCGAACCCTTGGATTTCTGGAATCGTCAATCTCGTTACGACGATCCGGATCGCAGTAATCCGATCCGGATCGCCGTCCTGAAAATTTCCAGATAAGGTATGTTTTTGATTCTTATCTCTTTCCAAAGGTTTCTAAACTATAAATAGACATTTAGGGTTTCTCAAAAACGTGGGGAGCTACGGCCGATCAATTTATAAAACACTTGAGAGCAACCCTAGAGGCTAGGTTTTTATCGTTCTTCTTTATAGCCTCTTTTAGGTCAATTCGACGGTTCTTTCAAGATCTATCTTTTGTCGAATTGATCTAATCTTTGCTTAGAGATTTCTTCTACGGTTCTTCAATGATAATCTAAGCAAAGGATCACCATCGAAGCCAATATTCTTATCGGCTGAGTTTGCGTCGTGGATTCGACGTGGCATCGTGGATTCGGTGTGCTAAAGGCGTTTCGTGGATTCGAAACGTGTGCTCGTGGATTCGAGTGGCGTTCGTGGATTCGAACGTGTGCAGTGGACGTGCAAACGGTGGAGCGCAAGGTCCGAAGAAGTTGAAGGAGGGGTTAAATCCGTGGAGACGGTAATCACCTTGTTATTCTTCTTTTCTTAGTGGATTGTTATTGCGTGGATATCCAACCGGTCAGCGCAAGGTCCGAAGAAGCTGAAGGAGGGGTTGAGTCCGTGGAGTCGGTAATCACCTTGTTATTCTTCTATTCTTAGTGGATTGTTATTGCGTGTTGGTCCCGTGGTTTTTCTCCTGGATTGGAGTTTCCACGTAAATCTCGGTGTGTTGATTTTTATTTTCCGCATTAGTTTTTATCTTTGCACTGAGATTGGTTTTTATAATATTACACCTATTCACCCCCCTCTAGGTGTTTGATAGTACCTATTTAGATCCTTGTGGATCTAAATAACTCTATCAAACACCTAGAGGGGGGTGAATAGGTGTAATATTATAAAAACCAATCTCAGTGCAAAAATAAAAAACAATGCGGAAAATAAAAATCAACACACCGAGATTTACGTGGAAACTCCAATCCAGGAGAAAAACCACGGGACCAACACGCAATAACAATCCACTAAGAAAAGAAGAATAACAAGGTGATTACCGTCTCCACGGATTTAACCCCTCCTTCAACTTCTTCGGACCTTGCGCTCCACCGCTTGCACGTCCACTGCACACGTTCGAATCCACGAACGCCACTCGAATCCACGAGCACACGTTTCGAATCCACGAAACGCCTTCAACACACCGAATCCACGGTGCCACGTCGAATCCACGACGCAAACTCAGCCGGTAAGAATATTGGCTTCGATGGTGATCCTTTGCTTAGATTATCAATGAAGATCCATGGGAAAAATCTCTAAGCAAAGATTAGATCAATTCGACAAAAGATATGTTCTTGAAAGAACCATCGAATTGACCTAAAAGAGGCTATAAAGAAGAACGATAAAAACCTAGCCTCTAGGGTTGCTCTCAAGTGTTTTATAAATTGATCGGCCGTGCTCCCACGTTTTTGAGAAACCCTAAATGTCTATTTATAGTTTAGAAACCTTTGGAAAGAGATAAGAATCAAAAACATACCTTATCTGGAATTTTTCAGGACGGCGATCCGGATCGGATTACTGCGATCCGGATCGTCGTAACGAGATTGACGATTCCAGAAATCCAAGGGTTCGGGATCCGGATCGCAAGGCCCGATCCGGATCGTTCATGAATTTCAGCAACATCCAATGTTCGGGATCCGGATCGGAATGGCTTGGATCCGGATTGGATTTGCACATGAACAATACCCTTCGGGATCCGGATTGGATCATCTGATCCGGATCCTGAACATGTCCCATGTCCAGTTTTTGATTTTTATGCAATTAAAAATTCATCCAAGTGTTTCTACACTATAAGAAAGTATTCGGATCACCAAAATTATTTAGTTAAACATACCTGATCCTTTTGAATACTTTCTTCTTGAGATTGATGTAACTGATCCACAATTCTTCATCTTCAATCTTCAAGACTCAAGACACTGAGTGTCAACTTGAGCTCTTGTTGAATCTTCTCTAAGTCTTTGATTGCTGATTGACAATTTGATCCCTTTAAGACTCCGACTCAACTCACTGACTTGACTCACGAAATATGCCAACACCAAAATGCCGTAACAATCTCCCCCTTTGGCAATTTCGTGACAAAACCCAAAAATACATAAAACGCTCAAGTCACTCATCTTAAACCAAAAAATCGAAATTCAATGTCATCACCAAAACATTGATTTTCTTTGCGTGAAAGATCCAATAAATACAAAATTACATTTGAACCAAACAGTCCTAGAACATACTCTATGACTTAGGACTTGGAGTCTTAAAGTGATGTAATTCCTGCAAAACAAAACTCCAAACAAAATCAAACGTTAGTCGTTAGAAATTAAAATCCTACATTTGATTCGTCCTTTTGGTTCTTTTGTTTTTCGGCTCTTTCAATTTTTTCTTTGTCTCCCCCTATCTTGAGCATTTATGTTCTCCCTCTTTGTGATAGGATCATCATTTTCCGTTCTCCCCCATTCATCATTTTCCGTTCTCCCCCATTTTTCCATTTTCGTTTGTCCTCTCTTGATGATCTCATCTCCGTCATTTCTCTTCTCCCCCTTTTTGTCACAAATTGTCAAACAGTGAACATACTAGACAAAAGGAAATCACTAACAATATTAGTTCATAGAGAAAGAGAGATAAAAGCTCAGTTCCGGTATATAACAAAAATGCAGATTGCGTACCGGTACCAGAAAGCAAAAATCAAATAATTTCTTGAAACAAATCCAGATTTTGGAATCTTTTCAAATACCGATTTGTATTCCATCAAGAAATCCATTTAAGTGCTTTGAAGAACAATGAATTCACAGAGATGTCATTCAATCCAAATTTCTTTCATTAGAATAATTTAGAAAAATAAAACCAGAAAGAGTATGTAAGCACTTTAGCGTATCAACTTTAAACAAAAGTCATCGTTTCATGCAACAAGAAATAGATTATACCAAATCTATCAAAAATACTCAAAAATGAAACGAAAATTTATGAAAATTAAAACTCTTAAAGTTGAACAACTTCAATTACATCTAACCTGATCTTATGAGTAATGCCTTTATCAAATCATCAATTTTGGTAAAGAAAATGAAATACAAAGATCAATAGATGTTTGAAATCCCCGATAAGTTAGATAATATATCTAGACAATCTGTTGAAGGAGTGGCTCTTTGAGCATCTTTTATCAAAAATCCCACCTTATACCAACCATGAAATATGACTGAGTCAAGTATTTCAATATGCATTTCATCAACATTTTTAAAACAAAAATTTGCTTTGCATTCATGGAGTATCTTTTTCTTTTCTTTTTCTCCATGTGGTGGTAGTTTTCACACTCCTCATTGGGATGTAACTCTTTCCACATCTTTTGAGCATTTTACTTTTCTTTGACTCCCCCTCAATTGGCTATCAATTATTTAATATATAAGGTATTCAACCAAAAATTGATCTCGCATTCATACTCGACTAAGCAATCAAATATGATAATGACTATACCAAGAGATCATTGAGAGAGAAATTGACTTTGATCACTTAAAAGATGAATTAATTAACATAAATGATCATTGCAACATTGAAATATTATGATATCAAAAGCATAATAAATTTCTAAATGCGTGAAAGGATGCAATTAAAGTCAATTTAACCAATGCTCAATTAAACAACTCCTCTAATGAAGTGTCTTCAAGATTATGATTAAGGAGTCAAGTTGATAATCCAAGTAAAATTAATTTGGAGTGAATGAACGTGAAGCCCTTTTTTATTCAATGCACTTGTTCGTTAAAAACCCTTTTGTTCAAAAACAAAGTATAAAAACAAAGAGCATTGAAAACATGTAATGCAAAGATTAAGCAAAATATGAAGGGAAAACCAATCAAAGCATTACACACAGTCATAAGCTATTTAGAACTTAAGACAAGGAAAGATATCACCTTTCCGAATCCAAAATCGTCGGATCTTGGGTTGTCTTGATTCATTGTGCCCGGGGGTTGGTAGCTTTGACTGTTGGTCCACCTTAGGTCTTTGCCTCGCAATGATCCACTTGAATGATTGATGTTGTGGCTCGGACCTTTGGTGGGTTGAGTGAACTCCTTTGACTTGATGTGTCTTTTGATTCCGTTGAGTCCGCTCCGTAGATGAAGTTGCCGAAGTATTTTTCTTTTTCTTTTTCGGGCAATTCTTCACCAAGTGTCCTTCAAGTCCACATAGGTGACAAGTTCTTCCTTTCAATTTCTTTGTGGAACTTGAAGCATGCACAGTTTGGTCCTTTTTAAATCCCAAACCAACCTTGCTTGATTGACCTAATCCGGACATACAATCTAGTTTCTTGGAACCGGTTGAAAGCCTTTGTATGTCGGATTTGAGTTCATGAACTTGCTTGGTCAAAGCTTGGTTGGTGACATGAATTTCCTCAAACTGCTTTTCAAGAAAATCAATCTTGTCCATATATGAATTAACGACCATTTCCGATTGATTTATCTTTTCTTGGAGGATTTTATTGTTATCCAATAAAAGCTCTCGTTCCTCCTCGAGATCATGAAGTTTGATCTTTAAAGCTTGATTCTCGTCTTGAACTCAAGTCGTTGCTTCCTCAACTTCTTGTTAAGTTTGGCCATCTTCTTTGATTCCGCAAGAAGTTGTTGGTATGCCTCAACGAGTTCTTCTTCGTCCGACTCCCCCTCACTTGATGACTCTCCTCCGGATGTTGATGTTTCATGCAAAATCAAAGGAATAGAGTCAGTGACTAAAGATGATAAACACAAATTAGAAGAGGGAATTTGAGAGGCATGAAAAGCAACAATTTTTCTTTTTCCTCTTCACTTGAGGTCGATTCATCGAAACTAGAATCGTCCCAAGTTTTCGCTTGCAAAGCCTTCTTTTTATATAATTTCTTAGAAGGACAATCCGTTGAAATATGGCCGTAGCCTTTGCATCTATAACATCGGATTTCCCCTTCGAAATCATCTTTTTCTTTTTCTTTAGAAGGTTTTGCAACGCCTTTGAGTTTAGAGGATTTAGAACCCGATGATCCTTTAGATGGTTTCGTGGATGAAGATCCATCGGTTCGATTCTTCCAAAATTTCCGACGAAATTTCTTTGTGATCCGCGCCAATTGTTCTTCAAAATCGGCAAAAGAGATTTCATCGTCGGAACTCGATTCGTCATCTTCTTCCTTTGTTGATTTGAATGCAATACCTGTAAGCTTAGAAGAAGACTTGGAAGAAATTTGATTAGTAGGAAAAGTCATCTCATAAGTTTGTAAAGCACCTACTAATTCCTCTACACTCATCTCATCCGGATGACTAACGGTTTCAATGGCGGTAACCTTTGCCCTAAACCGTTCCGGAAGAGTCCGAAGAATCTTTCTTACAATTTTCGACTCCGGGATCTTTTCTCCTAAATTAGCACATGTATTAATTACATCTTGAAGTCTAGTGTAATAATCTGTAAACAATTCATGCTCTTCCATATGAATAGAGTCAAATTGACTTGTAAGCATCTGGAGCTTTTGAATTTTTACAAGATTAGTACCCTCATGTGTAATTTTGAGAATATCCCAAATTTCCTTCGCGGTTTCACACGCGGAAATTCTTGTAAACTCAGTCGAGGAAAGAGAATTAATAAAGCGTTCATACCTTTCCCATTGTAAGAAGATCTTTCGATTTCCTCTTTAGACCATCTAGAGCGAGGTTTTGGGGTAGTAGAATTTCCTACTTCCTCAACCGGATGCACCCAACCGTATTCAACGGTTTGCCATACCCGCTCATCAATAGAGATGAGAAAAGCTCTCATCCGCATTTTCCAATATGCATAATTGGTCCCATCAAAAAGAGGAGGTCTAAAAATATTACCACTTTCACCCATTATGATAGATAAACCTAAAACCCGCTCTGATACCAATTGTAGAGTTATTTAGGATCCACAAGGATCTAAATAGGTACTATCAAACACCTAGAGGGGGGTGAATAGGTGTAATATTATAAAAACCAATCTCAGTGCAAAAATAAAAACAATGCGGAAAATAAAAATCAACACACCGAGATTTACGTGGAAACTCCAATCCAGGAGAAAAACCACGGGACCAACACGCAATAACAATCCACTAAGAATAGAAGAATAACAAGGTGATTACCGACTCCACGGACTCAACCCCTCCTTCAGCTTCTTCGGACCTTGCGCTGACCGGTTGGATGTCCACGCAATAACAATCCACTAAGAAAAGAAGAATAACAAGGTGATTACCGTCTCCACGGATTTAACCCCTCCTTCAACTTCTTCGGACCTTGCGCTCCACCGTTTGCACGTCCACTGCACACGTTCGAATCCACGAACGCCACTCGAATCCACGAGCACACGTTTCGAATCCACGAAACGCCTTCAACACACCGAATCCACGGTGCCACGTCGAATCCACGACGCAAACTCAGCCGGTAAGAATATTGGCTTCGATGGTGATCCTTTGCTTAGATTATCAATGAAGATCCATGGGAAAAAATCTCTAAGCAAAGATTAGATCAATTCGACAAAAGATATGTTCTTGAAAGAACCATCGAATTGACCTAAAAGAGGCTATAAAGAAGAACGATAAAAACCTAGCCTCTAGGGTTGCTCTCAAGTGTTTTATAAATTGATCGGCCGTGCTCCCACGTTTTTGAGAAACCCTAAGTGTCTATTTATAGTTTAGAAACCTTTGGAAAGAGATAAGAATCAAAAACATACCTTATCTGGAATTTTTCAGGACGGCGATCCGGATCGGATTTACTGCGATCCGGATCGTCGTAACAAGATTGACGATTCCAGAAATCCAAGGGTTCGGGATCCGGATTGCAAGGCCCGATCCGGATCGTTCATGAATTCAGCAACTCCAATGTTCGGGATCCGGATCGGAATGGCTTGGATCCGGATTGGATTTGCACATGAACCAACACCCTTCGGGATCCGGATTGGATTGTCTGATCCGGATCCTGAACATGTCCCATGTCCAGTTTTTGATTTTTATGCAATTAAAAATTCATCCAAGTGTTTCTACACTATAAGAAAGTATTCGGATCACCAAAATTATTTAGTTAAACATACCTGATCCTTTTGAATACTTTCTTCTTGAGATTGATGTAACTGATCCACAATTCTTCATCTTCAATCTTCAAGACTCAAGACACTGAGTGTCAACTTGAGCTCTTGTTGAATCTTCTCTAAGTCTTTGATTGCTGATTGACAATTTGATCCCTTTAAGACTCCGACTCAACTTACTGACTTGACTCACGAAATATGCCAACACCAAAATGCCGTAACAATCTCCCCCTTTGGCAATTTCGTGACAAAACCCAAAAATACATAAAACGCTCAAGTCACTCATCTTAAACCAAAAAATCGAAATTCAATGTCATCACCAAAACATTGATTTTCTTTGCGTGAAAGATCCAATAAATACAAAATTACATTTGAACCAAACAGTCCTAGAACATACTCTATGACTTAGGACTTGGAGTCTTAAAGTGATGTAATTCCTGCAAAACAAAACTCCAAACAAAATCAAACGTTAGTCGTTAGAAATTAAGATCCTACATTTGATTTGTCCTTTTGGTTCTTTTGTTTTTCGGCTCTTTCAATTTTTTCTTTGTCTCCCCCTATCTTGAGCATTTATGTTCTCCCTCTTTGTGATAGGATCATCATTTTCCGTTCTCCCCCATTCTCATTTTCCGTTCTCCCCCATTTTTCCATTTTCGTTTGTCCTCTCTTGATGATCTCATCTCCGTCATTTCTCTTAATTGTAGAGTTATTTAGGATCCACAAGGATCTAAATAGGTACTATCAAACACCTAGAGGGGGGTGAATAGGTGTAATATTATAAAAACCAATCTCAGTGCAAAAATAGAAAACAATGCGGAAAATAAAAATCAACACACCGAGATTTACGTGGAAACTCCAATCCAGGAGAAAAACCACGGGACCAACACGCAATAACAATCCACTAAGAATAGAAGAATAACAAGGTGATTACCGACTCCACAGACTCAACCCCTCCTTCAGCTTCTTCGGACCTTGCGCTGACCGGTTGGATGTCCACGCAATAACAATCCACTAAGAAAAGAAGAATAACAAGGTGATTACCGTCTCCACGGATTTAACCCCTCCTTGGCAGCCTGCAGGGGCTGCCTCAACTGTCAAGACCGTCTCTGAGAACCAGCCTGTCCATCAACATCCGGGGCTGGGCGTTTCCTCTCTAAACGCCGTTCTGAAGCCCTAGCTCTCTCTCCAACTACAAAATCACCCCTTTGCGCCAACAGCTGCTCCAAACGCTGGTCCTGACGAAAGCTCCTTGCCACCAAATGGGTCACTAAGGCCCGCAGTTCCCCCAGCTCGGCAGATACCGCCTGCCCAGGCTCCTCAGGGGGAGTGGGGGTACCCTCGGCGGAAAAACGACGACGCCGGGGCGACATCCTGCAACAAGAAACGACAAATCAGAAGCAAATCCCCTCACGACCCAATCTAGCGAAAGTCAAAGACATCCCCCTATTTCTGTAACTTTATGTTGTCTGCAGCCAACATAACGGTTCACAGAAATAGACTATGTCGATCTCTCTTCACTCACTGGAAGAGTTAACTATAAAAATCACCGACTTTCGCAAAATGTCACGCCACTCACGCCCTATCATCCTAGGGTCTGTCCAAAAGCCTAGGGTTTCCTAAGTCCCAACTGACCTATCCCTAAGCTCTGATACCAACTTAATCTGTCACGCCCCGGGTGTAAACCAGAACCCGGGCCCGTCCACAGATCCGCCGTGCATGCGGTATTTCCCACATACACGAAGCGTCGGTAACCTGCTCAGATAAGAAATAATAATAAAAGAGCATAATAATCAGAGCTAAACTAAAACTACTGTATCTCAGACAGATGCTGGAAGTAAAAGGTACAACAGTAAAATAAAATACAGATGTCTCTCCCAGCTCACTACTAAAATACAAACAGCTGGCAGAAGCCAGTCCCCAAAAGAAATACAAGAAAACTGTCTGAGAAGTCCTGGTACCCAAAAATCTCCAGCTACGACCCTCGGTGGCTCTCTATCTAGTCCGCAATCCGCTTACCTCGATCAGTTGCTGACGGCCCAGCAACTCCCACTGAGGACTCTGCAAAACAAGGGAAAGAAAGAAACAAGAAAAACAATGGGGGTAAGTACTACTATAAACAGTAGCCTCCCCTAGTGGGTAAAGCCTCAGCTCAGATATGCCCACCAGGTGATCAGAGGCAAAAAGGGAAAGAAAAGAAAGGGGATGCAGATAAATGAAGCAACTGATAAAGTGCTATCCCTAATATGCCTCTATATGACCAACCAATAAGGATGGAGAAAGTGATGCATCAGAATCAAGAAGCCTGTCATAATGACCCAATCTGACAGCCAGTGAACACTGGCACTGCCTGCTCTGCTGTCGAACTCAAGAAACCAGCATGGTGCCCGGCGCTCTGCACCGTGGAAAGCCTACTCCGGAGTGGCACTCGAGGGGAGCGACCCACACGAGTAAAGTATCACTGTGTCAAGTATCACTGTATCAAGTATCACTGTATCAAGTATCACTGTAACCACTGTCTCATAATAGCAGGACTGGATCGAGACTCAAGGAAGTGGGAAAAACCCTCCACTAAAGATAGCCCGATCCCCAAAACACCCAATCTGATGCAATAGTAACAACCCGGTCAACCACCCAAGATCCGTGGTCGCCGCAACACCCTGTCATAAACCCAACCTGTCCCAAATCCCCAATACCTGACTACACTGTCCAACAGACGCTCGAACCTGAGCGACTAAGCCGCAAGTGTCAACAATAGAAGAAGAAAAGAGCAAATGCATGGTTTCTCCTAAGTCAAGTCCCAAAAATAGTGTAGCAGTAAAAGATGACATAATTATGTGACCAATTTAATCATGCATTGTTCCAACATTTTGTCCAATTTCCAAGAATAAATAATTTAGAGTGACATAAGCCAGGGTGACAGTCTCATATGAAAAATTATCAGTTTTGCAGTCCTCAATTCCTATTTAGTCTCCAAGCATACAGTCCAAATTAGTTAAGCGATTAAAATCAGGTGATCATTCTAACAATAATTTATCAGGATCCAAATAACCAATAATTAATTTCCTGGAGCATGCAAGTCTACCAATCAACACATTTAGCATCGTCAATACATGGGTACTCTGATATTCCTAGTGGGCATAACAAAGGAGAGGAGTACAACAACCACCCACCTGAAGTGCAACTGTCCAAGTCCGTACAGCTAGAAAATACCAAAACTCCAAATCCTTGCTTCCACAATTTCAGCACACCCGAAATATTCCTGGTACAGTACAAAGCTCACTAATTACACTTAGGCTCCCAATTATAGCACTAATAATCACATACAACCTCGAATTCTGAACTGTTAAATTATCACCTGCAGAAATTGCCCAGAAAATTCCAATAAAAATATCACGGCGATCCTCGCGTCGATAGCTTCGCAACGGTACCTTGCACGCCCAAATCCGAGTTCTGTACATCAAGATAAAAATTCGGCAAGGGGGCACACTCATACAAAAATCTGTATTAAGGACAGATTACTGTTCACTGAGAAAACAGTAATTTTCACCTCGAAATAAAATTCACAAAAATCCAATAAAAATACGAGCGCGTTCCTTGCGATCCGTAGATGAAAAAGTTGTATAAGCTCGTTTCCGTCAGACGCTCGTGCGCAAAGATATGGCCGAAATACTCCGCTGCTGTCAAGTAAATCCACACAGAAAATGGGGTCACTGTTTGCCTCGGGATCCGTGCCAAAACCTCGAAAGGAAAGCGCGACCAAAACGAAAGATGAAGTCCTACCTCTTAGGAGTCTACTGGTGCAAGAATCACAGGAAAATGATGTCGGGGTAGCCCAGGGGAGCAAAAATACTATCGCTGCGCCGAAGAAGAACACTAGAAAGCAACGTCGCGCCGCACCGTAAAATGGGGAACCTCGGGATTCGTGCCTCCAAAACTCTTGAAACTTGGCAGGGAGATCAAGCACTTAGAGATGAAAAACTTTGCTTAGGGGTGCTCGGGCAGAAGGTGAATAGGTTGGGAGATAAAGAGGAAAGAGTGGAGCTCGGGTTGGGGGTTTATAAAGGCTGAGAAAAACAAATCAAGAAATACCCACCATGTCCTATTTTCCGGGCGCCCGAAAAGTTTCGGGCGCACACAGTGCGGCCCGGCCCATGATTTCCGGGCGCGCACAGTGCGGCCCGGTCCACCACACGGCCCAGCCCACTACACTGCCGAGCCCAGCTGCACCCGGAGCACAAGCGCCCGCAAATGGCGACGCGCCACGTGTCCCGGCCGCCCGTGCACCGCGCACGCCGCGCCGTGCACCGCGCACGTCGCCGTGTTTCCCGGTCACCTGCCCGCGTACGGCACCTGCCCCGGTCAACCACTCCGCAGGTTGCGTGGACCGGGAGCACAACACCAACCAACCAAACCTCGCCACGTGTCCACCCGGTCTACCGTGCACCCGGCCCAAACTCCGTGGACCGCGTCTGCTGCGCCGGCCAACCGGAAGGCGCCACGTGGCCCGCCTCCGGTGCACGACCCCCGCGGTGGACCGCGCTCCTGCCCGCGCCCTCAGCCGCCTGCCCGCGCCCTCAGCAGCCTGCCCGCGGCGGCGCCGCCGCCCGCCGACGCTGCCCGCCGCCGCCGGCCGCCGCCGGCGATCGCCGGCGACACTGTTCCGGCGTGAACAGTACCCGCAAGCTCAAAATCAACAAGCAAATAGCCCATCTTGACCGTTTTCGCGCGCTGATTCCAAAAACGACGTCCGTTTTGCCAAAATCTGCCTCCAAAATTTGCCGGAGGCCCCCGTAAGCGCCAAAAACTGCCAAAACTTCCGGGAGTCCGCTTTTGGACATCCGGACTCAGAATTGGGCAACAAAAAGCCAATTTCAAGCGTTTTTCCGCGCTGAATCCAAATCCAACCTCCGTTTGGCCTAAATCCTTTTCTAAAATTCGGCAAAAGCAGCCGAAGGCCCAAACAGCTAACCAAAGCTCGCAGGGTCCATCTGTGGCATCCCTTTGATGCACTATGGGCCAGATACACCATCAACAGGTGTTTAAAAAGTGGATTCACGGGAAAAAGCTGCATGGGGGTTCAGGGGCCCTACAAGCTCGCTCTCTTGACAAGGAAGTTTCGCCGCAACTTTCGAAGGGGCAATCCAAGCAAAACTCCATCCTTCGGAAAGTCGAAGAAAGGCAAGGGTTCTTCAACTTACAAGTCAAGGAAGCAAGAGAACTTCTCAAAGGATAAGAAAAGTTCAGAGGGACAAGTACAGTGCTTCAAATGTCGAGGCTACGGCCACATTTCAACGGAGTGTCCCAACAAGAATCCGGCAAAGAAGAAGGCGATGCAAGTCGTCACTTGGGATGACAACTCAACGACAAATGAGTCATCGTCAAGTGATGAAGAAGACAACGCAACGGCATTCCACGCGTCCACCTCTTCACCCTTCATGTGCTTAATGGCAAGTACATCCGACTCACTGTCCAACTCCACTGTTGAAAAGATTGCAACGGACGATGAATCAGATGATTCGGAAGGTGAAGATTTTGCTCTAGCCTATCACAGACTTTTGAGGGATTCAAAGAAACTGGCTAAGCAAAACAAGGGGTTGAAAGGGAGATTGCAGGATCTCGAAGAAGAAGTAAAAAGGGTAACCTCTCTCTCAACCGATCTTGAAGTGGAAAGGGATAATCTGATTAAAACAAATGTTTCCCTTCAAGAGTCCAATGAGCAACTCGAGAAGAATTATATGGATATGGTGAACAAAGCGAATTACTTCTTGAAGCTCAACGGCGAGGCTCGACAGGAAAAATTGGAAATGACGGAGACCATTCGCCAACTGAAGGATGACTTAAAGAGATTTTCTTCTGGAAGGAGTAAGTTGGACAGGCTTCTTGGTCTTGGTCAAACAAATAAGTTCGGCCTCGGATACACTCAAACTGGAGACATTCCAAGTTCGAGTGGGACAGTGTTTGTGCCTCAGTCGGTATCTCCTTCTCCGACATTGGAATTCACGACAAGCAACGACAACAATCCTACTTCATCCTCCTCGGGATCGTCAAGATCTAAGGTATGTTTTCGTTGTGGCATTTCAGGGCACATAAGGAGAAATTGCAAGACGGAAGCCAAACGCACACCTCAAGCACCTCTTGCAATGACTACCAATAAGGCTATTCCTCGAAAATCAACTGCAATTCAATTGAAGGAAAAGAGCCTTGGTAGCTCACCGCTCAAGACGACATCATCAAGGAGCAGCAATTCTTCAAGCAAGACGCTCTCACCTAGGAGATCAACTTCACGATCATTACCGACGCACTCCAAAAAGGTTTGGGTGCGCAAAGGTGAAATTTTCCCTTGTCTTGTTACTAATGTTTCCTTGCATGCATATGATAGTTCGTCTTGGTATCTGGATAGCGGGTGTTCCCGTCACATGACCGGTGATAAAAACTGTTTTCAAACATTTGAGAAAAACTCCGGAGGACTTGTTGTTTTCGGAGATGGTCGGTCTTCCAAAATTGTTGGAAAGGGAACGGTAGCTATTCCAGATGGCCCGGTTCTAAATAATGTGTTATTTGTTCATGGCCTTAAGACTAACCTCATAAGCATAAGTCAACTTTGTGATAGTGGTTATTCAGTTAATTTTTCATCTGATAAATGTACTGTAACTGACGAGAACCATGCTTTCTTTTTAAAAGGGGTTAGATCAGAAAACAATTGTTATGTAGTTCCTCATAAGATTTCTGAAAAATGTAACCTAGCATCTTTGAAAAATGAAACACTTTGGCATGAAAGGCTAGGTCACATAAACTTTAAGGAACTTGCTAGAATTTCGAACAAAGATGTGGTCAAGGGGGTTCCAAAACTTTCTTTTGAACAAAACATTGTGTGTGGCGGTTGCCAAAAAGGAAAACAGTCTAGGACAGCACACAAGAACTTGAACCACATAGGTACAAAACGGCCTTTGGAACTTTTGCATATGGACTTAATGGGGCCAACTCGTCAACCATCTCTGGGAGGTAAATGGTATATTTTCTTATTGGTTGATGATTTTTCTAGATATACTTGGGTAGCATTTTTAAAAGAAAAAGCTGATACCTTTGATTCTTTTCTCGAAATCTGCCATCGTATTATGACTGAAAAGAATGATAGGATTACTCGAGTTAGAAGTGATAGAGGTGGGGAATTCATAAATTCCAAATTCATTGATTTTTGCACTTCTAACGGCATTAAACATGAATTCTCTGCACCTTATACACCTCAACAAAATGGTGTAGTCGAGCGCAAAAACAGGGTCGTACAGGAAATGGCACGTGTTATGCTTCACAGCCGGAACTTACCTTTTTATTTTTGGGCTGAAGCGGTGAACACTGCTGTTTATGTTATTAATCGCGTGTATTTGCGCCCGGGGACAATGAATACTGTTAAGGATTTTTGTATTGGCGTATTTCGTGAAGTTGAAAATTGAAGATGAAGACTTGACAAATCATATACTTCAATCTCAAAAGAATGGATTCAAATGTTCAGGTACGTTAAATTAAATAATCTTTGATATTTTGAATACATTCTTATAGCTTAGAAACACTTTGGAATATTTTCTATGGCCAAAGAATCAAAAACTGGACATGGGACATGTTCAGGATCCGGATCGGACCTTGCAATCCGGATCCCGAAGGGTGATTGTTCATTGGCAATTTCAATCCGGATCCTAGGCCATTCCGATCCGGATCCCGAACATGGGAGTTGGCTGAATTGCATGAACGATCCGGATCGGACCTTGTGATCCGGATCCCGAACCCTTGGATTTCTGGAATCGTCAATCTCGTTACGACGATCCGGATCGCAGTAAATCCGATCCGGATCGCCGTCCTGTAAATTTCCAGAAAAGGCGGTTTTTGATTCTTATCTCTTTCCAAAAGGTTTCTAGCCTATAAATAGACCCTAATATCATCTTTTAGGGTTATCCCAAGGGGGATCAAAGGTAAGAATCCACATAGAGAAGAAAAGGTAAACACCTCTTTATTTTAGGTTTTCTTTCTCTATTGATCGGTTTGATTCTAGGGTTTTCAAAATCTATATCTTTCGAAAGAATCAAATCGATGAATACTTAGAGGGTGCTTCCTTGTCTATCTATGATGATCTAAGTATTCAAAATATCATCACCAACAAAACAACGATTTTCCCAAGAAATCGGCGCGTGGATTCGCGTGGCCTTGTGGACTCAAGGTGTTACCGTTTCGTGGATTCGAGACGAGGTGCGCTCGTGGATTCGAGACGTGCTACTTGGTGAGACCGTGGATTCGGTCTGGCGTCGTGGATTCGACGTGACACGCCGTGGATTCGGCGTTGGACGCCTTCGTGGATTCGAGGTGCGTTGAGGAGCGAGCGGCGAAGATCTACTCGGAGCGTATGGAAAAGGTTGAGTCGTGTGTGTGCGTTATATCACCTTGTACGTGTTTTAATCTTAGTAGATTTCACCGTGTGATCGGTCCCGTGGTTTTTTACTCCTGGATTGGAGTTTTCCACGTAAAATCTTGCGTGTTATTTATTTTCCGCATTGGGTTATTTTTACGCAACGATTTTGGTGTGTTTATTGTTTACACCTATTCACCCCCCCTCTAGGTGGTTTTTCCCCTATTTAGATCCATATTACTATAACCCAACAATTGGTATCAGAGCGGGAATAGGGTTGTAAACATTGGTCGATGGTGGCAACATCAATAGACCACCGTTCTTCGATGGAACAAATTATGCCTACTAGAAAGTACGCATAAGAGCGTTTTTGATTTCCATCGACGAACGGGTTCGAAACAATAAAACACCCGGACGAGATCAAGGTAGAAGAATTAGTTGGTACACTTCAAACTTATGAAATTACTTTTCCTACTAACTCTTCTGCTGGAAAGCTCTCTTCTTCTTCCAAGTCTTCAGGTATGGCATTGAAATCAAAAGAACATGAAGACGCGGATTCATCCTCCTCGGACTCTGACGATGAGCTATCTATGGAGGACTTTGAGAAACAACTCGCTTTCTTGAAGAGAAAATTTCGCCGAAACTTCGGAAGGGGAAACTCAAGCAAATCTTCATCATTCTCGAAGTTCAAGAAAGGCAAAGGTGCTTCTACGTCAAAATCAAGAAAGCAAGAAGGTTTCTCAATGGAGAAGAAGAACGCTGAAGGACAGATCCAGTGTTTCAAATGCAAAGGCTTTGGCCGCACTACAACAAGATGTCCCAGCAAGAATCCACCAAAGAAGAAGGCTACGCAAGCCATCACGTGGGATGACTCTTCTTCTATGGATAAGTCATCTTCTAGTGATGAGGATACAAATGCCATCACATTCTTCGCATCCACGACTTCACCCTTCGTGTGTATTTCATTGATTGCATCTGGTTCGTTGTCTATTTCTTCCCAGGATGATCAAACGGCAACGGATGATGAACCAAGCGATTCCGAAGGTGAAGACTTTGCTCACGCCTACCAACTACTTCTACGGAACTCAAAGAAATTGGCGAAGCAAAATAAAAACTTGAGGAGAAGGTTGTTGGAACTCGAGGAACAACCTAATAGAGCAACCTCTCTCTCAAGGGCTCTTGAAGTGGAAAGGGACAACTTGGTTGAGAATAATACTTTCCTTCAAGAGATGAACGAGCATTTTGAGAAGGAACTTGAAAAATCGGTGGATAAAGCTAATCTCTTCTCAAAGCTCTATTCCGAGGCACGACAAGGAAATTTTGAGATGACGGAGACCCTTTCCAACTTAAAAAGGATTTGCATAGATTTTCTTCAGGACAAAGTAAGTTGGATCGCCTTCTTGGTCTTGGTCATACTAATCATTTAGGCCTCGGATATGGCCGAACTTGTGAGGAACCAAGTTCGAGCAAGACAAGTTTTGTGCCCCAGTCGGTTGCTCCTTCTCCGACGGAAATCATCGTAGCCAACGTTGACAAGCCTACCTCATCTTCTTCAGGTTCAACTTTTACCAAGGTATGTCATTGTTGTGTTTTTTGGGCACATAAGACCAAATTGCAAGTATGGAGCAGAACGAGCAAATCAAGCAATACTTGCAACTACTACCATCAAGAACACGACTCGGGAAACGAAGAAAAATCTTCTAAGTGTTAAGACAGATGGTAGGACACCCCCTAAGCCGAAGTCATTGAGGAAATCGAAGAAAAGTGTATTGAGTGATTTTCGCATCCCTACGACCTCGGTAACTATGTTGTGTGACAACACAAGTGCTATTAACTTTTCTAAAAACCCTGTGTTGCACTCTGGAACAAAACACATTGAATTGAGATATCATTTTCCTAGATAGCTAGTTGAATCAAGTTTTCACAAATTTCTTATGTTTCAACTGAAGATCAATTAGCTGATATTTTGACAAAACCTTTGGATCAAAAATGTTTTATTCGTTTGCGAAAAGCAATTGGCATGCTTTCAATTACATAACTTTTTGAACCACTGCTTAGAAAGGTTTTTGTTTGTGTTTTGTGTTCTTTTTGTAATATAGAGCATTAATTGAGCATTTGCTATACTGACTTTATTTGCATCCTTTCATGTTTAGAGAAGTTTATTATGATTTGAATATCATTATAACTCATTTGATGCAATGATCATTTATTTCAATTATTTCATCTCGAATTGATCAAAGTCATTACCTCTCTCAATGATCTTCTGGTATTTATTTTATCTTATTTGATGATTGAAATAAGTATGAACACAGGATCAATTTTTGGTTGAATACTGAATATCTTTCATAATTGATAGCCAATTGAGGGGGAGTTTATTATGTTTTTCATGCTCAAAAGATGTGGAAAGAGTTACATCCTTAATAGGAGTGTGAAAACTACCACCACATGGAGGAAAGAGCTACCACCTCGGTTGTCCGAGTACTGTGTGCAGCTACCACATGTTAACCAAGCATGGTGATCTTGTTTATCAAATAAAATGCTTTTTGGAATACTTGACTATGTCAAATTCCAAGGTTGGTATAAGGTGGGATTTCTAAAAGATGCTCAAAGAGTCACTTCCCAAATATATTGACTAGATATATTATTTGACTTATTTGGGATTTCAAACATCTATCGATCTTGGTGCTTCATTTTCTTTGCTCAATTGAGAATTAGATAAACTCTATACTCATTAGATCGTGAAGGATGTTTGGAAATTGATCAACTTTAGAGGTTATAATTCTTATAAATTTTCGTTTCACAATTTGGGATATTTTGATAGATTTATCATAATCTATTTCTTTCTATGTGAAATGATATTTTTGTATAAAGTTGATATGCAGAAATGCTTACAAACTTTTTCTGAATTTTCTGAAATTTTTACAAATTTTCTAGAGAAAAAGTTGTAGGCAGTCTTTAAGAATTTTCAAAAAAAATTATGGAATTGGTCTATTTTTAAAATTCTTTTTGCAAAAGTGTCTTGATTCCTAGCCTACACATGTTAAGGATTGTTTGGGCAAGATTTTTCAAAATTTTGAAATTTAAACAATTTTTCATGTTCTTTGAGTTTTTGCTCACAGGTGCTATTTTTCAAATACTCTATAACAAAGGCTCTTGAGTGGACAATCATGTTCATCACCGCGTTGGTTAGCACGAGGATGACCAATAAATTAAGGAGAACAGAAAAGACTGATTGAATCTCAAAGGGGGAGAACATAGATGCTCAAGACAGGGGGAGAACATGGAGAACAGAGATGATAAAAAGAGATGCTCAACATAGGGGGAGATGAAAAAAAATGAGGAGCCACTTGCTGAGAGTGTATCGATGAGAGACATGTGAATGTTGAAGCTCTTCGGGAACAACAAAGACTATCATCTGAGCAGGAGCGAATTTCAATTGAACAAGATCAGATTTCTCTTGACCTGCAACGGATTAGTACAACACAAGTGGTCTTGACGAAGAAGTACAATGCACTGATGAAGTTGGACAAGAAGATTTTTGCAAAACTCGGATGCAGCAACTTCGATGACAACGATACCGTTTCAGATTGATTTTTGATGAAATTGACTTTAGTTGTTTTTCTGACAAAAGGTTTTTCGTTTGTCCATTTTTTTTCTCTCTTATAATTTTGGCTGGTTTTTGTGACAAAAAGGGGGAGAGAAAGGAGAAAAGAACGAGCCAATAGATCGTTTGGAAAAAGGGGGAGAAGGAAAAGAACGAACATGACCGGATAACTTGAAACTTGAAGTTTAACACTAACTATTCTACTGACTATTTTGCGTTGTAACTTCTAACAAGTTTTGTGACAGGTCATGCAAAAGGTATGAACATTTGAACTTCTTTGACATTATGGTTGGAACTAACCCTGATGATGGATAAAGATATGTGATATTTTGATTGTCTACTTTTATGCATATCTGATACCTAATGTCATGTTAAATGTATAACTCTCTGGTTGCTTAACGATTAAATTCTTGAGGTATTAATGATTTCTTGTTGTCAAGAATTGTTTCTTTTGCAGAGAGTACAAGATTTGAACACTCCTAGTTGCGTCTAAGTCTAGAGTTTGTTTTAGGAGGTTATCTCTTGTATTTACATTTATTTGGATCGTTCATGCGTATTTTTGTTGTATGGTGATAGCAACAAAAATCGTCTTTTTGTTATTCTTTTGTGGATTGTGTGTTTTGTCACGAAACCGCCAAAGGGGGAGATTGTTAAGGATTTTTGTATTGGCGTATTTCGTGAAGTTGAAGATTGAAGATGAAGACTTGACAAATCATATACTTCAATCTCAAAAGAATGGATTCAAATGTTCAGGTACGTTAAATTAAATAATCTTTGATATTTTGAATACATTCTTATAGCTTAGAAACACTTTGGATATTTTCTATGGCCAAAGAATCAAAAACTGGACATGGGACATGTTCAGGATCCGGATCGGACCTTGCAATCCGGATCCCGAAGGGTGATTGTTCATTGGCAATTTCAATCCGGATCCTAGGCCATTCCGATCCGGATCCCGAACATGGGAGTTGGCTGAATTGCATGAACGATCCGGATCGGACCTTGTGATCCGGATCCCGAACCCTTGGATTTCTGGAATCGTCAATCTCGTTACGACGATCCGGATCGCAGTAATCCGATCCGGATCGCCGTCCTGTAAATTTCCAGAAAAGGCGGTTTTTGATTCTTATCTCTTTCCAAAAGGTTTCTAGCCTATAAATAGACCCTAATATCATCTTTTAGGGTTATCCCAAGGGGGATCAAAGGTAAGAATCCACATAGAGAAGAAAAGGTAAACACCTCTTTATTTTAGGTTTTCTTTCTCTATTGATCGGTTTGATTCTAGGGTTTTCAAAATCTATATCTTTCGAAAGAATCAAATCGATGAATACTTAGAGGGTGCTTCCTTGTCTATCTATGATGATCTAAGTATTCAAAATATCATCACCAACAAAACAACGATTTTCCCAAGAAATCGGCGCGTGGATTCGCGTGGCCTTGTGGACTCAAGGTGTTACCGTTTCGTGGATTCGAGACGAGGTGCGCTCGTGGATTCGAGACGTGCTACTTGGTGAAGACCGTGGATTCGGTCTGGCGTCGTGGATTCGACGTGACACGCCGTGGATTCGGCGTTGGACGCCTTCGTGGATTCGAGGTGCGTTCAGGAGCGAGCGGCGAAGATCTACTCGGAGCGTATGGAAAAGGTTGAGTCGTGTGTGTGCGTTATATCACCTTGTACGTGTTTTAATCTTAGTAGATTTCACCGTGTGATCGGTCCCGTGGTTTTTTACTCCTGGATTGGAGTTTTCCACGTAAAATCTTGCGTGTTATTTATTTTCCGCATTGGGTTATTTTTACGCAACGATTTTGGTGTGTTTATTGTTTGCACCTATTCACCCCCCCTCTAGGTGGTTTTTCCCCTATTTAGATCCATTATATTAACCTAAACCCAACATTCTGGTTATTATGGAATTTTTCTAAATTATTCTGATGAAAGGGTAGAATTCAAGATTGATGTCATTTGGAAATCTCCGTAAGTCATCTTTGTAAATTCGTTACATCTTGATAGAGTTTGGATCTCAAGATTATTTTTGATGACTTGTGTTTGATGAATATAACATGAAAAACTGTTTATAATGTTTTGTCTTTGTTTTTCATGATTTAGGAGTAAATCTTTTTAATTTTGTGAAATTAATTGGATTGAATGACATCTTGTTAATTCATTGGTTAAAGCACTTAAATTGATTTCTTGATGGAATACAAATCGGTATTTGAAAAGATTCTAAAATCTGGATTTGTTTCAAGGAATTATTTGATTTTTGCTTTCTGGTACCGGTACGCAATCTTCATTTTTGTTATATACCGGAACTGAGCTTTTATCTCTCTTTCTCTATGAACTAATGTTGTTAGTGATTTTCTTTTGTCTAGTATGTTCACTGTTTGACAATTTGTGACAAAAAGGGGGAGAAGAGAAATGACGGAGATGAGATCATCAAGAGAGGACAAACGAAAATAGAAAAATGGGGGAGAACGGAAAATGATGATCGTATCACAAAGGGGGAGAACATAGATGCTCAAGAACATGGAGAACATGGAGAACATGTTAGAGATGCTCAAGATAGGGGGAGACAAAGAAAAAATTGAAAGAGCCGAAAAACAAAAGAACCAAAAGGAAGACGAATCAAATGTAGGATTTTAATTTCTAACGACTAACGTTTGATTTTGTTTGGAGTTTTGTTTTGCAGGAATTACATCACTTTAAGACTCCAAGTCCTAAGTCATAGAGTATGTTCTAGGACTGTTTGGTTCAAATGTAATTTTGTATTTATTGGATCTTTCACGCAAAGAAAATCAATGTTTTGGTGATGACATTGAATTTCGATTTTTTGGTTTAAGATGAGTGACTTGAGCGTTTTTATGTATTTTTGGGTTTTGTCACGAAATTGCCAAAGGGGGAGATTGTTACGGCATTTTGGTGTTGGCATATTTCGTGAGTCAAGTCAGTGAGTTGAGTCGGAGTCTTAAAGGGATCAAATTGTCAATCAGCAATCAAAGACTTAGAGAAGATTCAACAAGAGCTCAAGTTGACACTCAGTGTCTTGAGTCTTGAAGATTGAAGATGAAGAATTGTGGATCAGTTACATCAATCTCAAGAAGAAAGTATTCAAAAGGATCAGGTATGTTTAACTAAATAATTTTGGTGATCCGAATACTTTCTTATAGTGTAGAAACACTTGGATGAATTTTTAATTGCATAAAAATCAAAAACTGGACATGGGACATGTTCAGGATCCGGATCAGATCTTCCAATCCGGATCCCGAAGGGTATTGTTCATTGGCAATTTCAATCCGGATCCAGGCCATTCCGATCCGGATCCCGAACATTGGATGTTGCTGAAATTCATGAACGATCCGGATCGGGCCTTGCGATCCGGATCCCGAACCCTTGGATTTCTGGAATCGTCAATCTCGTTACGACGATCCGGATCGCAGTAATCCCGATCCGGATCGCCGTCCTGAAAATTTCCAGATAAGGTATGTTTTTGATTCTTATCTCTTTCCAAAGGTTTCTAAACTATAAATAGACATTTAGGGTTTCTCAAAAACGTGGGAGCTATACCGATCATTTTATAAAACACTTGAGAGCAACCCTAGAGGCTAGGTTTTTATCGTTCTTCTTTATAGCCTCTTTTAGGTCAATTCGATGGTTCTTTCAAGAACATATCTTTTGTCGAATTGATCTAATCTTTGCTTAGAGATTCCATCCATGGTTCTTCATTGATAATCTAAGAAAAGGATCACCATCGAAGCCTATATTCTTACCGGCTGAGTTTGCGTCGTGGATTCGACGTGGCATCGTGGATTCGGTGTGCTAAAGGCGTTTCGTGGATTCGAGTGGCGTTCGTGGATTCGAACGTGTGCAGTGGACGTGCAATCGGTGGAGCGCAAGGTCCGAAGAAGTTGAAGGAGGGGTTGAATCCGTGGAGACGGTAATCACCTTGTTATTCTTCTATTCTTAGTGGATTGTTATTGCGTGGACATCCAATCGGTGAGCGCAAGGTCCGAAGAAGTTGAAGGAGGGGTTTGAGTCCGTGGAGTCGGTAATCACCTTGTTATTCTTCTTTTCTTAGTGGATTGTTATTGCGTGTTGGTCCCGTAGTTTTTCTCCTGGATTGGAGTTTCCACGTATATCTCGGTGTGCTATTTTTATTTTCCGCATTGGTTTTTATTTTGCACTGAGATTGAGTTTTTTAAGTATTACACCTATTCACCCCCCCCTCTAGTTGTTTGATAGTACCTATTTAGATCCTTGTGGATCCTTAAAAACCAACACCTCTCACACTGTCGCTATAACCTGTGTGCTCTAACCATCTCAACAACCAAGCCTCCTCTCATCTGCCTTGCAGAAGGTCAATGTCCTCTCTTTCCGCAGTCAAACATTCTGTGGCACTGTGCCAACCAATTCAAGTACAGGGTCAAAACACCGAACCGCCACAATGGCCAATAAGTCTGCCGGTATAACTCGCGGCCTCAGCTACACTGGACATGATCCAAAAGCCTTCTCCACATGCACAACAACAACAAAAACCTGTATCTCAAGTGCAAGTGGTAACGACTCTACCTCTAGTCCATGCAGGAATGCAACCTGCTGTAACTCCGACTACTGTGACGAAATCACACCTGCCACAACCCGATCCGCTGCTGTGGTGCCCTCCAACCGGGCGGCACAGATTCATCCGCTCAATGCAAGTGGTCGTCGCTTAGTCTTCCTGAAAATCAAGACTATCCACATGGGGAGCACAACCTCTGTCTCTGCACACACTGGGGCGACGAATGCGGCCCTTCGCAGATCACCAATCCATGCTACTGTCGTGCCATGCTGATGAAGATGCTGATGCTACCATCGGGGTCCACCCGATCTCTGGCATCTCTGGAGCCCGTTATCCTGGAAAAAGAAATCAGAAATGCCTCTGTCGACCGATCTGTCATCCATCACCCGGCGCCAAGCACCAATATCCAGAAATCACCTCTGGCGGTAGATCCCTATCCAAAGGAACTGCAGCGCCACGCTCTATACACACGCCTACACCATCGAGGCATCAATAATCCATAACAGAGGGACCAACTAACTGAAAGGTATCCTGGCGCAATCCACTCCCAGCCACACATGTCCTATGCGCCTCATCCCTCGAACCTGGAGAGCGCAGTTAAGCAACTGCGTAAACCCTCGGCGCAAGGAGGCACTCAAATAGTCTCTTCATCACCACCAACCACGACTCTGCCTCCACAGGCTCCAAACTCAATCTTACGAGTCGGGGTGGTTCATCTGCCAAATCTGGCTCACTAGTTCGATCACGTCCCCTCAGCTCATCAGCTGTCAACTATCCACCCTGCCTCGGTGCCTCGGCACTAAACGTTGGCACGGAGGGGGTTACTCAGTGCTCCGACACTGTGTCACCAAGACCAGCTGCTCACTAAGTCGCTGATATGCCTCTAACAATCTTGTCATCTGGGTCCGGAGCTCTCTGACCTCCATCCGGGTATCCAGCCCAAAACGAACCAATCAAGCTCAACTGCTGTGACAGGATGCACACGGGTCAAAACCCAGCGTCGGGGAGACACAGCTCGCCACGACGAAACTGCAAAACAGCACACAACAACGCTCGACTCAATCCAGCGAAAGTCTAAAGCATGTCACCTGTTCCACAGCATTATGTTGTCTACAGCCAACATAATTACTTAGGAGAATAAACATGCCGATCACTCCTCCCATCCCTTGGGAGAGGGATAAAACTCAATCAGGACTCTCGCTAAAAATCACGACTCTCACGAAGTCATCCAAGGGTCAAACCATAAGCCTAGGGTTTCTAAGTCCACCATGACCTACAACCTAGGCTCCGATACCACTCTAATCTATCACGACCCGGGGTCGAAACTGCAACCCGGGGTCGCCAACAGATCCGCCGCCTATGCAAAATCACGCACAGGCGAAGCGTCCAACCTGCAAGAAAAGGTACTACAACTAACAGATATCAGAGCTATAAATAAAAATTTGCTGTAAAACTAAAATCAACCACGGTACAACTCGAAAATAATACAATAATGTCCAACTCCCACAAGTGATAATCATACAATATCCTCAAATACAAAACCCAGAACTCAACATGGAGGTATCTCCAATAAATACATCAGTGTACAGGCTCTCAATACATATCATATCCTCACTACATCAGTCTCTCAAAAGAGAGAAAATAAAATAACTAATCTACTGAAGATCTCCTCTGAGGGGGTACCGCTATTCTCCAACGGCGGGTAGGGATCTAGCTCGTGACTCCCTCGCCTCGATCAACAACCGCAGAATCAGCAACACCCGCTAAGACTCTGCAAAATAAAGGAGAGAAAAGAAAAAGGAGGGGGAAAACCCCCAATGGGTGTGAGAACTACACCGAAAAGGGAGTTCTCAGTGGGTACCACCGCCAGGCCCGACGATCTGCCCACTAAGTCCACTACAGGCATAAGATAACTAATGCAGTAAAAATTGAACGAGAAAGCTGGAGACACTCAACAGCTACCATGCCTCTATCTAAATGCTCAAAAGGGGAGAACCAATGAAGGATATGCCACCACTAGCACATGAAGTGCACAATCGACCCAATCGAGCTGACTGCCACATCTGGTCCAGTCAAACCTGCGCCCCACCTACAACCACCTCCCATTGCCGGGCAGGAATTACGTAGGGTGTCCAAACGGACTAACTCGCTATCGAGTAGTGGCTCATGGAGGCTATAGTCGAAATCCACGCTCTCTCTCAGAACGGATAGACTCAAGATGCTCAATCTCGCACACAACGGTCAAAGTACTCTCAATGACACGGGACCACCGGCAAACCAAATGGCTCCCAACAACACTAGCACTGGACTAAACACAGCTACTAGACTCCACTCAGTCCCCCTGACACGAGTGCAACAATAAAGTAAATGACTGTAATAACCCCAATCTAGTGCCATCAGTAAAACTGGTACTGCCTGCTGTGCCTGACAAATCGGGTATGCTGGCCAACACATAACACCGATAAGGGATAGGAGTCTCAAGGACTCAAAGTATGTATATCGCACACTTCGGAGTGGCACTCGAGGGGAGCGACCCACACGAGTAAAGTGCCTGAGTAATAAGTATAATAGTAGTATAAATCAGCAGGATTGGATCATGACTCTGATCAAAAATGGGAAAGCTCAACCACTAAAGAAAACCCCAGTCCTCAATCAGATGCATAAACAAATATCCGGCCAACCGCCCAATATCAGTGGTTGCCGTAAAGCCCTACAAACCATAATCTAAAACCAACCTCCGGTCGACCGCCCAAAGTCCGCGGTCACCGCAAAACCCTGCCAGCCTGAATCCAGCACAACCTATCCCTGACACCAATGTCCCGGCTACACTACCCCAAACTCCTGCTCGCACCCGAGCAACACGGACTGCCTGACTAACAAAGAAGGAGAAAGGAATAACATGGTTTCTCCTAAGTCAAGTTCCAAAATGTAGTGTAGCAGTAAAAGATGGCCTAACTAGATGTCCATAAAAGCATGCAAATGTCCTCAAGGAAATGAAAGGGAGTAAAGAATATAATAGATCCACTAGGAATAAACAACATGTCAGAATCCCTAATGAACTACACCTGTCCACAATCCAGAGTCCATCAAAAGAATGATCGGAATAATACCTGCACATAGATATAGCCTCCTACTCCATCGAGTAATCATAAATTAAAAGACTATGTGCAACAAGGCATACTAAAAGGTCACTACTATGGTATATCAATCTGCATGATCTAGGCCATTCCTCAAGCTTCCATCTCGATGCTAAAAGTTGTACAATTAAACAAGCATGCTAACAATCACATAGGGTAAATCCCTTAGGTAAGCATTTACAATTCATCATCATGAATATCTAAATCCTGCAAGTCCTCGATAATATTTAACATGAATATTAATCTTGCAATTCCCTTCTACAATCATCCTTCCTATCTTACATCACAATAACATACAATTATTGTACCCTAAACATGCATGCATTCTAATATAAGAATTAGTGAACCGTCCACCGGTTCTGGAGATGAAGCAACCCACCTGAAGCGCTTTTCGCAGGCAAAGCCGAAGTCGGTAAAGAGCGTGGCCACCTGCTAACATAATCTGCTGATCTCGAATCCTCGGTACAAGTCGCGCAAGTCTCCGCTCCAAACAACATCACCCCAACATGCAACACCACAACAACAACATCACAACACAATTCACTAATCATACCCCAAAACGTACACCAACAGCATTGCTGTTTTTCCCAAACAGCACAAAGAAGGGCATTCTCACCTCCAAGCAGTGCTCCAAAAATTCTAGAAAATTCATGGTTGAGATCCTCGCGACGAGTAGCCCCAAAACGAGTATTTATACGCCCCGTTCCGACACCTGTAGGCCAAGATACAAATTAAACAATGCGGGGCATCGGTAATCCATAATACTGCAAAAACTGCGGGATACAACCCCAAAGAAACTTAAATATCACCATTGAAGATTCCTCAAAAAAATCCAATAAAAATACGAGCGCGTTCCTCTCGAAGAGTAGATGTCAATCGAGTCCTTAAATGCCTCATTCCGATGCTCGTAGGTCGAGATAAAAATCGACAAGCCTCCACTGTCCAAAATCTCGTAGCACAAAAAGGGGTCACAGAAACACCTCAGGAACAGTGCCGGAAACTCGAAAGGAGGAGAAGTAAACAACACAGAAAACGAAGCCTTACCTCTCGTGAACGCGCTGCCATGAAAATCGGCTCAAAATTCCATCGGAGTGATCCGGTGTGCCTCGCGGACTGAAGAGCGACGGTAAAAGCCAAAAATCCAAAGAGCGTCGATGTGCGTCGCGTCGCAGATAACGTCGATGCCGCGGCCTCCAAAAAACCCGAAAATCCAACAAGTGGTGGAGGGCACAGTGTGGAAGATCTCTGCAGAAGGAGGGCTCCCAGAGAAACCAAAAAAACCCGCACCAGTGAACTCACTGCCTATTTATAGGCTGAAGAAAAAGGGGAAATACACACTTCCTGGTGCATTTCCGGGCGCCAGAATGATTCGGGCGCAAACAGTGCGCTCGATCCGGCCGTCCAACCAGCGCCTGGATTCACCAGATTGCGCCACGTCACCTACAAACAGGCAACAGCCACTCCAGCCATTGCCCTTGCGCCACGTGGCCAGCCGCGGATGCCGACACGTGGCGTGCCGGAGCGCGGGAAGAGCGGTCAATGCGCGCCCACGTGCGCGCCTGCGCCGCCTGCGACCCCTGCCAGGCACCCGCCCCGAGGCAGCCCCCACCTGCTCCGTGGTCCCAGTCCACTACACCGACCTATCCTAGCCCGCCACGTGTCCGCACCCCTCTAATAGAATAGCGCCACGTGGCACGGCGGACCCGTGCACCGCGCGCCTCCCCGCGCGCCCGCACACCTGCTCGCGCCAGCTCCGCCGCCTGCCCGAGCCCGCGCCGTCGGGCTCCACCGCTGCCCGCCGCCGCCGAAACAGTGCCAAGTGCCTCGAAATTCGTGCGCGTCATCCGGGCTCCGAAAAATACAAGTAAATAGTCCATTTTCATCGTTTTCGCACGCTGAATCCAAATTCGCTGTCCGTTTTGCCAAATTCCAACTCTAAAAATTATCGAAGGCATCCGGAAAGGTGTTCTTTTGTCCAAACTTCACGCTGAGTCCAATTTTAATATCCGCTCCGCGCGAAACCACTTCTAAACATCCGACGGGGTCCTCCGATCACTCACGTGATCCATTTTAAGCCCGAAGTCCATCACTTGTGGGCAAGGCGCGCCGCGCGCGGGGCTGCAGGCTGCACTGCGCGCGGGACCTGCAGGGTTGTGCCGCGCCACTTGTGCCCGTGCGGGGGAGGTGCCCGCACAGGGCTGTGCCGCGCCGCTTGCGCCCGTGCGGGAGAGGTGCCCGCATAGGGCTGTGCTGCGCCGCTTGCGCCCGTGCGGGGAAGGTGCCCTCGCAAGGCTGTGCCGCGCCGCTTCCGCCCGTGCGGGGAGGGGGCCCGCGCAGGGCTGTGTCGTGTCGCACCGCTTACGCCCGTGCGGGGGAGATGCCCGCTCGGGGCTGTCGCATGCGTCGCGCTAGCCGCGCTGCGTTGTTGTCCGTGCCACGTCTTTTTGGGGTTGTAGTGTTTTCGGTGCTTTCTGGGTAGTAGTTGGGTCTACCTTTTTCGTGGGGCTTAGCAGTGTTACTGATGTGTTCTTTTGGGGACTTTCTAGGTCCGAGGGTCGTGCAAAAGCGCTGGACAGTTTCAGGGACTGCGGTCGACATTTCCGGAGGTGGGTAACCTTTACTTCTTTGTGCACGCTTGATTGCAATCACATGAGTTAGGTGTATGGTATTGCGTTTGATCCACATTGTGAGTTGTTGACTAACCCCTATTATGCATCGGTTCTTTCTATTTGGAGCGACTGTCGGTCGCGAGATCCTATGACACATGTCGGTGTTCCTTTATTATGCTCATGGCGCTTGCACGCACACCAGCGGTTTGGCCACCGCGTCGGTGTACTTTTTCGGAGGAGTGTTCTGCGGACCCGTGAACCCCACGAGGTGACGTTAGTGGGGGCCCCTTGTGGCTATTTGCGGTGCTGCACTCGTGCAGTGGGGGGTTAAATGCACCAAGGTGAGAGCGGGGCAGTGGTTCTTGTGCCTGAGGTCCACGGACCGATTAGGTAGGTGTTCGGTACGATTTTTACAGGGGAGTATGTTTGATTGCATGAGGGGGAGATGTGGATGCTCTAGAGTTTACAGTTTGATCGTTTATCTATACTTCTTGTTATCATACCTGTTCCTACGCTTTACTGTTACTCTTTGTGTCACTGACTTCCCACTATGTGACAGGTTCAGTAAGGCGTGGGATCCGGGATGGTGGTGAGGCTACGACTAGAGGAATTTAGCTCTTTTGGGGCTAGTGACCTTTTTCCCTTTCTGCACTTGATTATTTTCAGTTAATTAGTCGTAAGCATGTGATTTCTCTCTTTGTGGATGATGTGGATGTTGGAATGGAATTGTGACTCGGTGATCAACCGTTTGTTTTTATGCCTCAGTTATGCTTTATGTACGGCTGTTTGTAAATGAAAAAGGATTGCGAAATTATTTTAAAAACTAAGTGTGGTGTGGGCACTATTTTACAAACTTGTGGATTTATACTTTCAAACTCTTATCGCCGTCAGAAAAGAGATTTCGAAATTGTTTTAAAAACTAAGTGTCGTATGGGCACTATTTTGCAAACCAGTGGTTTTATCCTTTCAAGTTTACAGTAATGGTTAGTCATTATGATGGTATGATGTTTCTTTTCTAGTCTTCCATGCTACTGGTGTGGTTAAAGTGTTGTGGTGATCTTTATGCCGTGCATACGCAAGGGTGGCTCGAATGTTAAAGTCGAGGACGCTCGCGTATGTGGCGGGTCTGTGCACGTACCCGGCAGGTAGTCCCTTTTCAAAAAAAAAAAAAATATTGCACGCTTTTTTTTCCGCTTTTATAAACCCCGGGGCGTGACAGCAGGTTTGACTGGACCCTATGCGGCAGTCACTTTGATTGGGTTGATTGTGTATTGTGGGTTAGAGTCGATGCATCATTTTCATCTATATCACCCTTTGATCATTGTAGATAGAGGCATGATAGTTGTAGATTTCTTTCCAGCTTATCTTTCCATTATTACAGTTTTCCTGTTATCTTATGCCTCTAGTAGACTTAGTCGGCAAACCGTCGGGCTTGGTGACGGTACCCACTGAGAACTACTGTGGGATGTAGTTCTCACACCCGCTGTGGTGACTTTTTTCAGGGGCCCCTTTTTCAGTTCCTGCTGCTCCAGTTGCTCACCCTTCTGTTGCTGATCGAGGTGAGGGAGTCGCGAGCTACTTCCCTACCCGTCCTTGGAGTATAGCTGTACCCCTTTTGGAGCTTAGTAGTACAGTCTGCTCGATTACTGTTATTAGTTATTTTTTAGAGACTTTTTGTAGTGATTCGGCCCTTAGGGGTATTTTTGACTCACATGTAAGCTATTTAATCCTTTAGGTGAAATAAAATTATTTAATTTTTAAAAGTCGGTCGGTGCGTGGTGCTGGTATTTTTCTGCGATAGAGCGCGGAAAATGATGACCGACGGTGCGATCGGATCTGAAATCCGATGTCGGGATCTCCCGGAACGGAATTCTTAGTGATGCGGTGATTAGTCATGCATCGGAATCCGTGCAAAATATCTTGCACCCGTTGGAGATAAGGTGGGTTATGTCGTAGGGGATAATTAATTAATTAATTAATTATCCGGTGACGGAAAATAGAATTTTCTTACGTACGAATTAAAGAGGAAATTAATTAAATATACGTAATCAAATAATACAGATTATATAAGTGATTCCGGTTATCTTGAGGGAAAGAAAGAAAAATAAAACCCTAACCGGTGAGAAGAGAAAGAAAGAGGAAAGGAAAAGACGGAACCCTAGCCGGAAGGAAGGAAAAGGAAAAAGAGAAAGAGCCCGATCTTCCCGGACATCGAACCGAAGGCAAGAACGCGACCGGGCGACCTTCCCGTCGATCTTCGGTTAGTAAAATAATTTTTATAATTTTTCGGGATTTTTTCCGTCGTTCTCTTGTAGGGTTTTCGGGTTTCCCCGTCGTCTGCGTCACCGTCGCCGTCATCGTCATCGTGCTAGGGCACGGAACGGGCGACGGAGACGCGCGATGCCGTTAGGGCATCGCGCGGAAGGTCCCCGCGGACGGCCGGCCGCCGCCGCGAGCGCAGACGGGGGAGGGGAAACCGCGCGGGCACCGCGCGGGCTCCGCGCAGGCCATACCCGCGCGGGTGCCGCGCGGCGCCGCGCGGCCGCCGCGCGGGCCGCACCCGCGCGGGCGCTGCGCGGCTGCCGCGCGGGCGACGCCGGCGCGGGCGCGCAACCGCGCGGGCACCGCGCGGGCGCTGCGCGGGCGACCCCCGCGCGGGCGCCGCGCGGGCCCGCACCCGCGCGGGCACCGCGCAGGCGCCGCGCGGGCAACCCCCGCGCGGGCGCCGCGCGGGCGCCGCGCGGGGCGCCGCGCGGGCAACCCCCGCGCGGGCGCCGCGCGGCCAACGCACGGGCGCTGCACGGGCCCGCACCCGCGCGGCGCGCGCACGCCGCGCGGCACCGCGCGGGCGCCGCGCGGGCACGCGCGGGCACCGCGCGGGCGCCGCGCGGGGCCGCACCCGCGGGGGCGCGCGCGGCGCGCGGGGGCGCCGCGCGGCCGCCGCGCGGGCGCCGCGCGGGCAGCGCTTGCGCGGGCGCCGCGCAAGGGGCCGCGCCGCGGGGGGCACCGCCCGCGGAGCCACACCGCGCGGTCCTGAGCCGCGCGGGGCTCCGACGGGCGGCGACGACGGCGCGGGAGTTCGGTTTTCGGCAAACCGGACGGTGCTGGACTTTTCCGTCAAAAGAGTAAATTGGGGTTTTCCGTTTTGAGATGTTAGTATGTATTTCTGACCATAGTTTATCCTTGCGGACTTTTCCTAGGTCCGGGTGCGCAGCGGGAGTGTGTGAAAGATCCGAGTGCTCCGATCTTCCCGCAACAAGGTGGGTACAGTTGATATAAGTGCAACAAGTGCAGTAAGTGCATCTGTCATCGTAAAAAGTGTTCTTAATATGTCTAACAAAGTAGATGGACTGTTTAACCTTTCGCATGAATGTTTTTCATCTTATATAATGACTGTTGCGGCTGCGGTCGCGGTGCTTAATACACGCCGATTTGGCAAATCCTGTTTTCGGATGCTGCACGTTCACAGGCGGATTGTCCTCCTCATGGGTGTACTTTTTCGGAGAAGTGGTCTATACGACCCGTGTGCCCCACGCAGTGTGGGGACCTCCTCACGGCTGCTACAGGTACCGCACTAGCCCCGTGAAGAGGTTGTATGCATCAATAGTCTCGAGGGGAGAAGCGTTGACTACCCCTGGGACGGTGGCACTAAAGTAAATAAAGTGAGTAAAGTAAGTTGCAGGGTTTTAGCGAAAGGTTCCGGTGTATTCGGTTTGCTCTTCTTTCCTTGTTGTTATTTATACATCTACTTTGTTTGTCACTGACTTTACCCACTCCGTGACAGGTGATACTAGGTGCGTTAGCCGGGATGGAGGTGAGACTGCGTCGCGAGGACCGTAGTCAGAACTCTTGGATATATCTCATTTTTCTTTATGCTTTTATTAGTTAATTTGCTTGTGGACTATATTAGTTGTGGACATGTATTAGTTAGCGCTGTGGATGAGATGTACTTTTATGTTTAGATACTATTAGTGATGTTTCATATGCGGCACGTTTTCATGAAAAACCAATTGATTGCGAAAATGTTTTCCCAAACGAAGTGCCGTGTGGGCACGGGTTTTACAACCGCTGGTTTTATCCTTTCCAAATGGTGACGCCGCTTTAATAGTTTACTTGGAAAAAAATAAGGTGTCGAGTGGACACCGGTCTTTTAAAACAGTAGCTAAATCTATGTACTCTGATTGGTGATGTATGTCTACTATATGGTTGATGGTTGATGGATGATGTTGTAAATGAGACGCCGTGCATATACAGAGGAGACTCTGTCCGTGGACAGAGAGAATTTGTGTATGTGGCGGTCTGGCACGCACCGGGGATGAGGTTTATGTTACTATATTAAGAAAAAAAAATATTCACGCAATTTTTCGCATTGCTTGACTCAAAAACCCCCGGGGGCGTGACAGATTAAATGGTATCAGAGAAAAACAATCATAACCATAGTAGACGTGATCCACATCCACAGTGTAAGGTGCCACAAGTAAATTGGACATGAGATAACCAAGGTGTTGGTGCGGTAGTACGTGAGAGTACGGGGAAAAAGGGAATGTAACCTAGGTGCGATCGTAAGACAGGGTGCTAGGGTTATAACCTTAGGGTTAACATGGTTTCTTTGTTTACAGCAGACAACGTCCAGGATTCGGCCACCGAGCGCTAACCATTTCTCAATGGACAGGATGGATCCCACAGCCGCAGCCAACCGCTTACTCCGCAACCAGCTACGCGACATAGCAGGGCAATTGCTAACTCTTACTGAGCGCCTATGCCTACTGACTCAAGACTTCGAGGGTGTCGACCGCGCCCCTCGAGACGCCTGGGACGACGCCTATCGGGGGATACCACCTGCTGGTTACCCCACTTTCAATGAGGCAGTCAATCTGGCCTTGCGGGCGGAGCAAGAATTGGCCGAGGCATGTGCTCGGCAAAGATTTTCCTATCCTAGACCGGTGGGGGCCCCCTATCAGGAGGGCCCGGCGCTCAAGCGCCCGAAGACAGAGGGGAACTTTGGAAAGACAATGAGAGGAGAACCCGAACCGCCGAGGAGGCCTTGCCCCATATGCATTGGAGCGCATCAGGTGACGGATTGCCCATGGAGATACGGCCACTGCTACCGATGCGGCAGGCCAGGCCACACACGCTACGAGTGCCCTCGAAAGCCGGGCTCCACCAGGCCTCCGGCGCCGCGACCGGAGGGGACAGAAAGGACTGCTACATCCGTCCCGAGGAGGGACCCCAACCAGGAGGACCGAGGAGGAGGACGACCGGAGAAAGCACGAAAGGATGAACCGACACCAGCAAGGAGCGCGAAATCGCCTCAGGGACCGTGCGTAATTTGCGAGGGTGCTCACCCGGTAACGGAATGTACTTGGAGGTACCACTACTGCAACCAATGCGGCTTGCCAGACCACTCTCGCGCCTTCTGCCCTCAGAGGCCCATCCCTGCCGCCGCCGCCGCGCTACCACAGCAGAGAGGACCAGAGAGTGCTGTGGCCCCCGTTCAGCCAAAGGACTTGCCCGGCGACCAGCAATCTGCGGACTCTTCAGACGTCAAGTCCCTTCCCCAGCACGCCGTACGACGCTGGCCCAAGGGCTGTGGGCGGACTCCCCAGGATATTACAGTGGAGGACGCGACGTCTCAGACCTAGTAACGGCAGGTAACTTCTGTTCTTCCTCCTAGATTAGGAGCACCGGTTACACCTTAGCCTGCTACCCCAGTTAGACTCTCTCTCTCTCTCCCTCTTCTCCTCCTGTCGTCCCCTTCCCTGACCCCGAAAATGCCTAGTGCGGTTCGGGGGGGAAATCCATAGGTACTAGGCGAAGCCTTTCCCGGCTGATGTACGCGGGCGGGCTTCGGGGCGTAGGAGAACCTTGTGTACTCGAGGCCCGTTAAGGGCCATGCAAGGAATAAATGGGCACCACCCTATGCCTTGCAGTCGAGAACCCAATGGGCTGTTAGGTAGTTCAGGGCCGCTCCCCAGATGAGGTACAGCGGTCCCGTGGTAAGGGAATTTTCGGATGTATTTCCGGCGGAGCTCCCCGGAATGCCGCCGGAACGAGAGGTCGACTTCCCTATTGAGTTGCTTCCCGGCACCAAACCCATCACCAAGGCACCGTATAGGATGGCCTTCGCGGAGTTGAAAGAACTCAAAGCACAGTTGGAGGACCTTTTGGATAAGGGTTTTATCAGACCTAGCGCGTCACCTTGGGGCGCGCCCGTCCTGTTCGTGAGGAAGAAGGACGGAAGTCTCCGGTTGTGCATCGACTACCGGGAGATAAATAAGGTCACCGTTAAGAACAAGTACCCCCTGCCAAGGATCGACGACCTCTTCGACCAATTACAGGGGGCGACGGTGTTTTCAAAAATTGACCTGCAGTCGGGCTATCATCAGCTCCGGGTTAAGGGGGAGGACATCCCCAAAACGGCTTTCCGGACTCGCTATGGCCATTACGAATTTACGGTGATGCCATTCGGGCTCACAAATGCCCCGGCGGTGTTCATGGATATGATGAATAGGGTATTCAAACCCTTCCTGGACTTATTCGTGGTGGTCTTCATCGACGATATCCTCATCTACTCTCGTACAGACGAGGAACATGAAGAACATCTGCGCACAGTCCTCCAGACCCTACGGGAACAGAAACTCTACGCCAAACTCAAAAAGTGTGAGTTTTGGCTCCGTGAGGTCGGTTTCTTGGGGCATGTAATCTCGGCGGCTGGAGTCGCGGTGGATCCGAAGAAGATAGATTCGGTGACGGACTGGCCCCAACCGACAACGGTGACGGAGGTTCGAAGCTTCCTGGGATTAGCCGGGTATTACCGGCGCTTCGTGGAGGGTTTCTCCAAGATAGCCACCCCCTTAACCCGTTTGACTAGAAAGGGGGAAAAGTTCATCTGGACGGACAAATGCCAAAAGAGCTTCGAGGAGCTCAAGGATAGATTGACGCGAGCCCCGATTCTCGCCCTGCCAGAACCAGGGGAGGATTATGAAGTATATTGCGATGCGTCGCGAAACGGACTGGGTGGAGTACTCATGCAACGGGGAAAGGTTATAGCCTATGCGTCAAGGCAGCTCAAGGAGTACGAGCGGAATTACCCCGTGCACGATTTGGAACTCGCAGCGGTGGTGTTCGTCCTCAAGCTTTGGAGACACTACCTGTATGGGGCACACTGCAATGTGTACTCAGATCATAAGAGTCTCAAGTACCTTTTCACCCAAAAGGAGTTAAATTTGCGACAAAGGCGGTGGCTCGAGCTACTGAAGGATTACGATTTAACGATCCACTATCACCCGGGAAAGGCAAACGTGGTGGCCGACGCCCTGAGTCGCAAGGGGCAGGCCGAGGAGGCAGGTGTAAGTGCCATTACCCAGCAAGATAGTCTGATTGCGGAATTCTCGCGATTGAGACTAGAAGTAGTACCGGCGGGTACAGTCGCACAACTTCTGACACTGGTGGTCAGACCTACTCTGCTGGACAGGATTCTCGAAGGGCAATCGACTGATGACCAACTCCAGCTGGTGCGAAGTAGGATAACCGCCGACCAGGAAGGTGATTTTGCAGTGGACTCCGACGGCACATACGATTTCGGGGACGAATCTGCGTGCCGGATCTACCGGAGCTCAAAGAGGAAATCCTGCGGGAGGCGCATACTGCCCCATATGCAGCGCACCCGGGGGAACGAAGATGTACAAGGACGTCAAACAGACCTTCTGGTGGCCCAAAATGAAGGGAGACGTGACTCGATTCGTGGCACACTGCCTGGTGTGCCAACAGGTGAAGGCCGAGCATCAGCGCCCGGCAGGAAAATTGCAACCTTTACCGGTGCCCGAGTGGAAGTGGGACATGATTACCATGGATTTTGTGACCGGATTCCCGAGATCGCCACAGGGACACGATGCGATATGGGTGATTGTGGACCGTTTGACGAAATCGGCCCACTTTCTGCCCATACACACGACGTGGACGCGGGAACGACTGGCACAAACATACATCGACGAGATAGTAAGGTTGCATGGGGTACCGACATCTATCACGTCGGACAGGGACACGCGATTTGTGTCAAACTTTTGGCGAAGCCTGCAACGAGCAATGGGTACCAAGTTGCACTTCAGTACGGCTTTTCACCCGCAGACCGATGGACAATCAGAGCGGGTGATACAAATTGTGGAGGACATGCTTCGAGCATGCGTTTTGGACTTGGGCGAAGGGTGGGCACGGTGTTTGCCCCTAGTGGAATTTGCCTACAATAACAGTTACCAGGCCAGCATTCAGATGGCACCCTACGAGGCCCTGTACGGGCGCCGCTGTCGGTCTCCAATATGCTGGGACGACTTGGGTGAGCGTAAGTTTCTGGGCCCAGATTTGGTGGAGGAGACCGAAGCAAAGGTGCGATTGATTAGGCAAAGGCTACTGACCGCCCAGAGCAGACAGAAAAGCTACGCGGACAACAGACGCCGAGACTTAGAGTTCATGGTGGGTGAGCATGTGTTACTCCGAGTTTCGCCCTCCAAGGTTTCGGCATAAAGGGAAAGGAAGCCCAAGGTACGTGGTACCGTTCGAAAATCTAGAACGCGTAGGAC
>CM054930.1:18474801-18631249 GCA_029168755.2 Tillandsia fasciculata
TTACTGATGCATTCCTTCTCCCATCTTTGTCGAGTCCGTCTGTAGAAAGAAGAGGCATATTAGGGATAGCATTTTATCAGTTGCTTATTTATCTGCACCCCCCTTTCTTTTCCTTCCCTTTTTGCCTCTGATCACCTGGTGGGCATATCTGAGCTGAGGCTTTACCCACTAGGGGAGGCTACTGTTTATAGTAGTACTTACCCCCATTGTCTTTCTTGTTTCTTTTTCCTCCCCTTGTTTTGCAGAGTCCTCTGTGGGAGTTGCTGGGCCGTCAGCAACTGATCGAGGTAAGCGAGATTGCGGACTAGATAGAGAGCCACCGAGGGTGTAGCTGGAGATTTTTGGTCACCAGGACTTCTCAGACAGTTTTATTGTATTTCCTTTTTGGGTCTGGCTTCTGCCAGCTGTTTGTATTTTAGTTGTGAGCTGGGAGAGACATCTGTATTTTATTTTACTGTTGTACCTTTTACTTTCCGCATCTGTCTGAGATACAGTAGTTTTAGTTTAGCTCTGATTATTATGCTCTTTTATTATTATTTCTTATCTGAGCAGGTTACCGACGCTTCGTGTATGTGGGAAATACCGCATGCACGGCGGATCTGTAGACGGGCCCGGGTTCTGGTTTACAAGGGGCGTGACATTAGGTCTGAAAACAATTGTTATGTAGTTCCTACTAAATTTCTGAAAAATGTAACCTAGCATCTTTGAAAAATGAAACACTTTGGCATGAAAGGCTAGGTCACATAAACTTTAAGGAACTTGCTAGAATTTCGAACAAAGATGTGGTCAAGGGGGTTCCTAAACTTTCTTTTGAACAAAACCTTGTGTGTGGCGGTTGCCAAAAGGGAAAACAGTCTAGGACTGCACACAAGAACTTGAACCACATAGGTACAAAACGGCCTTTGGAACTTTTGCATATGGACTTAATGGGGCCAACTCGTCAACCATCTCTTGGGAGGTAAATGGTATATTTTCTTATTGGTTGATGATTTTTCTAGATATACTTGGGTAGCATTTTTAAAAGAAAAAGCTGATACTTTGATTCTTTTCTCGAAATCTGCAATCGTATTATGATTGAAAAGAATGAAGGATTACTCGAGTTAGGAGTGATAGAGGTGGGGAATTCATAAATTCCAAATTCATTGATTTTTGCACTTCTAACGGCATTAAACATGAATTCTCCGCACCTTACACACCTCAACAAAATGGTGTAGTCGAGCGCAAAAACAGGGTCGTACAGGAAATGGCACGTGTTATGCTTCACAGCCGGAACTTACCTTTATATTTTTGGGCTGAAGCGGTGAACACTGCTGTTTATGTTATTAATCGAGTGTATTTGCGCCCGGGGACTTGAATACACCATATGAACTTTGGTTTTGTAGAAAACCTAACATCAAATATTTTCGTATCTTTGGGAGTCGGTGTTTTATTTTACGTGATCGCGAGAATCTTGGAAAATTTGACTCTCGAAGTGACGAAGGGATTTTCTTAGGTTATTCTACAAACAGCAGAGCATATCGAGTTTTTAACTTAGAATCTAAGACGATCGTAGAATCGATAAATGTTAAGGTAGATGAAGCTTTTCACTTTGAATCTGAAAAATCTACCCTCGATATCTCTCTTGATGATGATACACCTGCTAATGCATCTTCTTCTAACAATTCTTTCGATAATAATGATGCATCTAACGGTTCTTCAAGCTTATCTGATGTGCAGGAATCATCTCGTGTACCTCCGCCTACTCCTCTACCTCAAACGTTACGCATCTCCAAGGATCACCCTGAATCGAACATCATTGGAGATCCACAAGAAGGAGTTAGAACACGGAGACAATTGGTTTGCGGATTTGCATGCTATGTATCTCAAATCGAACCAAAGAATGTTGATGAAGCTCTCCAAGATGACTACTGGATTAAAGCAATGCAGGAAGAGCTCCATCAATTCGAGCGAAACAAAGTCTGGGAATTAACGAAGCCTCCGAAGCAACACAATGTGATAGGTACCAAATGGATCTTCAAGAACAAGAAAAATGAAGAAGGTACTATCATCAGGAACAAAGCAAGGTTAGTTGCTCAAGGCTACTCTCAAGTAGAAGGTATAGACTTTGATGAAACTTTCGCCCCTGTAGCTAGACTCGAGTCCATTCGTATCTTATTTGCGATTGCTTGTCATTTTAAAATCAATTATTTCAAATGGACGTTAAGAGCGCCTTTTTAAATGGGTTTTTAAATGAGGAAGTTTATGTGGCTCAACCGAAAGGTTTTGTGGATCATAAACTACCTAACCATGTTTTTCGTCTGAAAAAGGCTCTTTACGGTCTGAAACAAGCACCGCGAGCATGGTACGAAAGGTTGACAAAGCACCTTTTGGAAAAGGGCTACACTCGAGGGGGAGCTGACAGGACTCTCTTTGTGAAGCATTATCAAAACAATTTCATAGTTGCACAAATCTATGTCGATGACATTGTATTTGGAGCAACAAGAGATAATGATGCTTCTAAATTCGCGGAGACCATGGAAAGCGAATTTGAGATGTCCATGATGGGCGAATTGACTTATTTTCTTGGATTACAAGTTAAACAAAACGATGAAGGAATTCACTTGTGTCAATCCAAGTATGCACTGGAGTTGGTCAAAAAGTTTGATCTAGAAAATTCTAAGGATTTTCCGACTCCAATGGGAACTAGCCATAAGGGACTTGGAAGTGAATCACATAGTGAGAATGTAGACGAGAAACTGTATCGCAGTATGATTGGAAGTCTACTATATCTCACGGCTAGTCGCCCGGATATATCCTTCAGTGTTGGGATTTGTGCGAGATATCAATCAGCACCGAAGGAGGTTCACCTGAAAGCGGTGAAACGGATCATCCGGTATATCAAAGGTACAATCAATTTCGGAATTTGGTATCCTATGGGAACAAGTTTGGATATTGTTGGATACTCAGATGCCGATTGGGCTGGATCGGTGGATGATCGGAAAAGCACGAGTGGTGCATGCTTCTATCTTGGCCATTGCCTTGTTGCATGGCACAGTAAAAAGCAGAATTGCATAGCACTCTCGACTGCCGAAGCGGAGTACATTTCTGCAGGAAGTTGTTCAACCCAATTGATTTGGATGAAAAGCGTGTTGAGCGATTTCCGGATTTCAGCAACTTCGGTAACCATTTTATGTGACAACACTAGTGCTATTAACATTTCTAAAAACCCTGTGTTGCACTCTAGAACAAAACATATTGAACTTAGATATCATTTTCTTAGAGAGCTAGTTGAATCAAATATTCTTCAACTGTCATATATTTCAACTGAGGATCAATTAGCTGATATCTTAACAAAACCTTTGGATCAAAAACGTTTTATTCACTTGCGTAAAGCAATTGGCATGCTTTCCTTGAAATAAACTCTTTTTGAAACCTTTGCTTAGGTTAGGTTTTGTTTTTGTTTTGTTTTCTATCTATGTTTTTACATAGGACATTAATTGAGCATAAATCATAATTGACTTTAATTGCATCCTTTTATGCATTTAGAAATTTATTATGCTTTTGATATCATAATATTTCAATGTTGCAATGATCATTTACGTTAATTAAACATCTTTTAAGTGATCAAAGTCAATTTCTCTCTCAATGATCTCTTGGTATAGTCATTATCATATTTGATTGCTTAGTCGAGTATGAATGCGAGATCAATTTTGGTTGAATACCTTATATATTAAATAATTGATAGCCAATTGAGGGGGAGTCAATGAAATGTAAATGCTCAAAAGATGTGGAAAGAGTTACATCCCAATGAGGAGTGTGAAAACTACCACCACATGGAGAAAATGAAAGAAAGAAAAAGATACTCCATGAATGCAAAGCAAATTTTTGTTTTAAAAATGTTGATGAAATGCATATTGAAATACTTGACTCAGTCATATTTCATGGTTGGTATAAGGTGGGATTTTTGATAAAAGATGCTCAAAGAGCCACTCCTTCAACAGATTGTCTAGATATATTATCTAACTTATCTGGGATTTCAAACATCTATTGATCTTGGTATTTCATTTTCTTTACCAAAATTGATGATTTGATAAAGGCATTACGCATAAGATCAGGATAGATGTAATTGAAGTTGTTCAACTTTAAGTGTTTTAATTTCGTAAATTTTCGTTTCATTTTTGAGTATTTTTGATAGATTTTGTATAATCTATTTCTTGTTGTATGAAACGATGATTTTGTTTAAAGTTGACATGGTAAAGTGCTTACATACTTTTTCTGGATTTTATGGAATTTTTCTAAATTTTTCTGGAGAAAAAGTTGAAGCCGATCCGGATCGGGATAAGTGATCCGGATCCCGAACGCAGGATTCTTCCTGCGGGTAGCCGATCCGGATCACATTCTCGATCCGATCCGGATCACGGCTAGGGTTTATAAGAACAAAGAGATTTGATTTCTTTTACCCTAATCTTTTGTTTCCAAGCTTCTAGAGTTTCTCTCTCTAGATTTCTTGCATCTTGGAGCTTCCAAACTCAAAGTTCTTCGGATTCAAGTAAGTTTTATTGATCAAATCTCGGTTTTTCACAGTTTTTATATGTTTTCATCAAACGTGAGTTGAAATCATGGATCTTTTTCGTTTGTGAATGGTTTTTGATCAAATTTCTTTTGAAATAAGAACTCTGGGTCGATTAGTTTTGCTTTTATGCTGGGTTTTCTCAAGATAAACGAGTTTTTAGGCTTCGATTTCTAAAAATTCTGTTTTAGGGCATAAAAGAGGAATTTTTGAAAATCATGGATTGATCTATTTTTAAAATTCTTTTTGCAAAACTAATTTGATTCTTAGCTTCTCTACATGATTATGATTGTCTAGGTACAATTTTTCAAATTTTTCAAAATTGACGATTTTTCATGTGTTCTTGAGTTGGTCTTCACAGGATTTCAAATTTCTTAAAAGCACACAGCAATGGTGATCACATGGATCATTTTCCTACTTGCTGCCATGGTCCATGTTAAGGACTGCAAAGCCTAAGAAGGCTAAAAGGACTAAGAAGAGCTCAGAATGATTCCGATACAGAATCAGAGACGGATTCAATTGACTGGGATAACCTCAAGATTGAGGAAGATGTCCCATTGTCTCCAAAGGAAAAGCACCTGCTGAAGCTTCAAAGACAAAGCCTCCTCCTACTGCAGCTGAAAAGGAAAAGCCCCAATGGAACCTACTTCAATTGGAACAAGAATGAAAACTGGTGCAAGAAAAAGAGGCAGTGCTCGGGGCATTTCAATTAACGAACCAATTGCTAGCCAGCCTCCAACAGGAATTCATCAGCTCCACAAGAATCAAAGATTTTGAGAAAAGAGAATGCATTGGTGAGAGACATGTCAATGTCAACAATGAGGAACGATCTGCAGAGTTTGGGACTTCTGTTTGATCAAGTTGGTCTTGGTCCAATTTGCAATTTCCTGAATCAACTGGGTATTGTCCACACTCAGTTCGGATGTTTTATCAGAATGCTGCAAGTCTACTTGATCATGATGACGGACGTCGAGAATTTCATACTTTGGTTAAAGGTATCAAAATCAAAGTCACTCCCCAACTGATTGGAGAGGTGCTCAGTATGAAAGCCAGATCAGATGGACTCCATTACCTAAAGACTCAAAGCTTCAACGACAACTCCTGGAGAATTGTAGTCAATGGAATTTGTCTTCCGGATACTCTGTCTACCGGAAATTCTGTATTCTCCAAAGAGCTTCGAAAAGAGTATAAGTATATCAACTTCATTGTCTGCTACAACATTCTTCCCAACATGAATACAAAGGTTCTTCGATGGGATAGGATGTTATTTCTTTATCTTCTTGGGAACCCGTCGCAGCAATGGGAGCAAACTTGAACATTCCTTATCTCATTTGGAATAGGATGACGCGGTATGTTGAACACTCTCACCCCACAGAGAGACTACCATACCAATGATATCATGCGCATCCTTAGGAAGTTTAAAGTGGATACAAGCGCGAGCTCTTACATGTATAGTTTGGGGACAATTAATGAGACAACTATTGTAAATCTCTTCGACAAAGCAAGATGATCCTCCATCTCCTCCAATCCGACAACGAGCTCGACCCCAAGCAACTTCTTCTACAGCCCCTGTTCCTCCATCACAGCAGGCACCTCCATCCACCTCTGATGATGATGCCTCTGTCAGCTCTATCTTTAAAGAACAACAGCGACTCTCCAATGAACAAGAACGCATGTCTGCTGAGTTCACTGAAATGAAAGGAGAGATTCAAGTTTGAAAAAGGAGCTGGAAATCATCACAGCTTCACAGATCACTTTGACTAAGTCAGTCTCTTCAATGAAGAAACTAGTGAAGAAGATGTTTGCTAAAATGGGATGCACAACATCTGATGACTCCGACTCTCAGGAATAAATTTTCTGTTCTAACTTTCTTTTGCTCTTGCAGGTTTTTCATTTTGTTTATCTTTTAACTCCCTTTTGTTTGTATTATTGGCTTATTTGTGACAAAAAGGGGAGAGAGTTTAGAGAGAACTTGAACAATGATGAACAATGATGATGAGAGAACTTGAACAATGATGAACAATGATGATGTGAAAATGTGTGAATGTGTGAACATTAAGGTAAGTATGATCTCAACTCAACTTTGGTTTTATTTGTGATTGTTGCATGCCCCTACTAACTATTTGACTAACTATTTGGGCATGTAATATGACTAACAAGTTGATGTTGGACTAACATTTGTGACATTTGGTTTTTGAATGCTTAGAAGATATGTTGGTTTTTAACTATGATTCTCTTACATATCTGAATTCTTCAAATGTCATGATGAGAATAAACTCTATCTCTGTACTTGGTTTTGTATGTTTCAATTCTTGAGGTATCTAACGATTTTGTTTGTCAAGAATGATTTCTTTTGCAGAGATTACAGATGTCTAAGTCTAGAGTCTGTTTTAGGAGTTTATCTCATGTATTTAATTTTTGGATCTCCATTGTAAATTTTTGTTGTATGGTGATAGCAACAAAAATATCTTTTTGAATTTTCTTTTGTGGATTTGTGTTTTGTCACGAAACCGCCAAAGGGGGAGATTGTTACGGAATTTGAGTTGGCGTATTTCGTGAAAGTATTAAGTCTTGAAGATTGAAGATGAAAGAACTTTGGATCATATACCTCAATCTCAAGAAAGAAGAATTCAAAAGGATCAGGTATGTTTAACTAAAGATTTTTGGTGATCCGAATACTTCTTATAGTGTAGAAACACCTGGAAGAATGTTTTAATTGCATAAACATCAAAAACTGGACATGGGACATGTTCAGGATCCGGATCGTGCTCGGCAATCCGGATCCCGAAGGGTGTTTGTTCATACACTGTTTCAATCCGGATCGCAGCATTTCTGATCCGGATCCCGAACACTGGTTTTACCTTTTGCTTGCACGATCCGGATCAGGATTTGCAATCCGGATCCCGAACGTGATGTTTGGTGAAACTGTATGAACGATCCGGATCGGGGACTACGATCCGGATCCCGAACAGCATTTTTCTGGAAATCGTCTTTCTTGCTTCTGCAATCCGGATCGTCCAATTCCAATCCGGATCGCCGTCGGTAAAATCTCCAGAAAAGGCAGTTTTTGATCCTTATCTTCTTCCAATGGTTTCTAACCTATAAATAGGCCCTTTATTCATTTCTAGGGCATCCGCAAATAAAAAAAAAAGATAGCCGAAAAGGAAAAATCCACATATAGAGAAGAAAGGAAATCAATAGATTTATTCTATGTTTCTTCATCTATATTGATTGATTTGATTCTAGGTTTTCCATACTCACATTTTGAGTAGAATCAAATCAATGAATACTTAGATGGTATTTCCGATCTATTTCTAATCTAAGTATTCGGCGGATCATCACCACCCAAAACAAACAACGATTTACCCCAAATCGGCGCGTGGACTCGCGTGGCCTTGTGGATTCAAGGTGCAACCGCTCTCGTGGATTCGGAGCGAGGTACGTTCGTGGATTCGAAGCGTGCTACTGGGTGAAGACCGTGGATTCGGTCGGACATCGTGGACTCGACGTTGGACGCTGTGGACTCAGCGTTGGGCGCGGATCGTGGATTCGAGAAGCGTCGTGGAGCGAGCGGGAAGATCTACTAGGAGCGTATGGTAAAAGGTTGAGTCGTCTGTGAGTACGTTATATCACCTTGTACGTGTGTTAATTCTAGTGGATTTCGCCGTGTTATCGGTCCCGTGGTTTTTTACTCCGGTTTGGAGTTTTTCCACGTAAAAATCTTGCGTGTTATTTTATTTTTCCGCATTGGGTTTTATTGCGCAATGATTTTGTGAGTGTTTATTGTTTACACCTATTCACCCCCCTCTAGGTGTTTTTTCCCCTATTTAGATCCAATTACTTATAACCCAACAGGTTTTTCTTCCAATGGGGTGGCCGACCACCCAAGCATCCAAGGTCGCAGCAAGGAGCCAGGAGCACGCCGACGAGAGGACAAAAGGAGGGGGACTGGCCTTGCGTCATTTGCGAGGAGCATGTCAAGTGATCGATTGTTCGAGAAGGCACGACCATTGTTTTCGTGGTGGCAAGCCGGGGCACTTCCGCTCTAACTGCCCCGGAACTCGGGACCAGCATCTTCAGCAACTTCTACACCTATGCCGCAATGCCAGGGCCGGGGGGAATCTCCTTCGGTTTCGGCTGGATGCTCTTCAGCATCTCGATGCGAGGAGGGGGGGCGCCGTCGCAGTCCGGTGAGAGAGTTTATTCGATGGCTCAGCAGGGGACAGAACCCCGGAGGACGTTGTAATGTACCAGATTCTGGTATATAAATAGAAATAAATAATAATGGTATGAAATACTAATTTTATTGAATTTAGAGAAGTAAAGGATGATCTGGAAGTGAATTGGGCCGAAATCGGATTAAAAAGGAGGCTTCTAGAATCTTATATGAGAAAGTGGGCCTAAATTTTTAGCAGAAAATTTATAGTATTAGAAAATTCTGAGAAAATTCTGGGAGCTCCGTAATTATGTTTTATGGCCACAGTAAAAATTTCGCGTTGATCGGACACCGGGATAGTGAGAACGGGGTCCGCCAACGATTCCGAATACAGCGAGGTTTTGGCGACCCAGAAATAGTCCAAACTGAAAATTTAAAGTACCATGAGGTAAATCAAGTTAAACTATGGCTGCCTGTTAAATTTGAACGAAAATGGACGAGAAATGGGCGAAAACGGACGAAAACAGGCAAAACCGGGCTTGGGCCCAACTGTAGGGCGCCCGAAAGTTGGTTCTAGGCGCCCGAAAAGTACTGTAGCGGGCCGGATTTTTGGGCTGCAGTGAACCGGGCTGCACTATAGCGAACCCGGTTCAATGTAGCAGCCCGGTTCGGGCTCGAGCGAGCGCCCGAAAGTTAATGTAGCGCGCCCGAATCGCGAGATGGCACGGATCCCGAGGCAGTTGGCGCGGATCCCGAGACAGTTGGCACGGATCCTAAGGCAGTGGCACAGATCCTGGGCAAGGGCCCGAATCCCGAGGCATGGCAAGCGCACGGCGTGCTGGGGCGCGCGGCTCGAGGCGTGCGGGGTAGGTGGGGGACACCACGTGGCGTCTCCCTATTGGACGCACTGGCCGAGGGCACTGGCGCGCGTCGGGAAGGAGCGCGGGCCCTGGCGCGGTGTCAGCGGGGGAGGCCACGTGTCAGCCTCCGGTTCGCGGGTCAGCGCGACACGACGCGCGACGCGACGCAATGCTGTGGCCGCATTGACGCGCGGGTGCAAGTGCGGTCCACGTGGCAGCCGTTGATTGGCTGCCGCTGGTCCGTGGTCGCGGTGCACGGGTTCAGGGACATGTGTCGCCCCCTGATTGGCCGAACGTGGATGATGTGGAGCCTTGCTGGCATGGCGTGGACGCGTGGACCGCGGGGCGGAGTTACTGTAGCCGCCCGAAACCGCGATTCGGGCGTCCGAATCAGGTTTTTCGGCCTATAAGGGCCCGTTTGCTCCCATTTCTTCCCCTTTTCCCCTTTTTGCTCCAAACCGTTCGTACCAGGGGAGGGAAGGGGTGATTCCGTGGGGGGCTTTGGGGTATCGCGAGCACGCTGATGACCCCATGGAGCGCGCGCAAGGTGTTCCAAGGAGCCGAATGGTTGCGTGTACACGCGTTGCATGGCGCGATGGTGTCGAGGTAGGTCCCGTGTGTGATTTTGGGGGTGTTTTGGCACAGTTTTGAGTTTTTCCTTTTGGATTTTTTATTTGACCCCATGCCCTTGTGCATGTTAGGGATCAAGTTCTACTGTGCCATTTTACTACACGAAGTGCCGCCGGGCGTATCGAGGTGCATCATTTTGCGTGCAAGCTTGAGGAAGACATGCATCGTTTTGCGTGCGGACTCGACGAACGTGCACCGTTTTGCGTGCAGATTCGAAGAACGTGCACAATTTTGCGTGCAACCTTAAAAGGAAAATGTGCACCATTTTGCGTGCAAACCCGAGGTACGTGCACCGTTTTGCGTTCAGATTGAGTTGTCGTTTTGTGTGCAGTCTCTGATATTGTGCACCGTTTTTTGTGTAGGGTTAGAAAAGCATGCACCGTTTTGCGTGCAACATTAAAGAAGGAACGTGCACCGTTTTGCTTGCAAATTTGAGGTACGTACACCGTTTTTGCGTGCAGGTTGAGTTATTGTGCACCGTTTTGCATGCACCGTCTTGTGTGCAACCTGGATGAACGTGCACCGTTTTGCGTACAATTTCTAACGATGTGCGTCGTTTTGTGTGCAGGTTCGGAGGTCATGCACCGTTTTGCATGCAAGCTCGAGAAAATTGGAACAGTCGCTCGGAGACCAATTACAAGTGTCTACAAGCAATTGGGTACACCACAAGGTGGGGGATTCTGCCGAAATTGGGTGACCTCTCCCCTTGCTCCATTGCTTTTGGATCTAGAAGCATGATAGTAGCCTGTTAGAGGCGTTAGGGAATCATGATAGTAATTGCATGCGTAGAGGATAGATATTATTTTATGATGGATATGAAAATAATTGCATGCGTAAAAGTAAACAATCATTTATTATTGTGATCATGTTAGGGTGTAACCCTAGGAACCATGAGAAAGCATAAGGGAAAAGAAATGTTATGATGGTAGTGAGACCTAGGAGAAAACCTAGATTTAGGTTTAACGAGTGGCATGATGACCTAGGAGTTAAACCTAGATGGACGAGTGACATTATCTTAGGGAATAACCTAAGGTTGAGAATAGAGTATTTAACATAGAGTCAGGAAACTCTAGGTTAAACAGGATATGGAACTTAGGTAAAGAACCTAAGGTGAACTAGTGGAGTTAAACCCTAGTGATGAAATAGAGTTAGTGCAACTCTAAGTTAAACATGGAACAGGAAAATAGAGTTAGTATAACTCTAGGTGTGGTGGCCCAGTTTCCCATGCAGCTTTTCTGGTGAATCCCTTGTTTAGAACACCTATTGTTGGTGTGTCTGGCCCATTGTGCGTCAAGGTGATGCTACAGATGGATCCTGTGAGATATCTACAGCTGTGTTGGCCTTCGGCTGTGTTTGCCGAAATTTAGAAAAGGATTTTGGCCAAACAGAGGTTGGATATGGATTCAGCGCGGAAAAACGCTTGAAAACGGCTATTTGCTTGTTAAATTCTGAGTCCGGATGCCCAAAAACGGACTCCCGGAAGTTTACGGTGAATTTCGGTGCATGGGAGGGGCCGTGGACCGCCGGCTGCCACGTGGCAGCCCATGATTGGCCGGTCTGCAGCGCGCGGTCCACAGAGGGCCGCGGCTGGGTGCACGGACCCGGCGCATGACACGTGGCGCCGCCTGATTGGCAGGCCTTTGGTGCGCGGTCCACGGAATCCGGACCGGCTGGTGCATTGTTTGAGCGCCGGTGCAGGATTACTGTGCGGGACCCACGTTTCGGCCTCCGATTGGCGGGCGCTGGGGGATCGGTCCACGGAGTTCCCCGTGCGGGTGCATAGACCCGGCGCAGGGACACGTGGCGGCAGCTGAGTGGCGGGCTCAGTTCGCGCGGTGCACGGGGTGCGTGGGGACCCGCCTCGGGACAGAGGGCGCACAGGGGGGCGCTGACGCGGCTGTCGGCCGCACTCGAGTGCGCCACGCGTCGCAACGCGAGTGGTCGCCGTACTCGAGTGCGCCACGCGTCGGCACGCGGTTGGTGGTCCGTACCTACCCCGCTGACCGCGGGAGGGCCACGTGGCGCGCAGCGAAGACCCCCGCACCGCTGTTTCCTGTTATGGGGTGACGTGGCGTCACCAGGAACTTTCGGGTGCGTCGGACGGGATTGGTCCGACCGGATTTTCGGGCGCAATGCGCCCGGAAACTGCGCCCGAAAACCCGGCCCACTCAGCCTTTGGGCTGTGCCTATAAATAGGCTTCCTGGGCCCTTTTGCTCACTTTTTCCTCTCCTTTTCACTGTGAGGTCTTCAGAGAAGTTCTTCCCCTCGCAGAGCTCCATCCATCTGCAGATTTTGGGACTTTTTGGGGGCACGCTTTTCGAGATTCTCATTTTCTTGGCGCGGCGCGACGCTCGTTCTTCGGTGTTTCTTCCGTCGCTCTTCGGTGTACGAGCTCCCCCGACCTACTCCGACCATCTTTTCGAGCGATTTCTTCGCCGCTGGATTCGTGACAGGTGAGGCTACGATTTTGGGTTTCACAGACATTTCCAGATTTCGCGTTTTTCGAGGTGTTTTCTCGTGCTCATTGGGACCCTTTTTCTGTGAGCTTTTGGTGAGGACAGCGGCTTCCTTTGAGGATATCTTCGCGCACAGATCTCGGATCAGGACGTGCTTATAGACTTTTTTTCATCTACTCGACGCAGGGATCATCGTGGTATTTTTTTGGGGATTTTATGAGATCTTCCCGGAGGTATATATTTTCCTTTTCATCTGTGCAAGATTTTACAGTTATGTGGATGTATGTTTTCGCGCGCCCGTGTTGTGGAATTTATATCTTGGCCTACGGAACTCCGATTTGGGCGTGCAGGTACTTGTTTCGAAGCTATCGACGCGAGGAACGCCGGGGTATTTTTGTTGGTATTTACTGAGCACTATCTACAGGTGAAATTTCAGCATCTTTACAGCTGAAATCCAGCATGTGATATTTGGACAGATTTTGGGAGATTTGTGTATAACTGTAGCCTATATTGTACCCAGGTGGGATTTTGGACTGTATTGAGCGTACTGGACAGTGAGTTGCTGTGGATTTGGTATTTTCAGCTGTAAGATTTGGACAGATCAGCGCATCAGGTGGGTGACCTCTTTTTCAAGATCAGCGGACTGTGTACTAATTCTAGCTTTAGGGACTTGCATATTTTAATGTTTGATGTCCAGCATGCTAGAATGTGTGAATTGATATTCTTGTTGTAGTTTGATGATCATGTGATTATTTTCTCCCCTCAGCTGTTGATTATTATTATCTTGCTCCCTACAAGCTGTTAATTATTGTTTATCTTGGAACTTGACCTAGCACCACTGCCATATGATGCATGTTCAGCCAGACTGTAGAAAACCTCAACTTGGGCTAGGTTTTTATTGCTCTAGACATTCCCACTGCACTATTCTTTTATCACTCTGGACTTAGAGTTTTACTCGCCCAAGTAGTGGGCCGAGAGGTCGGATTATTGTGGGATGCATTTACACTCGTGTCAGGGGACCGAGTGGAGTTGTTAGCAGTCTGTAGACCAGATTTCTTTGGGAGAGTGACTTTGGTGTTAGATCTGGGATCTTGGGAGCCATTTGAGTGATAGTGGGTCTCGGCTGTGCAGTTTTCCAGCCTGTGGGTGAGACAGTGTTCCTTTGGTTACAGCCGATCTTGTTGATCGAGGATTTGGATTATAGCCTGCATGAGCCACATTTGAGCTCGACAGAGATACGCGGATACTTTCCTCGGTGGGGTCGCTCCCCTCGAGAGCCACTCCGGAGTTGGGCCTGTTCTTCTATCGCGACTTGTCGACGCAGTGTTCCCTCTGGCTGGGCCAGTTAGTGGCAGTCACGGACACAGTCCCTCTGGCTGGGCCAGTTAGTGGCAGTCATGGACGTCCTACGTAAGTCCGGTCCCCCGGGACGTGACGGCAGTAGGTAGGCGCAGGTTTGACTGGACCCTATGCGGCAGTCAGTTGAGATTGAGTGATTTGAGTCGAGTGCTAGTTGTAGCATCATGTTTCTCCCTGTTCCACTGTTGAGCATCTAGATAGAGGCATAGTAGCTGTAGAGTTTACTTTACCAGCATTTTCCCTTTCCGCACTGCATTTATTACTTTTGCCTCTAGTAGACTTAGTGGGCAGACCGTCGGGCTTGTTGGCGGCACCCACTGAGAACTACTTGGGACGTAGTTCTCACACCCGTCGTGGTGTCTTTTCCCCAGGGACTTCTTCTTCTTCTGCACCAGTTCCTGCTGCACCTGTTGCTGACCCGACTGATCGAGGTAAGGGAGTCGCGAGATAGATCCCTACCAGTGTCGCCTGAGAGTAGATGTACCTCCCTACTTTTGAGAGTTCATGTCGAGTGACTTGTAGTGAGGATTGAGTTGTACTCTTCTTATTTTGAGAGATACTTGTATTTTGGGTGAGGTTTCTGCTTGTTTATTTTCTGAGAGTTGTATTTATTTTTCCCAGCTTTTACTTTTCAGCTCTGATATCTGTATAGTGTAGACTTCTTTTGCAGGTTAGTCGCTATGTCTATACGGGGCTTCCCGTATGGGCGGCGGATCTGTTGGTGAGCCCGGGTCGCAGTTTCGACCCGGGGCGTGACACTAGGATTCAGTGAGGAATCAGGAAAAGGGGACGTAATCCCAAGATTAAAGAATCAAACAAATATAACCCTAGAAAGCCGTAGAACGTCTGGGTAAATGGACAAATTATTTTAACTTCAATCTGAGTTAAATAAAGGAAAGGAAAAAATGAGAAATGGAGTTAATAAACTCTAAGTCGGATAAAATTGAAAGTGACTAGTGTCCTTGTGACATAGTGTAACTTTAAGGGAAATTGAGACATAGGGTTGTGAATTGAGAACAAGTAAAGAAAAGTTTAAAAAGGGGATAAGGAGCTAAAGAAATTGCCAAGTGGCAAGACAAAGTGTAAATGTAAATGAACAAGAAGTTCAAATCTAAATTGGTGTTAGAGACACCCAAACTATCCTAGAGTAAAGAATTTAGGATAAAAGAGAAAAGCTTAAGAGAAAGCTAAAAGTGGCTTAATAAGCAAGATAAGCAAAATGCTTAAAAGAAAGAGAACATAAAGAGAATATAAATGACACATTCGAATTAGAGACTCGTCAAGTGGAGTAGGACTCCCTGGGCAGTAACCCGTCGGACAAGGTACTTTCGAAAGGCTAAAAGAGAAAAGTAAAAGAGAAGCATTGAGGCATAAATGCTTACGGGAGGGTTGATCATATGTCACTCCCGAGTAGATGAGTGCCAGGGTGCTTTAAACTCATCTGAAACTAAAGTGTAAAGAAAATGCTTAATGAGCAAAGAAGCTAAAAGGCTTGATTGAACAAAAGAAGGTGATGCTTAAAGAAAGATAAAAAGGAAAAATAAAGTACATTGGGCCGAGCACTACGGGAGGCGGTGCTACAACATGTTCTTGTTTGATTGGGGTTGTAGGCATTCATCTTTTGGAACCCTCGGACCCGTTAAATATAAGCTGTAAAAGAAAAGATCTAAATGGCTAATAGGAGGGTTGAGCATATGTCACTCCCAAGTGAATTAAAAAATTAAAGCCAAGTTGCCAACGAGAGGGTTGAGCATATTTCACTCCGGAGGGAAGTGTGTGAGCAAGACTCAGCTTCTCAAAGGAAAGGCAAGGTAAAGAGCTAAAGGTAAAAGAAAAGAAAGAAAAGATAAAGATAAAATGGGCGTACCTTCGGGGGTGAAACGTAGCCCTTGTTGGAGTTATGGGCAGTGTCCCTCTCCCGGGCAGTGACCCGTCTGGCACGTTTCTCCCGTAGGACGGGGTAACACTTGCGGGTGTTATCGGCAATCTTAGAAATCTTATCTTGTGGTAGCATGACTACCGGGCTGGGGCCCATTGGATAAGAATCTCTGAGGGTTAACTTTAACTAAAGCACCAGAATGTAAAGAATAAAGAGAAAAATAGAGTGGCCAAGGTAGCCAGGTTAGTTTAACCCTGTATACAGCGGCATAGTGGCCGAGTGGGTGCATAGTAGCCTAGTATGGCTGGACAGTGTAGTGTTGGGTCGATGAGTATACACAGATAGTGTTGTGACCCATTATATGCAGGAAAAATACTTGAAAATGGCTATTTACTTGTATTTTTCTGAGTCCGGACGCCCAAAAAGGGACACCCGAAAGTTTCTGTGCAAAATGGTGCAGGGGGGGGGGGGGGGGGGGCGTGGACCGGCCTAGGACACGTGGCGGGCTACGATTGGCCGGCGCACGGTGTCTGGTCCACGGAGTAATCGCGCTGGTGCACGGTGGACCGGCGGGGACGCGTGGCAACCGCCCATTGGCGGGGTCTGCGCTGCGCGATCCACGGGGCAGCACGGCTGGCGCATGGACCGGGGCGCGCCACGTGGCGGCCCCGGATTGGGCGACCCATGTGCGCGCAGTGCACCAACGGGCGCACAGCTGCGGTCGTATGCGCACGCGGGCGCAGGCGCGCGGGCGGCGCGCTATCGCGCCGGCTGGCGTGTTGGGCGGGGCGACGCCGCGCCACGTGGCGCCGAGCCAGCGGCTGGCGCCTAGTCGTGGGCGGGACGCGTGGCGGCGCCCGATTCGCGGGCGCCGCTGTCCGCTATTTTGCGTACACATATCGCACCCAGGTATTTTCTGGCGCGGGCTGGGTCGAGCTGTGGGCCGCATTGTGCGGGCCCGAAAAGTTTCGGGCGCCCGATTTTGGGGACACAGAGGTAATTACCTCAATTATTTTTTTGGGCTATAAATAACTCCACCTCTCTCTCTTTCTCTCCTTTTTTTGAGTTCTAGAGAGGGAATGAGAGGGAGAGCTCTACAGGTGAGTTATTCTTCTTGTAGTTTTTGATCTCGTGGTGGATCCCCAGGATTTTTGGAGGCCGCGGCATCGACGACTTCAGCATATTAGCGCAGAGCGACGTTCTTCCGTTGGTGGCCCATTATCGTCGCAGTTCTGTCCACGAGGTCCACAAAGCTACTCCGAAGGTATTTTTAGACTATTTTTGTGGTGTCGGTTTCACGAAAGGTAGGCCTTCGATTTCCGTGCTGATCACCTTGCTTTATTCTGAGTTCTTGGCACGGTTTACGAGGCATCTTTGAACCCCTTTATTGCTGGTGAATTTCTGGACAGCAGAGGCTTGTCGGATTTTTATCTCTGCGCTCAGTTATCGGATTTCGACATGTGAGGACTCGATCGACATCTACTCTTCGCGAGGATCGCCGTCGTATTTTTATTGGAATTTTTGGAGAACTCTTGAAAGGTGATAATTAAGCTTCTTTAGGACTGATTTGCTGCAGGCTTGTGTTTATGAGGGAGTTAACATACCGCAATGTTTTATTTTTATCTTGGCCTCAAGGTGTCGAATTGAGGAGTATAAATACTCGATTTGGGGCTACTCGTCGCGAGGATCTCAACGGTGATTTTTTTGAATTTTTCTGAGGACTGGATAGAGGTGAAATTCCTCATTTTCTGTGCTGGTTTTGGCTAACAGCAAGTGCTGTATTTGGAACTGCTACCGTTGATGCTATGTGTGGTACTTTTTGCAGTGATTCGCATATTTGGGTATCTTACGGAGAGTTGGGCAGAGAGGAGGTTATTACTGTTGTGGAGCGCGTATTTTCCAGGTGGGTTGCTTCGCCTCCAAAATTGATGGACTATTCATTAATTCTATCGTGTAGTAAATCATGCATGATTGTTAGATGTATTAGAAAGCATGTTAGTTATAGAAGGATGATCTCGTGTTGTTATCATGATCATGTTATTATATGCTTCCTATCTGTGTCAATTCATTTACCACTATTTGGAACTTGACCTAGCACCCTGTCATATGATGTATGTTCAACCAGACTAGTAGAAAACCCTCACTTGGGCTAGGTTTATTTATGCTCTAGACATCCACACTTCGTATTCTACTCCTGGACATAGTGTTTTCCTCGCCCGGGTAGTGGGCCGAGTGGTCGGGACCTATTTTAGTGTGGGATGCATGTTACACTCGTGCTTGGGGGGCAGAGTAGAGTCTGGTAGGTGTAGCTAGTCTTGTAGCTGTGTCGGGAGCCGTTTGGGTAAACGGTGGTCTCGGGCTGTCGTATTTCTCTATTTTATTTGTCGTCACTATGTTAGTGACAGTGGTATACTAGTGATAGCAGGACCTAGAACCCAGACTGTTTTTGGACAAATATAGTTTCTGTAAACGAATGTTTTCCTTCCAAACTTCGAGCGGGACGCCGGAGCTTGTTCTTGTTTGAAGGCAATAGTCCTTCGGGGTTTGAAAAATAAAACTTATTTGAACTGATTTTTATTAAAGAACTAAAATATATTAAATTGGGTTTCTCAGATTAAAATAGTTTTCAGTAATAACTGTTATCTTTTTATTACAACTTCCTCACCCGAGAGAGTTTGGGTGATCTGGGTTCTAGGGGTCGTTCCTTTTTTGGGACGAAAGCTATGGGGGTCGTACCTAGAACCTGTTCTTGTTTGATAGGATTGTAGGTGTTGGTCTCCCGAAACTTTCGGACCCTGGTTGGTGTCTTCCGCATGTTGTACCGAGGTTGTCGTGTTCCCGAACTGTAAGGGGGTCGGGAACTTCGATAGGCGGAGCCTGGAGTCTGTTCTTGTTTGATTGGGATTCTAGGCGCCGACCTATCGGGGTTTCCGAACCCTTATGGTGTCGGTCCTTTCTATGTTATCTGTGAGTTTGGTATTCGGTTGTGGGAGCCGTCGGGTTGACGGTGGTCCCGGCTGTGAGTATTTCCAGCCAGTGAGTTAGAGAGGTGATGTTAGTTACTGTCAATATTGTTGATCGCGGATTTGGACTATAGCCTGCATGAGCCATATTGAGCTCGACAGAGATGCGCTGATACTTTCCTCGGTGGGGTCGCGCCCCTCGAGTGCCACTCCGGAGCTGGGCCTGTTACTTTACTATCGCGACTTGTCGATGCTGTCCCCTGGCTGGGCCTTTTTTAGGCAGTCACGAACGTAGTCCCTCTGGCTAGGCCAGTTTTGGCAGTCACGTACGCCCTACGTAAGTCCAGTTCTCCGTGGATGTATTGGCAGTAGGTGGGCGCAGGTTTGACTGGACCCTATGTGGCAGTCACTGTGATTGGGTTGATTGAGTATACTGGGTTTGAGTCGATGCATCATTTTCATCTGTATCACCCTTTGAGCATAGTAGATAGAGGCATGGTAGTTGTAGAGTTATTTTCAGCTTTCCTTTCTTCAGTTTTCTGTTATCTTATGCCTCTAGTAGACTTAGTGGGCAGACCGTCGGGTTTGGTTGCGGTACCCACTGAGAACTACTGTGGGATGTAGTTCTCACACCCGCTGTGGTGTATTTTTCCCCAAAGACCCCTTCTCCAGTTCCTGTTGCTCCAGTTGCTGATCCTTCAGTCCGAGGGAGGGAGTCGCGAGCTAGTTCCCTACCCGTCTTTGGAGTATAGCGGTGCCCCCTTTTTTTGGAGATTTGTAGTACAGTCAGTAGATTAGTTTTATTTCCACTTTTGAGAGACTATTGTATTGTGAGGATCTGACTTGTACTGAGAGCCTGTACACTGATGTATCATTTCTATTTACCTCCCTGTAGAGTTCTGAATTTTTGTATAAGATGATTTTGTATATGATCGTATTTATTTCCAGTTGTACAGTGATTGGATTTTAGTTTTACAGTAGTTTTCTTTATAGCTCTGATATCTGTTTAGCTATAGTATCTTTTCTTGCAGGTTGGACGCTTCGCCTATGCGGGGTTTTGTATAGGCGGTGGATCTGTTGGTGAGCTCGGGTCGCAGTTTCGACCCCGGGGCGTGACATAAGGTGCCGCGCAAGTACCGTAGAGGGGTTAAAAGCTCCAAGGTGAGAGCAAGGAGAATCTGTTCGCTGGAGGTCTTTAGACCTTCTGGCGGGTGTTCTGTTTTGACTTACAGGGGTATTGTGGATTCATGAGGGGGGAAGTTTTGGATGCTCTGGTTATCGGTTTGCTTTCCTTTCAGTACTTTAGCATCTTTTATGTTTACATCTACCTCTTACTCTTCAGTCACTGACTTCCCACACTATGACAGGTTCAGTCAAGGGTGGGGTCCGGGACGACATTGAGGCCGCGACTCGAGGATCTTAGCCCGATTAGAGGCTGGTGACTTTTCCTTTACTTACGTATCGTTTACTTTTGGTTAGTTAGCTTACGTGCGTGTGATACTTGTTGTGTGGATGTTGGATTTGAACTGTGTTTTACTGTGGATGAATGTTTCCCTTACTAGTTGTTGTTTCGACCACTCCTTTCAAATCAAGTAAAAAGGATTGCAAAATTATTTAATAAAATTAGGGTGTCGTGTGGGCACCGTTTTAAAACCCGTAGATTTATCCTTTCAAAATGGGGTGGCCTTACCGGATATGGTGCATGTTGTTGTTTTCCTTCTTTTATCTTCTTGACTGGTGTGGTTAAAGTATAAATCGTGATTGTGACGCCGTACATATACAAAGGAGACTCTGTCCGTTTGTGGAGTGACTTTGTATGTGTGGCGGGTCTGGGCATGTGCCGGATGGTGGAGATGTTTCAAAAAAAATAATACACGTTTTTCCGCTTATTCTAAACCCCCGAGGTATGATAACGCCTAAAAAGGGAGACCTGGAAGTTTACCACGCATTATGGTGCATAGGGGAGCTGTGGACCGACGGGTGGGCCACATGGCGGCCTCGGATTGGCCAGCGCATGCAACGCGGACCACGGGAGCCGCGCGGGGGAGAGTGGACCAGGGAGGCGCCACGTGGTGGCCTCGGATTGGACGGCCCACGCGGTGCGGTCCACGCAGCGCACGTGGGCAGAGGGGCAGGTGCGGCGACGTGCGGGGGCAGGCGCGGGCTAGTGGGCGCCCGTATGCGGGGACCACGTAGCGCCCCGCGATTAGCGGGCGCCACCCGCCCCGCTGGGCTGGTCGGGCCACGCGGCAGCGCCCGGGTGGCCCGACGCCCATTGTCTCGTGTTCGGGACACGCGGCACATCCGGAGCGATCCGGGCGCTGCGCAGATCGAGGAACGACGCTCGCTACTCGGCGCCCGAAACATTCGGGCGCCCGAAAGTGTCCCCCAAACCCAGATTTTTGGGATTTTTGGGTTTTGCCTATAAATAGGCCTCTTCCCCCTCTCTTTTGGGATTTTTTGGGAGCTTTTCGTGTGGATTTTTTTTGACAGAGCTTTTTCTCTTTCAATCCTCTACCTTTCCAAGGATTTTGAGGATTTTTGGTGGTCGCGGCACCGACGGTTTCTGCGATTCGGCGCACTTCGCCGTTCCTCTTTTGGTGGCCTTTTACGTTGCATTTTAGTCCACGAGCTCTCCTGCACTACCCCGAGAGAGATTTTAGATGATTTTTGCGGCAATGATTTCATGACAAGTAGGCCTATATTTACAATATTTAGCACTTCCCTCTGTTTCGAGTTTTTATTAGGTTTTTCGAAGCATCTTTAGACTCCATTTTTCTGTGGCAATTTTTGGACAGCGGAGGACAGTTAATGGCTTTTCTTGGCCTATGGGTGTCAGAACGGAGAGTTTAAATACTCGATTTGCATCTACACTTCGCGAGGATCGTAGTGGTGATTTTTCTAGAATTTTTGGAGGACATTTCATAGGTGAAAAATGGCTGTTTTTGGGACTTGCGCAAACAGCATGATGCAGATTTTCTGGGACAAAGTTTTACACTGTGTTCGTCTTTTGTTATAGTTTCTACAGAGATTTTGGTGTTGCGCGAGGAAAGGGAAAGTTGATACTTTTCATCACGATCGAGGTGAGCATTTTCCTTTTTGACCCCGGAAAGAAATTGTGCTTGATTTCACATCTGCGCCTTTGTCGCGCGCCCGCTGATATTTTTGCACCGCATTGTTGGACAGCACCTCACTGTTTTACTCACCACCGTTGATCCGGGAGGAGTTTTTGGGAGATTTTGGATTCGTTGGTACCGTAGACACTGAGGGGACGCGCACGCCAAATTTTAGCCCGATCAGACTTCGAATCTGCGCGTTCCAGGTGGGTTGTTGTGCACCTCTTTTTACGACTTACTCACTAGGGCTATTAGGGTGATCCCCGACACATTGTATATTGTTACACCACCCCCTTTGTGGATCATGCATGGATGGATTATTTTGAATGTTGCTTAGCTTATCTATGTGAGACTACTACTTCATGAGTATATGGATACCATGTGGTTAGTTAGTGGTTATGACATATTGGCTTATTTTTATGTGTAATGACTCTTGACACTTTCATTCCCTGTTATTCGAAAACTATTGCATGCTTGTATGGACATCTAGATAGGCCACTTTTTATTCCTACACTATCATATTGGAACTTGACTTGGGAGAAAACATGCTTGTTCTTTTTCCTCTTTTTGGACATGGGCTTCATGTTGCTCGGGTTGTGAGTAGGGACTTGGGATAGTGTAGTCATGATTGTCGAGACTGGGAGGATTTCATCTGATTTTGGGACTTGTGGGGTGTTGCGGCGACCACGGATATTAGGCAGTCGACCGGATGCTTACTTTTGCATCAGATTGGGGGATCGGGATTCTTTAGTGGATGAATTTTTCCCACTTTGAGCATAATCGTGATTTAGCCCTACTGATTGAGATACTTGTGACATGGTTACTTTGCTCGTGTGGGTCGCTCCCCTCGGGTGCCACTCCGGAGTGTGAGGCAAGACCGGGCAGGTGCCGATCGGTTACTGGATCCTTAGGTTCAATGTTATATCGGTGATATGCGTTGGCTGGCATACCCGATGATGACGGCAGAGCAGGCAGTACCGGATTTTTACCGGTCCATTGGATTGGGTTTATTTCGGGAGATAATGTTTACTGATGCATATACATACTCATTTTATTCGGTACTGCATTAGAGGCATAGTAGTGGTAGTTTTTTCTTATCAACAATCTATTTAGCTTACCATGTTACTTTCCTTTTTGCCTCTAGTAGACTTAGTGGGTACGTCGATCTTGAGGATTTACCTACTGGGGGCTACTGGTTTTATCAGTGGTTCTCACTCCCATTGTTATTTTCTTTTCTTCTCCCCTTTGTTTTGCAGAGTCTTCTGCGGGAGCTGCTGGGTCGTCGGCGGTCGATCGAGGTAAGGGGATTGCTGAGTAGATAGATTTTCTACCTGACAGTGTGTACATAGCTAGACTTCTGGGTGTACCCATTTTTTCTCAGACTGATGTACTTTTATTTTGGGTCTGGCTGTAGCCAGTTGGTTGTTTTATTTTGGAGAGCTAGGAGAGACTATTATATTTATTACTGTTGTATTTTACTTTCAGTTCTAGTTTCAGTCTGAGATATTGTAGTTTTTAGTTCAGCTATGTACTTGTGCTCTTTTATTGCTTATCTTATATCTGAGCAGGTTTTCGACGCTTCATGTACACGAAAAATTCCGTGTGCATGGTGGATCCGTAGACGGGCCCGGGTCCTGGTTTACACCCGGGGCGTGACACTAAACTTTTCGTTGGAGATCCGATGACTTTCGTTGAGCGAGAATCGGATATCGGACCGTAAATCTGCAAAATCGCCGATTTATCAGCAACTCGGCATTAATCGCGCAATTTGAGAAATTGCAACGACTAATGTGTTGCTGTCTGATGTTCCCATCATAGTTCTGGAGAATCCAGCAGCCTTGGTTTATTGCTGGCGACTTCCGAAAACCCAAAAGGGGTTTTTTGGGGATATTTTACTAATTATGGCATCGGTCTAGCTTAGCGTTACACCTAGAAATGTGTTGTTGCTCGAACGTCTTCATTAAAGCGTTACGGGGCCGCACGTCAAGTTTCACTAGATTCGAAAATCCGTAGGCATTGATCGGATCAAAGTTGACCAATCGGTAGATTTTCGGTGATTTGCGAGAATCTAGAAAAGATCTAGGTTTAAGCTTTTGGTGTAGTGTAAGTTTGTGGTTTGGGTATGCGTGAGTCTGTCCCTGACCTGTGTTTATGATTCAGGTCTCTGCAGTCTGACTCCGGCCCACGAGCCTTCTGGTGGAGTCGTTGGTCCGCCTACACTCAGGTGGGTTTATCTTCGGTCCGGACTTTATCTTTTCGGCCCTCTAGGGTACCTTAATTTGTTGGACCCCTGTGTTTCATGTTAGCCCAGATTATATCCCTAAGCCTTTGCCTTTGATTGATTATGTCCAACTTATACTTATATTTATATTTTTAGTATATCTGTTGCATATGGACATTTGCCATGCCTGATTAGACATTAGGTAGCTATCAGATTATATATAGATATTCATCATGCTCTACTTATATCTGGGCATATGCCATGTGTATGATTAGCCATTCACATATTCAGATAGCTAGTACATCTTGCATTTAGTACTGCACAGGTTGAGGTATTTGCATCTCTATTGGGAGTTCCGTCTTAGTGCCTACTATTCGGTCTGTGGACCGTGAGCTTGGAGCATCAGCATCATCGTTGTCATGCACCTGCTATTCTCTCGCGTACACCAATGGTTTGGCCACCATCATGGTGTTCTTTACCAGTAGAAGGTCCGGTTGACCCGTGAGCTGCCCCTTTTGCGTATCACTGGGTACGGGGAGCCCTGCGGCTATGCTGATATGGAGAAACTCTCGGCTATATCAATAGTACGGGATTGCTGTCAGTTCGATTAGGTGGAATCCAGTATGATTGTGATTGATTCTGCAGTGATATCATCGCCTGAGGTCCAGCGACCAAAACGGTAGCATGTGGTTGGTTCTGCTTTAATATCTTCGCCTGAAGTCCAGTGACCAAAACGGCAACATATAGTTGGTTTTGCTTTGGTATCTTCGCCTGAGGTCCAGTGACCAAAATGGCAGCTTGTGGTTGGTTCTGCTTTGATATCTTAGCCTGAGGTCCAGCGACCAAAATGGCAGCATCGGTTGGGTACATGGGTTCATACCTTTGCTATATCTTTCATATATATCTGTTTTGCATACAGGCTTAATATCATGATTAGATCTTATTTCAGCATGCTTAGCCCCATATTGTTGTATCCATATATGCTTAGCCTTGTTACAATTATCTGATTGCTATACCTGCCTTACCTACTGATATTTTACGATCTGCTAATTATTATATGCCAGTAAGTACGAGTAGCTATTTCTCGGCCCGTCGTGCCCACTGGGATACACTTATGCTGTATCTCACACCCCCTGGGTGACCATTTTTCAGGTCGGTTGGGTGCTGGGATGTCGGGACGTGTTGGTGAGGCTGTTTGCGATAGTGCTGACCCTGATGATACTTATTTACTTTATCTTCCACATTTTAAGACTCTGTATTATCGTAAAATAAGTGTTGTAATAATTGTTATTAGTTAATGTGTAGTTAGATTACTCTAGTATTGGCTATAAGTGTTGTGCCGTGCATGTATAGAAAAGGCTCAGTCCAAGGGGATTGGGAATTTTCTATACATGTGGCGATCTGCTCATGCCCTAAATTGTTTTAAACTCTGATTTCAAAAAAAACAAAAAAACAAAAAAACAAAACAAAACAAAAAAAACAAAAAAAAAAAGCAAAAAAAAAAAAAAAAAACAAACCTGCTTTTCGAAACACGAGGCTTGACAGAACATTTCGGTTCTTTGGGACTGTTGCACAGAATAATAAAATGCAGATTTTGTGATTGTAACTTTTGCGGCGTTCGGCTTGTGTTACAGTTTTCGCAGAGATTTCAGCATTTCTCGAGGAAAGTAAAAGTTGAAGCTCTTCATCACGATCGAGGTGAGCATTTTTTCTTTTGGTCCTAGACAAAAATTATGCTCGGTTTAGCTTCTACGCCATTGCGACGCGCTCGCTGATTTTGCGTTGAACTGTTGGACAACACTTGAGTGTTTTGATTTTCATCGCCGAGCCGGGAGAAGTTTTTAGGAGTTCTTGGATTCGTTGGAACCGTGGGAGCCGAGGGAACGCGCACGCCAAGTTTCAGCCCGATCGAATTTCGGATCTGCGCGTTCCAAGTGGATTGTTGAGCACCTCTTTTTACTGCTTACTCACTAGCGCTATTAGAGTGTTTCACAACTGATTGAATATTGTTTCGCCACCCCATTGTAGATCATGCTTTAATGAATTATTCCGATTAATTCTTAGCCTATCTATGTGAGACTGGTATACTATGGTTATACAATATTATCATGTATTGTTAGCACTTAGCCTTCCATGTGTAGTTGGTTACTTGTTGTGACATTATGATCTATCCTATGCGAGATTACTTTAATGCTTTTCATTCTATCCTACATGAGAACAGAAGCATGTTTGTATGAACATCTATATAGGCCACCTTTTATCGCTATACTATCATATTGGGACTTAGGAGAAACCATAATTATTCCTTTTCTTTTTCTTTTTATTTAGACATGTGATTCATGTTGCTCGGGTTATGAGCAGGGGTTGGGATAGTGTTGTCGAGATTATCGAGTCTGGGAGGGTTTGCACCAGATTGAGAACTTATGGGGTGTTGCGGCAACCACAGATATTGGGCGGTTGGCCGGATGTCGATTTTTGTATCGGATTGGGGATCAGGGTTTTATTAGTGGACGGAGTTTTCCACTTTGAGTATGGTCATGACTAAGTCCTGCTATATGGAGATATGTTTGACGGATTACTTCCTCGTGAGGGTAGCACCCCTCGAGTGCCACTCCGGAGTGTGAGACAGTTACGAGTAGGTGCCGGTTAGTTACTGGGTTCTTGGGTTCGATATCACATCGGCATTACGCGTTGGTTGGGGGTTTTATACCGATCCATTCGATTGGGTTTATTTTGGCAGTTCTCATTCACTTATTTATGCATACAGTCGTTATTATTTTAGTACTGCATTAGAGACATAGTAGTGGTAGATTTCCTTATCAGCAGACTTTTCAGCTTACCACTTTACTTCCTTTTTCGCCTCTGGTAGACTTAGTGGGTACGTCGAAGTTTGAGGATTTATCCAATGAGGGCTACTGCTTTTACTAGTAGTTTTCACACCCGTTATTGCTCCCCCCTCCCTTTTCTTTCTTTTGTTTTGCAGATTCTTCTGCAGGAGCCGTTGGTCCTTCGGCGGCCGATCGAGATAAAGGGATCGCTGAGTAGATAGATCTCCTGCGAGATTGAGAGTTTGATTAGACTATTGTTGTACCCCTTTTACTCAGACTGATATACTTTTTTTGGGGGGTCTAGCTTTAGCCAGCAGATTGTATTCATTTTGGTGAGCTGGGAGGTATTATTGTATTTATTACAACTTTATTGCACTTTCAGTTTCAGTTTTAGTCTGAGATGGTATAATTTTTAGTTTCAGCTCTTTACTTGTGCTCTTTAATTGTTCATCTTATATCTGAGTAGGTTTTTAACGTTTCGTGCACGCGAGAAATTTCGAATGCACGGCGTATCTGTAGACGTATCTGGATTCTGGTTTACCTCCGGGGCGTGACAGCTGAGAACTTAGCCAATTTTTTACGTGGGGAATGCGCTAAAGGCGGTGAATGGTTCTGTGAAGGCGGTGAATGATTCACCGCCTTCAGTAGAAACACTGAAGGTGGTGAACGATTCACCGCCTTCAGGTCGTCCACGCCCAACTGCCGCCGAGCTGGCAAAAAAAAAGTTAGTTTTATAATAATAATAATAATAATAATAATAATAATAATAATAATAAATTGAGAGAGAGAGTCTGCAAATTTTAAAATTATTTAGGATTAGTTTTTTTTTAAAAAAGTCCCCATTGGCCACTGGAAGTCGTACGGAAATTTTATTTAATTTCTATCAATTATTATAGCATTGAACTTTACTTTTTTATTTCAATCGGATCACTCGTTAAATTCTAATGAAATAATGATATAGCGCATAATTCATCTATCAAGAAAAGACTTTAATTACAATACTCTGAAACCATTTCAACCTCCGTATTAGTATAAAATAAATATTATTCGACTACTACATTATTTACTAAAGTTGATTTGATAACTAAATTAGCTTAATTATTTATTACTTTATCTTTCTATTTGAAAATTTATAGAAAAATAAATAAAGTGACTCGATTGAAATAAAAATTAAAATTTAGTGACTTAGTTCAAACAGATTAAAATTTGGTGACCTGAATAAAATTTCACCGGACGTCCAGCGACCAACGATGTAATTCACCCTTTATTAAAACTGAACATAAACTCAATAGTCTCAAATATTCTCGTCAGTAATAAAACACATAAGCTTTTTTTACAAATATACCTCCTAAATATGTGAGACTACAACAGACAGCCCGGTAAGTAATAAAAGAAGAATTGGTTTGCACACATCAAGCAGCATGAAGATTTTTACATTTTACAGTGCTATAAATAGCCCTGGGGACGAGAAACTTAAGTTTCATCTTTCTGGTCCATCAACGGCGTAAGCTACGTGTCGGGAAAATCAGTGTCAATAAGAGAGATTCGAGCTTTTGAAAACTTCGAGCTAATAGTGACGATACCAGCTAACATCTCAGAGCAATGACTGACCCAATAAATCCAACCATTCTTTCAGAAAAGCCTGAATCACTTTATATCAAGGCAAAGCAGAGCTTTCAGATTGAAGAGGACTGTCCTGCCCTATGATTGATGCTTCAATGGCGGAAAGTCCTTACAACTTGATCGATTCTTCTGCGGCACAGGGGACAGTTGGCCAATTGTGAGGAGCATGTCATACAGCAACACATGTGACCACACCTGCAAATTTTCAAAAAAATACACCAGTAACAGTCACTTCAAGATCCATTGTTAGAATATATGAAGCGAAAGAAATAGCAAAACTAATCGTCAAGAGAAAATAAATACATCGCCAATATAGAATTTATCAATAAAAGATCATACTTCCTAAAATCTTACATCGTCATGGATTTAAGAAAGAAGTGCCAAGTATTTTCACAACATACAGTTTATGAAACATTAAAATATCTGAAAGCGCGAGCGCGGTAAAACAAAGGAAAAAAAAATGATGCATAATATGCTTACGGAACAAAAACAGCATTGTATTCTTGCTCAAGGCAGATAACACATATGTCTAGCACCAGATAATCTTTTTTTGTATTTTCTGGTGCTTTGTCAGACTTCCCATTCGATCCTGCTGAGGGGGCGAGGAAAGAAAAAAGAAAAAAGAAAACCAATGAATATCTATTGTAAAAGGTCTATGATGCCAAAAAAGAACAAGCATCACAAACTGAACAAATAACCTTCAGCTTCCCTTGCTTGTCGTTGTGCTGCTGCAGCAATTACCCTGCACAGATAGTAGAAATGAGAATCTGCTGAAGTTGACGGAAATCTACAGTGTACTAATTTGAAGACATAATCCACTGCCAACGTACAAATTAAGGAAAACATCTAAAAGACAAGACACCGCCCTAAGAAATGTATCCGCCATGAAGAAAACACTGGGGTTACTGATCCATAATCTTCTGAGAATACACATTAAACATAATTGATCTTATTCTTCACATTATCTCTGTGTAACCTTAGCACATGGTCTGGAGATGGGTTACTCCATAATATCAACACAAAGTACATAACAGTATAAGAAACAGTTCATGGATTTGCCTCAAAATAAATATAAGTTCTATTTTGAACTCAATGACTTGATTAAAAATTCGCTAGAAATGCCGCATCATTAAACAGATTGAAATTAAGAAAGATCTAGGATGCACAGATACTTCATTTTACATGCTGTGGTCGTATCCAATTTGGATCAGTCGTCTTAGATGCAGCCGACACATGTTGGATAGGACAACAAAATATCCGCATTTCTAGACAATGAAAAAACTGGCAGAATATGAGAAAGATACGGGCTGAATCCAGGATGACCATTCAGGGGTTAATTTTGGTAAAATCATTTTATAAACCACCCGACCCATAACCCATTATTTCATTATACAAACAAAATAAAATACAGTAGGCATTTTCACCTTTCAGGTTATTGCTGTGTATATAATAAAATATCATTGTAAAATGAATATAAACTTCAATTTAAATATTTTTTAATCCCATATCCCCTACATATTGTATCCTGTTTTTTGAGAATTTGGTGTATTGCTGCATTGCTATCTTGTCGTATCCACATCCCATATCCGTGTTTGTTGAACATAGATAAATTCTGACACCCTTGAAATTATCCTTTTATCAACATAAGAAATGAAATTCACAGAACATGTTTGGTGTACCACTGAATATTCTATTCTGTAAGATCACACTACAAAGTATGCCCATCTAAGGGTCTACTGGACGCTAAATATGCCTAAGCAAGAGATCACAAAGGAAATACAAAAACACACATCAATATATACAATATGTTGTACCTAATAGCGGCAGCTAATCGTTCGTTTTTGTATTAAAGAATATATAATTAAGGGTTCATTAAGTACTGTAAAATTTTTACATATATTTCCTCATAATACAAGCCAAGAATTCTAATTAAAGTTAAGATTTTTACCTTTTTTGTAATTCCCAGCGGCGTCGTCTTTCCAAAACATACTGAAGTGCATGCTTAGCGAGCAAAAAGACACCAAAGACTGTAAATCCCATAGAAGCAAATTGGTACCACCTATTAAACTTATCAGGAGTGTTAGCTATACCGTAGTTTTGTTAAACCATACATATCCTAATAAGCCTTCGATACACATGCTAATAGATAAGCATTGCTTATTGTATAACATAAAGTACCTTGCCCACTTTCCAAGATTTGCAATCAATCGATCAATGTCTTTTGGAGACACATAAAATGGTCCTCTATCTGGCCGTTGAATTCGAAGAGTTCCAACATCATCTTTGACAGCCTGTCAAGAGAACACAAGAATCAGAGATTATAGATATCTTTTTTGGGTATACATTTCACATCAAACATTAATCAATATGCTGGAAACAAGTGAAAAGGAATAAATAAGAGGAACATCCAGGGCTTTGGGAAAATGATCGGTTGTATCATGTTAAAATGACGTCAAACAAAAGAAAATTTTGAAATTTAAAAATAAGCACTACAAATAGAATAGTTCAGTTGTCAATACTCAGCATACTACCTCACCAACCACAGTGAAGGAACTTCCAGTGGGCAGAACTCTTTCTGTTCTCTTAACACCAAGCATCTGAAAAGCAGAGTAAATGTATGAGAGCATAATTTTAGCTTAGTGTTCAAAATTTTCAGCATTTTGAATCGACAAACCTTGAGGCCTTGCAAATAATCCAGAGTCCCACGCACAAGAGATCGCCCTGATTCCTCAAAAACTTCACTTGCCACAGTTAAGACCAGACCAGTAGCACCACGAGCCCCCACAACATACACACGTCCAGTCCCATCATCCTGGTTTAATAAAGTTATTAAAGAAGTTAGGTTAGACCACCGCTATTTATTCTAAAACAAGTCAAGATACAAGAGTAAATTCCCCCAACAGCTTTGACCAAACTCCATAGAATAAGACATCTTTCACTACATAAGATCATCGCAAACCCTCTTTGGTACAAAAATTAACCACGATGTAAGCATGATTTTAACATTTTGGATCGTTACACTCTACTAAAAGAAAGAAAAAATTGACTCAAACTGATGAAATTTTAATGTTTTGAGTGAAGATTTAAGTATCCATCGACATGGGCCGTATCAATCGTACCAACAAGATACCGGCGCGATACAGTCGTCGTGCCGATGGCACAGCTCAAAGCCCTTTTTTCTTTAAATTACTAAGTAATTTTCTCAATAAAGTTCAAAATATTTGATAAAAATACATAATAAGCAATTAGAAAGTTTTGCTGCTAAAAAAAATAAATATTTCATACCATTATGTGTCGGCACACATGTATTTTTTGTGACCGGCACTCATCGGCACGGCCCGGCACGCACCGTGCCGGTAAGTTTTCGGCACAACCGCGTGCCACGGCACTTAAATCCTTGGTTTTGAGTCATTGGGAAGTTAAATTTTAACTAGACAAGTTCAGCAGAAAAACAGAGAACAAAAAGATCAACACAACAAATGTCCTTACAATTGAAGAGGCTCACTCACACTAGTCATGTGTTTTTAACTTACTACAATCCATAAGACAAAAGTACCCAAAAAGTGATGGCATGTATTGGAAAGCCTTCACTGGCTAAAAAAGAGGCAAACATGAATAATGTCACTAAGGTTGGTGTGCATGTCAGCAAAAATAATAGGTAACCCAATAGAACTCCTGTTAAAATATTGGGACTAGGGAAACGATGAGTTAGTTTAAGTTGGACACTGGTTCACTCATGCCAAGCCAATTTGGAAATGTTGACATCGACTTGACTCCAACCATAGCAGAACTTGATTGGGATTGAGGCAGATCAGGTAAGGCAAATGGGCAAAGGTCGAAGATTCCACCTCTTATCCTAAGTAATCTACAAAAACAAGACACGTGATCTTTGTTTGCTGATTACAGAAAGACAAATCACATATAAGCCATCACAATGACCCATTAATCTCAAAACAAGTCGCACGAATATTTAATCCTGACAATATGTACCAGGATTCCAGTAGAATCAGTTACAATCATGTTCCCTTACAACTGCTGCTGTCATGTTGCCTTTCCTTTATCTTTGTTCTTTCTTTTTCCTTTAAGAACAATGCTTTCATGTTCCTTTAGATAGCGCTTGGTTGGGGAACAAGGTCTCGAATAAGGCCTTGTTCCAGCCTTGTTCTCCAAATGCTATTGGTTATAGGTGGGAATAACAGTTCTCGTCTCACTGGAACAAACTGGTATAAGTATAAAGCTACTGTTCGACCCTTTTTTCTAGAACAAGTTTGTTCCCACTTGAGAACAAGCGTAATTAAAGTAAATATATAATTTTAATTATTATATTAACTCTTTAATTAATCTAATATTTTGACTAATCTGATTATTTTGTTAACTAATTATATAAGTATTAAATAATTAACTAATTAATTTATTAATTTATTAAATTATTTGTAGTTAATTAAAATATTAATTAACAATACTCATTGTTAATTATTTTATTAATTAATATTTAGGGTTATTTAGCAGTAGTTAATTAAATAAGCTAAATTATTATTTAATTGAATTTTTATGTTAATTAATTAGATAATATATTATTATTTTAAAAATATAATTACTCTTATTCTCACTATTCCATTCTAACTATTCAAACGCTATTTTTCTTATTTCCGGAAACAACCCAATTTTCATCCAAACACAAAATTGGTGTTGCTCCAGTTTATTTCAAGAGTCGTACCTATACCAGGAATAAACAGTTCTTACTTATACCCGAACCAAACGTAATCTAATTGGTTATGACACAAATTGCAATAGACATGCTTGTTGAGCTCCAAAGAATGGCAAATCAATTAGTATTCCGGTAATAAATGGCTCACGAATCAAGCCGCTGAAATACTTTATATGCTTATCATCTGCTAACACTCATTTAGCTATCAATTGTTATAGAATACAAACAAGGACACAAAGGCAATATTATATATGACTTATCTTTTGAACAAGATAATGGCTTTAAAGGATCACAAAAAAAAAAAATGTAACAAATAATCCCATGAACTAATTCTATATTTCTATGATTTTTATTTTGCCTTTATTTTGAATTCTTATTGAATATCCCAATTGCATAAAAGGCCTAATGTAAAACTCCAGCAAGCGGAAAATGCACCCAAGGTCAGTAAGTCTTTGGTGTGGCCATATGTGTATTGGGTGGGGATGCATGTCATAGTGTCAAATACCTCTAGCCTTCCAAAATTTTTTGACAGTGACACATAACCAATTGTCATTCCAGTAACCAACATGTCATGTCATTTTGACATGACCAGATGAATAATTAAGATGAATTATCAGGTGACATATACACGAGATGTTACAATGATAATTTGCTGCAGGTAGGTTTAAGTGCTGTTCCAGATAGCTTAGATCAGCCTATGAAATTGCAATAGCATCAAAACCAAGCACAAAAGTGAATATCGTAATCATTTCTTACCAGGTACCATGGAACCTCTTTGCTCATAGAAAGCATCAAAGCAGAATCTTGTATCCATGACCCAGCATCATTATGCTTTAAGAAGTGTTGCTCCGCCTAAGTAAAATAATCAAGGGATAAGATAATATTGAAAAGAAAAACATCTGCAGAAATAAGCTCAAGGTTGCATTATGAATTAACACTTACCGTTTCCTCAACTATTACGCCTCTCAAACCACTTTGTTCACAGATTATTGGTGTATCAGAGCCAACTCGTCCAGAGATGGTAACAATGAGAGGAAGAACTTTACGGGCAGTATCCAAAAGAGCCGCTGTGAAAAACATAGAAATAGAAGAGAATACTTTACACAGTCGCTTTTATATTCAGATAAAATTTAGTAGGATTATTGCCACCACTTGAGAAAGTCTCCACCCAATAAGATTGATAACAGAAAAATCAGAACCAAGCAGCAGAAGGTAGATAAGATTATTGCGAAAATATCAAATTTACCAAAGAAAGTGCTGCTTCTTTCATACAAAAGTTTACTTGATGCACCAAATAACAATAATAACTTCTGCAAACTAGAGACCTTAACTACAATACAGTAAAGATGCAACACCAGCAACTCGAAGTATTTATCCAAAAAGAAAAAAAAAAAATCAATACAAAACACGCTGGCCATAAAGAAGGTAGAGCAAACTTTTCATGAATTAGTGTGGATTTTTATACCTTAAGCAATAAAATGATCATAATTTTAAGGGCAAGCTTCAATTTGCCCCCCTATAGTATGGCGCATTCTTACTTTTCCACCCTATGGTTCAAAAAGTTACACTTAACTATCCTATGATTTAATGTATTTTCGCCTTCCCACCTTGTGATTCAAAAACTTAGCACTTAACTATTTTGTGATTTTATTTTTGTTTCACTATAACGGCCTATTGTTAAACAAGGTACTGCCTTGTGCTTTTCAAAAAATTTCTTTACTACCCAATCTGACAATAGGTTTTTGTGGTGAAACAAAGAACCACGAAGTGGCAAAGTGAAAATGAGCTAAACCACAAAAGGGTAAATTGAAGTTTACCCTAATTTTAATCATGGTTATGTTGATAATCCTTTTTACCCATTCTATGTTATCTTCAATAATTCCTCCCGCAATAATCATATTACTTATCATTGTTTCTTGTTATACCCATTTCAGTAATCCACTTACCCTTGTAGAACCTCTCACTTGCATGAAAAGTCTAAACTTCATCCTTGAATTTAGTGTTTTCAATTAAACATATCCAATTAATCTATGCCATTTCCAGCCTAATATCCTCAATTGGTGCTATCCCCTTTCATATTCTACTCTATCTTCAGTAATTCCTCCCACAAGAATCATAGTACTCCTCATTATTTCTTGTTATAACCATTTCAGTATCCCACTTTCCTTTGTAGAACCTCTCAACTGCATGAAAATTCAAACTTCAACCTTGAACTGATTGTTTTCCATTTAAGATTTCCAATCAATCTATGCCATTCCCAGCCTAATATCCTAACTTGGTAGTACTACTAATTCCTAAACAGAAATAAACCTTAATCATTCAATCGCTTTAGCTCATCGACCCCAGCATTAACATCTTGGCTATATTTGCTAAGCTTAATCCTTCATAACCATGCAAAATCAAAAACATAAATCATCAGTAGTACTACCATTAATACGCGAGCATAAAAAGCACACTTCCATTTTAACAACCTGAACTAAAATTTCGTGATTGATATTGATATTCTCTTCTTCTTATGAAAGATTGACATAAATACTTATATTTAGTTGAGCGTCAAATTCAATTTTTTTTCTACTTTCCTACCTACTTATTACAATAGCATTCCATGCACTTTAGTATCTATAATAGCATCATACTCAAAGTTTAATGATAGCTTTCCAACCTTTCTAGATTATGTATCATTCAATAGCTCAAGTCACATAAAGGAAATCCAAGTTGTATAGCATGGCCCCGTTTCGACCGTGCCATGCCATGTTGGCACTCTGCTGGCGCATATCACGGGGCCGTGCCACTCTGTAACAAAATGCTAGGTGTGCCAAGGTGTATTAAGGTGTGTTACAATGTATCTAGGCATAATGCAGTGTATTGGGGCATGCTGAGTGGGTATCGTAGGTGCCAGTAGGCACTACCTCACAATTTTTTTAAGTTATTTTTGAAGTTAAAAGACTCTCATGAAGCCCTAGGGCAATTTTCGGATCTCTCAAGCTCTTCCTTTCAAACTTTGGTCAGGGAGAGCTTTAAAAGAGCTTTAACAGAGAAAGAACAAACTTCTATATCTTCTCTCATTCTATCAAAATAGCAAGAGTTTATCTCATTTCAAGCAATCCAAAGGTATCTCTTCTCTCTTGGATATTGTTGGTGAAGAAATATTAGGTTTTTTTAAGATCTAAAGGGAACTGGATGTTCTGTGTGTGTAGAAGTACAAAATCATCTAATCTAAGTACTTTTCGGTTTGTTTATGGGGATCCATGGAGGGTCCATCCTTCTCTCTAGAGATTTTAACTATTTTGAATTTTTTTCATCCTTTTGATTTTTAAATATAATCTGAAAATGAAAAGTTAGAAGGAGGTCCTTTTATTGGAAATATAAAAACACCTTGTAGTCTACCTATTGTACTAAGAAAGCTTCCCTTTGCAAGCCAAAGCCATACTAGTGTGCCCAGTTGCATGCCACAGCTTGGAGGGGTGTGCTGACATTGGCAAACCCCATCCCGGTGTGCCATGCCATGGGTGGCACACTCACATTCCCCATGCCAGTAGCATGATAATCCTTCACGGACTTTATTAACATTCCAAGCTGAATGATTGAAAATAAGTCATCGAGAAACATTGGGAAGGCCTGGTCGGAGATCCTTGATAAATTTACCCTTCATAACTGTAAGTTAATTTTTTGATAACGTCTTTATTGAACTATTTTAAATTTGAAAGAAAATTATATAAGTTCATGGAAGTGACAGGAAATAGTATATGCAATTGTTCAGGTGCCCAAAAGTTGTAGTAGAATAATTTAATTGCCTTAAAGTGCACAGAAACAGGGGTATTGTTCGAATAATACAAGTAATCATCAATATCGACATCAGTGGCCAATGGACTGCAAAACAAAACAAAAAAAGCAATACAACAGGTCCACATTCAGGCTGATTTGTCATATTAGAATTACATATAATCGTAAATACATTTGAATTAAAGAGAAAAACCATGTACAAAACTTCTTGTAAATTATACAGAAGATAGAGAGATGAACAAGTGGATAAGAAGATCTCAGTTGGTTACATGAACTATAATTAGTTGGACTAACTTACAGCAGATTCAAGTAAATACCATATAGTTCCATGTCAGTTTAGTCTAAGAGAGATGCAGCATTTAAAAATATTGAACTAAAGTAACAGAGAAATGCACAAGATACTCTATATCTTACACTCTTACCTGGAAACTATCATATGTACTATGAGCTAGAGTCCTAATAGTTCTATCTAGTTGGAAAAACGAATATAATCTTCATCATAGTCTGGACATAAAAACATGCGTAGCTGCTCTGAATCAGAAGTCAAGCAGATTTTACATAAAAACATCACTTGTTTATTACTTAAAATAGTCGCTCTTCTAGCATAAACAGGAATTTACGTGTCCATTGGCATGGCCCATGCCTACCGTGCCGTACCGTGCTGAGAAAACCATCTTTCCTTGAAATTAGCAGTATTTACATCAAGAAAGCACAAAAGATTTGATAAGTTATATAATAAGCAACTAAAATATTAGTGCCAAATACTATAGTGTGTCGGCTCACAGGTATTTTTGCTAACAGCACACACCATCCGTACTGTACCGGCAATTGCTCAGCACAACCCCATGCCACCGCACTTAAACCCTTTCGTCACTAATATATGTTCTATAAATATGTAAGCAATCCGTGTCAAGATTAAAGAATGTTGCTTTTGTGCAAGTGGTGAAGGCATTTACTTCGTACCGCTACAGACTCAACACAGAAAACTACCATTACATTCTAAAATATAAGCATGACACGATATTGGTTTTGTAATTTTTTAAAGCATGGAAAATCATAACCCAATACAATGCGTCAAGCCCATAACTGCACCACAAAAGAACAGCATCAATCAAAAAAAAAAAAAAAAAAAAAAAAATGTCAAACTCAATAAAAAAACAACTTCCCTATCTCCACACATTACTTAATTATTGTACTTCCTATATTTACTGGACTACAAAACCTCATCCACCTAGTCAGATGCTCATCCAGACAGGCAATTCTGATGACACAAATCCAAGTGCACAAAGCACGGTTGGTATAAAACGAGAGCAATAACCATTAAAATGCAAGGTACCGTCTTACCCAGATCCTTCAATTGACTAACTCTAGTCACCGACCGGAGAATATCTGCATCCCTGAAACAAAATCTCGATTATCATTCATAATCACGCAAAATAACATTAAAAAAAATAAAAAATTAAAAAAATTAAAAAAAAAAAAAAATCAAGCAACACGATCTACATGAAAAATCCAATTTTATACCTTCCGCTGCTTCGTCCCAGTAGATAAAGAGCTGCAGCACTCAAACAGCATCCCACTCCACCCCATGGGATCATCCTCAACAACAGAAGAACAAAACCCAGAAATGCCAAAAACTTCAAACAAATTTAGAAAAGGTATAAAAGAGAAAGAAAAAAAAAAAGGAAAAAAAAAAAAGAGAAGTATAACTTCAAACCCAAGAAAGGGAATGTTAGGCTATGAAAGGTCCCGTCCTCGCCACTCACCATCCCCGTCCCCGTCCCCGTCCCCGTTCCCGGGGACACAACTGTACCCGGCCCCGGCCTCGTGGAGTTCCCCGTCCCCGCGGGGATCCATCCCCCAATCGTTGAAAAATCAAAACTTATCGAAGCGGGTCGAAGCAAACCTGGAAAATCGTGGAAGAGGCCGAATGCACGGCGAAGGTTGAGGACGCCGGTCGGCGCAACAATGAGCGATCTAGGAACGGCGGATGAAGAGGCGGCCCCGTATAGGAAGTAATCGGCAGCGAGCAGAGGAAGCTCGAGAGGGTTTGGTGTGGAGCCGCCCGGAGGCGGAAGAGCGGTCGAGTAGAGGGTGGCGACTGGCGAAGCGAGGGAAGAGGGCGAGTGAGGAAGGTGGGTTTTGAACTCTGATGAAGCCCTCAATCGAGAGGGGTTTGGTTTCGGACCGGTAAAAGCAAAACAATAAAAGATAAGGAACATATATTTAGGCTTTTTTTTGAAATTGACCCTATAAAAATTTAAAGTTTTGAAAATGGCCCTGCAAAATTCATATTTACAAAAATGGCCCTCTTCCTGCCACGTCAGCGAGCCACGTCAACCGGGTCCGCCACGTCAGCTCGCCACAGTGGCTGGTGCGTGCTGGGGCTTTACTTAAACACGCAGGTTCTACCTGCGTGTTCTAAACACGCAGGCTCGGCCTGCGTGTTTAGAACACGCAGGCCCAGCCTGCGTGTTCTACACTGACACCACCCCCAGCCACTGAACCAAGCTCCAGAGTGCTCCAATCTTGCGCCGCAAACTCACTTTTCGCCGAGCCTGCGTGTTTAGAACACGCAGGTTCTACCTGCGTGTTTAACTAAACCCCCACCACGCGCCAGCCGCTGTGGCGAGCTGACGTGGCGGCCCAGATGACGTGACTTGCTGACGTAGCAGGAAGAGGGCCATTTTTGCAAATATAAATTTTGCAGGGCCATTTTCAAAAATTTAAATTTTTATAGGGTCAATTTCAAAAAAAGCCCTATATTTATGAACCAAACACATGGCAAATTAGTTTTCCATAAATTCAACCGAACAGTAGGACGGTTTGGCCCATATTTAAAATAATAATAATTTTTATAGAATTAATTTTGATTTGAAAATTTAATTTCCATTAAAAGTTATCAAATATTTGGTTTTGAAGTGATTTTATAAATTTGTTTGGCAAAATTTATTTTACTATTTATAAATAATAATTTTTTTAATGAATTTTATTTTAAAATAATTTAATATTTTAATTTGAATTAAAATTTTGATATTTTAATTTAAAATATAAATTTTATATTTTATATTTTGAATTTTAAATTTTGAATTTTAAATCTAAATTTAAATTTTCAATTGCAAAATTAAAATATAAATTTAAAATTTAAAATTTAATATTAAAATTTAAGAATTTAAATTTAAAATTTTTAAATTTTGAAATTTGTAATTTGAAAGTTAAAACTTATAATTTTTAAAATTTAAAATTTTAAAAGTTTTAATTTTAAATTTTGAAATTTAAAATCTCATATTTGAAATTTTAAATTTAATATCTAAATTTAAAATTTTAAAATTTTAAAATTTTAAAATTTTAAAATTTTAAAATTTTAAAATTTTTAAATTTTAAATTTTAAATTTTAAATTTAAATTTTAAATTTAAGTCCAAAATCAAAATTAAATTTAAAGAAGCAAGTTTTAGCTGCTTCTGATTTTAGTCCTCGAAAAATAATAAAACTAATTCTAAAAATCAAAATTATATTTTGAGAACGAGATTGTCAAACACTATATTGTATTGTGCTAAAAATCACTTTCGAGCATAAAAATTACTTTTCAAAAGGAATTTTTTTTCAAAATAACTTTTAAAAAATTTATAATTTATGAAATGACCATGTGAAAAAATTATTTGGGAAAATAGCACTGCTTTTGCCAAGTCAGCGCTAGGTAGAATTTTTCTTAAAAAGGCCGTGAATCGTTCACCGCCTTTAACTATGTCTTCCACATTTAGCCCATTTCAAACAAACAAAATTGTATAAGTCTCCTAAAGGCGGTAAATCGTTCACCGTCTTTGATATTAAGAAGAAGACGGTGAACGATTCACCGCCTTTAACTATATTTTCCACACTTAACCAATTTCAAACAAAATTGTATGTCTTTTAAAGACGGTGAATCGTTCACCATCTTTGATAAGAAGGCGGTAAACGATTTACCGCCTTTAAGACAAAACATAAGGCGGTGAATGGTTCATCGTTTTTAACCTGAAAATCATAAGGCCACTATTCATCGCCTTTAACTTAAAAAGTAGAAGATGGTGAACGATTTACCGCCTTTCTTGCTATCCCATCTCCCGCATCCACCCCGCTCCGCAATCCCACATAGGCGCTCTCTCTTACTCTCTCCCCCTCCCCAATCACCATAGTCGCCGCCCCCGCACAGTCGCCTCTTCGTCACCATTGTCGTGGCTGTTGACCCTCTCTCTCTCTCTCTCTCTCTCTCTCTCTCTCTCTCTCTCCTCATTCCTGAAACTTTCGTCGTCGCCGTCCGTCGTCCGTTGCCGACCAAGGTCTCCCACATTTCCTCCACACATTCTCACACAGTCGTCGTCGTCGTCCGCCATCCATTGTTGCTGTCGCCGTCCTCGCTCCTCGTCGTCGCCCTCGCACGTACAGGTATATCTCTCACAATTTTTTTTTTTTCAGAGAAGTGGGGTGGGGGGTGGGGCGGGGTCGGGTCGGGGTGGGGTGGGGTGGGGTGGGGTCGGGTCGGGGTGGGGTCGCGGCTTTATGCCGATGGGGAGGGTTGGTGGTGTGGCGGGTGGTGGTGGCGGCAGCGGCAGTGGGGTGGCGCTGCTACTGGCAAAGTTCGCAAGGCCATGGTGGAGTTGCGCTGCAGCTGCAACTCCACGGGATCGTTGTGGGGCGGCGGAGTGATGCTGCAGCTAGTGGGTTTGTTCCAAACTCCACGGGGCCAAGAATGGTTGGAGTTGCAGTTGGGGGATTAATATTACGGCATTGCCCGGGGGGGGGATGATTAAGATTCCCGAGCGGATTAAGATGGGGTATTTTAAGATGGGGGTCAGCTGTGGCATGATTGGCAATGGGATGAGAATTTTTGTTGATTAGTTGATTAAGATCGGTCCCGCACATTCTCTTTGTTGAATTGGTGTGTGGGACAGGGAGACCTTGGAGTGGTTTTTTTCTTTTGCATTATCTTTTCCCTTTATTATTTCATGAGTTAACTATTTTATATTATTTTGAGAGAATAGTGTTGAGATCAAAATTTTCGCCATTCGAGGAGGTGACACGTGGAGGATACCATCGGCTAAAGACATTAGTCGATAAAAGAATAGTCACCAAAGAAGGATCCGCGTCCTTATCTGGACTGATCTCAGTCGCGTGAGAACGTAGCATGCGATGTATGCTATCAGTTGAAGACATCAGCCGATAGGAGAAAGCAGCCGACGAAAAGATTATCCCCTCAATCAGGATCGATTTCGGCCAAAGAAGGACATAAAAAACCGCCCCGGTCAAAACGACGAAGAAGGCGGAGTCGGAGCCAGCCTTCAACTGATCACAACCGGGGAGGGAAGGTCCTAGAAAGGAAGGGTACAAGATTCGGGGCATGAATCTCGCAACAAACTTCGAAGCAGCAAGCGGCGTCCAGCATTGGAAAGCGTTGAAGATCACGCTTCGACACGATAATAAGGGGATGAACCTGGACGGAAGAACGACTATTATCCTATTTGAGAAAGTTTTGACTCAAAAGGAAATAGTTGAGGATTTCACAATAACTCTCCCCGAATCATGTCGATATTTCAAAATCGGCGCCTGTAAGCATGGTTTAGGAAGTGTATAAATACCCGAACCATCGAAGAAGAAGGGGTTCTGCAACCTCATAAGCCAGGACCACCTCCCTGCTTTTCATATCTTTCATATCTACATTTACCGCATTCTCTAGAAGTAGGCTTACTTATAATTTCTTTCCTTTCCTCCTCCTTGTATCCTCTTTCTAATCAATACAATGTTCTAATCGGCTCCTTATGTAGAATACCGGGATTTTGGATAGCGCACCGACCTCATGAGATGGCGTGGTGCAGATAAATCGCCTCGAGTGTGTTCCGTATTGGATTACAGACGAGTTCGGGTCGACTCGGATCAACGCGGAAGCTCCAGGTCGATTCGGAGTTTTCCGGGCTTTGTGCGCCGTTGAGGACTGGTTTCGGGGAAGCCTCGACTTCACAGTGGAGTGCAAAAAATTTGGAAATACTTGGAACGGGTATACTTTCAGATTATAGCGGAGTTCGGGAGGTTCCGGACTGACGCGGAAGATCCGAGGGCAAAAAGTGAGTTGGAGTTGGCAGTTTTGGAGCCGGTTTTTGGTTTGAGCACACCGACTCCACGGTTGAGCTTTTTGAGGAGAAAAAGCTTTGAGCATGTGTATTTTCAGATTACAGCGGAGTTCGGGAGGTTCCGAACGGAGGCGGAGGCCCCGAAGGCAAAAAGTGAATTGTTGTGGGCTTTTTAGATTATTTAATTATTATTTGTAAATTAATCAGTGGTTTGGGGCTTGGGTCCGGGAGGTTTGATGGAAAGAAAAGAATTAGTGATTTGATTTGGTTAAGGCTTTGGATTTAAGGTGTTGGATGGAGATATTTCTTTGTGCATTTAATGCACCAACTACCCCCACCTCCCCTTTAATTAGCCGTAGCTAATTAAAATGCCACCTCACCACTACCTCTTCTCCTACAAGCAGAGGATACATAAGAAAACAGAGGAAAAAAAAGAAAAGAGAGAAGGGAGGAAGAGAGAAGAGAAGATGAAGAAGGTCGATGAGGTGGGTTGAGAGAAAGGATGTTTTTGACCGTGGTTTTGATGTTGGATCTTCTCCGTGTTGCCGTATGGAGCTAGCGGAACGTACACGTCGACCCTCCTATAAGGTAAGTGCAGTTTTTGTCTTTTAGAGTGAGTGAGAAGCTTGGGTTTTCTTCTTTGGTTTTTTGGTTTCGGATGGAGCTCCTGGTGGTGTTGGTGGTGGGCTGTGGTCCATGCTTGTTTGGGGGCCGCAGGAAGGGCGTGCGCGTGGCGCGCTGGCAAGGGGCGCACAGGGCGCGCGTGCAGCCGCGCGCTGGCGACCGCGCGCAGGGCGCTGGCGGGCGCCGCTGGGCGCCACGCAGCGCCTAGTGCGCGCAGCGCGCAGCGGTTGCGCGCTGCGGGCCAGGGCGCCGCGCGGCGGGCCCTGGCGCCGCGCGCCAGCCGCAGCGCAGCGGCCAGCGCCAGCAGCAGCCGCGCGGCAACATCGGCAGCCGCGCGGCAACATCAGCAGCGCGGCCGGCGGCAGCAGCTCGAGCGACTGCGGCTATTGGTCGGCGAGCGCGCTTAGCGAGGGCCGGTGGTTGCCGTGGTGTCGCAAAGGTTTTAGTGAACCGTTTTAACTTGGTTTTTCCTTTTCCTCTGCCAGGGCATCGTCATTGGGCGGTTTTCGGCGGGGTTCTGTGCGGAGCCCGTTTTGACTGTGCGGCACTTGGTTTTTGCTTTAACTGTTGTGATCGGTGTGATCTTGTAATTAGCAGGTGGATTTTTGGGTTTTGGTGGTTGAGTGAGCTTTAATCTTTTATGGTGCTGCTTGTTGCTTGAGTTTTTGTGGGTGTGCAGGGGAGGTAAAGTTGTGGATTGTTGGTAAATTGTATATTGAGAGAGCTTATTTTTGTGAGGGTTGTGTGTGTGCTGTGGATGCATCTTTTATGCTGGAGTTTTGGTGTGTGTTTTTGGTGGCAGCACGTGAATCACCATCAGATTATTTGGATTCAAATTATGCAACTGGCAGTGTGTAAAGGTGGAATTAGAGAATTGTATATGTGGACTTTATTAAATTGGTGTGCAAATGGAGTTTTTGTGTTGTGGGGGTTTTCTTTGGAAGCTGGTGTACAGGTGAGATGTAAATTGAGTATATACTTGGATTTGGGAATTTTGTAAGTGAGATGTTATGTGTGTGCAAAGGAAGCTTCTAAGTATTATGTATTTTGCCATGGAGTTGGGGGTTCTCCTATCTACAGCAAGTGAGAGGGTTGTTAAATTGTGTGTGTGTTTTGGATTATTAGAGTGTGTGGATGGTTGGTGTAATTGTACTTTTTATGTGAGCAGGATGTGAGCTAAGGTGGGCCTTTTGTGTTATGTGTTTGTATTGTGGAATTACCTGTTGATGATGGAATTAAGGGATTTTGTTTATGTGATCTTGATTTATTATGTGCAATTGGAGTCTTTAAGTGTGCTGTTGGATTGAGGTGGTTTGTAAGTAAATTAGAGGATGATCTAATTTATGCTTTGGGAGCTGGTGGTGTGTATGGATCGATTTACTTAATTTATTAATCGTGAACTTGTAAGTAATATGTGCTGGAGCTTTAGTGCATGAGGGCAGAGTTGTTGAATGCGCACGGGATTTTGTAAAAGACTCAGGGATTTTATTTGAGCTACCGGGGATTTTTCCGGATTCACGGCAATGTACGCGCGCAAGACACGAATTTCGAGGTTTCGTCAGTTTGAGGATCTGGCACTTCACCGACTTTAGCGTTTGCCTGCGGAAAGTGTTTCAGGTGGGTTGGAATTTCTTCGAGATTTATGGAATGCCCTCTAATGCTTCTATAAGCATATTGATCATATTTAGCTCAATTTTTGTGTGTTGATAAATCTGATAGTTGCCTGATTTTTTTTCGAAAATTCATTTGGGCCCCCAGATTACTTTTAGCATACTCACGACACTATATGACACTAGGTTTCATGTTCTGTTGGCATTATTTTTGTACCCTGAACGTTTTAAAAAAAATCGAGAAACACGTTTTTAAAGAAAAACATCATTTTCAAAGATAGTTTCTAAATTATGAGTTCGCCAGAGATATGGCATAGATTCAGGGTGCATTGGACCTCCTGCCTGGGGGCCGAGGGGTCTCTTTCTGAGTTTTGAGATGAGTCTTAGTGTCATTTGATATTTGAGCTTCCTTATGGGATAGTGAGATTACTCTAGATCATGGGTCGTATTCTGATTTAGGGATGGAGATGGCTCTCCCACTTAGTCTTGAGAGTTTTGGGGGTTCTGGCAGATCGAGTCGTGGAGGTTTTCCGACTCAGCCATGGTCGTGCATTATCAGATTGAGTCGTTGTGAGTTCTCCGACATAGCTGTGAGAGTGTTTGGGCTATTCATATTTGAGTCGAGGTTCTTTTCCGACTGAGTTGTGTTTTCGAGCTTTGAGATACCGATCTGTTTGATCGTGGATTATAGCCTGCTGAGCCTGGCATTTTATGCCAGTTATGAGATACTTGAGATACTTGAGTTCGCAGGGTCGCTCCCCGCGAGCTACGCTCCGGATGCGATGATGATACCGAGCCTGACGAGGCTGCGATGTGATTACTGAGATGGTCCTAGAGGGACACCCTATGTAAGTCCGTTCCTCCGGGATGTGCGGCAGTAGATGAGCGAAGGCTTGACTTTGATTTTGACTGGTCCAAAGTGGGACAGTCATTGAGATTTGAGTGAGTTTCATTGCATGTTCATAGATGAGTTTTCCTTTGAGCATAGTACTTGAGGCATATTATTAGCAGTGAGAGTGTATGCATAGCAGGGTCTGAGTAGAGTTCCTTGGGCATGATGATACATGTTAGCTGTAGTTTCTTTCCTGCTTACCCCTTTTATCTATCTATCTGCATACCTATCTGTTTTGCCTCCAGTAGACTTAGTGGGCATACCGTGGATATTGGAACGGTACCCACTGAGATCTGCCTTCTGCAGTGTATCTCACACCCGCTGCGGTGACAGGTTTGAGGCGGCTGTTCCGGCTTGGTTCCCGCGGAGACAGCAGATCGAGGTGAGGACGCAGCCGATTAGTTCCTTACCAGCATTGAGAGTCAGAGGTAGATGTACCCTGTTAGTTTATGTTTCCACTTTTGTACTGAGAGGGTGAGGCCTGTATTTTATTTTTCTTTTGAGAGACCTGTATTGAGGATTTGTGTACTAGTGGAGATTTTACTATTTCGGATGTTCTGTTTTTATTATGTAGCTTTTGGTTTTAGTTTCAGCTCTGATACATATTTTTAGCTATAGATCTGACTTGCAGGTAGACGCTTCGTCTGTGCGGCAGTTTTCGTACAGATGGCGGATCTGTTGGCGAGCTCATGTCACGCCCCGAGTTCAAAATCAGCGTCTAAATTTATTTATTTATTTATTTATTTATTTATTTTTTTAAATCCGAGTTTCAAAATCAGCCAGGGCGTAACAGACCGCCACATATATAGAAGAGTCCCAATCCCCTTTGGGATTGAGCCTTCTCTATATATGCACGGCTAGCTTGGCAACAACATCAGAGTACTAACTACGTACTACAAATAACAATAACAACAACAATATTACAGATTTCTTTACAAATATATTACATCTGAATACCACTTGAATTAACCATTTCTAAATACACGGCTGTCCAAGGTCAAACTCTATCTCGGAATCTCACCAACACGTCCCGACATCCCAGCACCTGCTCGGCCTGAAAAACAGTCACCCGAGGGTGTGAGACACACCGGAGTGTATCCCAGTGGGCACGACGAGCCGAGAAATAGCAGATCGTACCTACTGGTATACAATACTAGAGGATAGTAATAATCAGGGGTTAGAATAATCAGATAGGAAATCATGAAGATCAACAGATATATAATCACAGTTAGGATAAGCAATGATCATAGTTAAGATAACAGATAGGCAACATAGAGATCAACAGATATATCATCACGGAGGTTACAATTAGGATAAGCAGATACATAATCATGGAGATCACCGTTAGGATATGCAGATATATATAATCATGGAACTGTATTTAATTAGAGGATAGCAAAAATCATGAGTTATGATAAAAGCAGGCTGAACAGGCAACATATGCATCAACAACTGAAATAACAAGTTACCCAATCAGAAGCCACCATATTGGTCATCAAGACCTCAGGGAAATTGCCCAACCTAGCACCAACCTAGCTGATATTCCCCCTTGGGGGTCACGGGTCTTTCAACAAACCACTTTACCGGTAAAGAACAAAGCGCACGGGGTGCGACCCCGGATATGTTCGTGACGTACAGCGGTGCGGGCGATCAATGCGAATGCTCAAGCCCACGGTCCACAGACCGGGTAATCGGCAACAAGCCAGAATCAATCCCCTCTGGGATGCAACAGTGATATGATAACAACATCTCAACTCAATGCAAAATCAACAACAAATCTCAACTCAAATGCAGAATCAATCAACAGCAACTACAAATATCCAGGAATCGAATCATAAGATCTGGAAGCAACTGAATACCAATCATGCAGACTAACCAGTCATGCAGACTAAACACATGTTTTTGAGAAAACTATTTTGAAAATCCAACCCTCGAAGAGCGTTGCCCTCGTCCTATCAAACAAGAACAGACTCAGGCGACCCTACGAAGCTCGGTAGGTTTTAGGTCCAAACCTCGAAGAGCGTTGCCCTTGTCCTATCAAACAAGAACAGACTCAGGCTACCCTACGAAGCTCGGTAAGAACATTTATTTAATAAAATCATGTGTTTAGCAGCATAACGGGTGAACAACAAGAAAGCAGGCTCAAATATCGGAATCAACTGAATCTCATCTCATATGCAGGAATAATCATCAACTACTATAGCATGGATCAGAATAATCAAGGAGTACTGATAATCAAATATAAAAGTGCAAACTAGGTAATGACAAATCAGGCATGGCAAATGTCCAATCAGAGAATCCATCATGCAAAATAAAAACCTTTTTAGGAAGATAATTTTGAAAACATGTTTTATGTCCAAACCTCAAAGAGCTATGCCTTCATCCTATCAAACAAGAACAGACTCAGGCGACTCTGCGATGCTTGGAGACAAAACATGGGTTGATTGAAATCAAGTTTATAGCAAAATTTAAACTGATCAACAGACAGGCTCAAGTATAATCCAGGTTAACAAGAACAGGGGTCCAACCAATACCGTACACAGAGGGCCGAAATGATAAAGCCCGGACCGAAGATAAACCCACCTGACAAACCGCAGGCGACTAAATCGAATCAACAGATCACTCGAGAACCAAATGCAACTGTATAAACCTGAATCAAAGACACGGTTCAGGAATCAACTTAGTTTCACTCTAACTTAACCCAAACTGTCCCAATCAACTTAAACCTTTTATTTACTTAAACATAAATGTTTTGTATCGCCAACATGGTCTTTTAATTACCTAGACATAATCTTATATTCCATCTTTGGTAAAATTACCAAATTGCCCAGATCATTGTTTTGTTCAAACATTACATTTAAAGGTTGGTTTATCTACAACTTTGAATCTAATCATCAAATAATAAAACTTTGTATATGAAAGTGTCTCTAAACAGTGCAAAGATCCCAGGGCTCACCTTGGTTGTAGCCCAGAACTGCTGGTTCAACCAGAACCAAAGCCAAGTTTACTTAAAGGTTCACAATGCCCCAAATGTTAATCCATACAGAATCAGTTTGATCTAAAGTGAGCACCAAGCTCAGGGGACATTTTTGAGCAACTTTCATTTTTACAGTGTGGCCAAATTCCAATTTTTTTGTCATTGAGGCATTTACACAAACATTTGGTGGGCATCATTCTCACACACACACATAAGCATTTCCCGAGTTTTGTTCTCAGCAAATACGGCACCTGGGCTCATCCAAGATGGATCAAATTGATCAACAGAGATTTTGGAGCAATTCCCCTCATCTTGGAGCAACCCAAATACCCACAATAAGTCGGGTTCGAGGAAGAAGATAATGGCCTCAACCTTGAAAATCGTGATGCTTCAACCAGAAGCTTTGGGACCAAACCAAAAGCACTAATAGTTGCTAAATGTCTCACTGAAGCTTTCCATACCCGAGCCCGGCGACAGAGCACGGCGGCGGCGCGGCTGGAGCAAAGCTCCATTTTGGAGCTCAAGCTCGTTAATGGCGGATTTTTACAGAGGTTATAAGAAGTCTTCCAACTTATATGAAAGCTTCTTCCAGTCCATACAAAGCTTTCCGACCCATCCTCCCCGGCCAAAGGTGGCCGGAGCGCCGGCGGCAGCGTTGGGGTTCACTTTCGGGTTCTTCCATGGCATCACGGGTTTTAAGATGCATGGAAGCCATACAATGGCATGGATGGACTCCCCTGGGTCCCATCATCTCTTCTGGGCAAATGGCCGGCGTCGGAGAAGCCCGCCGGCGCCGGAGCACGAGGCTCGGCCAACTTTACAAAAAAAATTCGAAACTAGGGCATTTGAGTTCTCCCAAAATACTCAACTATAAACTTTGAAACTTTGCAGATTTTATCTACATGTCCTACAGTCCCTACACACCCATTTTGGTGCGTTTATGTCTAGTGGTTGCCGAGTTCTTTAAAGGCGGAGCTACAACTAGGTTTCCGGCCAACTCTGCTCCCGCCGGCCATGCAACATGCATAGGGAGCTCGGGCTGTGCATGGAGCATGCTTAGGGTCTAGGGAGTCTACTGCATATGGTCTAAGGTGCTAACAACCAATGGTTTGGGTCTCTTACTGTGGTGGCCCAGATTCCCATGCAGCTTTTTCTGGTGAATCCATTGTTTAGAACACCTATTTTTGGTGTGTCTGGCCCATTGTGCGTCAAGGAGATGCTACAGATGGACCCTGTGAGATATCTACAGCTGTGTTGGCCTTCGACTGTGTTTGCCGAAATTTTGAAAAGGTTTTTGGCCAAACAGAGGTTGGAAATGGATTCAGCGCGGAAAAACGCTTGAAAACGGCTATTTGCTTGTTAAATTCTGAGTCCGGATGCCCAAAAACGGACTCCCGGAAGTTTTCGTTGAATTTCGGTGCATGGGAGGGGCCGTGGACCGCCGGCTGCCACGTGGCAGCCCATGATTGGCCGGTCCGCAGCGCGCGGTTCACAGAGCGCCGCGGCTGGGTGCACGGACCCGGCGCATGCCTTATTGCCGGGCCCGTGAGGCGCGGTCTACAGAGTTTGCGCGGCGGTGCATGGACCGGGGCGGGGGGACGCGTGGCATCCCGCGGTTGGTCGGTGCACGCGGCGCGGTCCACGGAACCTAAATTGGTGAGTGGACCAGGTGCACGGGACACGTGTCGTCACGCCATTCGCGGGCTCACGAGGCGCGGCTTACCGGGTCGTGGTCAGGCGCCTCGGGGCGCGTGCGTGGCAGGCGGCCAGTGCGGCGCCTGCCCGCACGTGTGACCGCGACAGTGGCAGGGCCACGTGTCGCCCTGCCACTGGCGGGTGCCACCTACCCGTTTGACCGGGTAGGTGCCACGCGGCGGCACCGCACGCGCCCCGCACAGCTGTTTGCTGTGCGGGACACGTGTCGGTCACCGGGAGTGCCACGTGGCCACTCCCGGCGCGCCCCGCACAGCTGTTTGCTGTGCGGGTGACGTGGCCGCACCAGGATTTTCCGGGCGGCTACAGTAACTCGCCCCTGCGCCCGAATTCGGGCGCCCGAAAGTTCGGGTGCGCCCGAAAGTTGGGACACCCTTGGTATTTCTTCAATTGTTTTTCTGCGGCCTATTTAAGGCCCGAGCTCTCTTCTTCTTCAACTTTTTGGCACTTCCGAGCTTCAAACCGCCAAGAGCCCTTTACGAAAGTTGATCCTCACACTGTCAAGCTTCCATCTGCAGAGTTTGGGGATTTTTGGAGGCACGCTTTTCGAGATTCTCATTTTCTTGGCGCGGCGCGACGCTCTTTCCTCGGTGTTTCTTCCGTCGCTTTTCGGTGTACGAGCTCCCTCGACCTACTCCGGCCATCTTTTCGAGCGATTTCTTCGCTGTTGGATTCGTAACAGGTGAGGCTACGATTTTGGCTTTCACGTACATTTTCAGATTTCGTGTTTTTCGAGGTGTTTTCTCGTGCTCATTGGGACCCTTCTTGCTGTGAGTTTTTGGTGAGGGCAGCAGCTTCCTTTGAGGAGATCTTCGCGCACAAATCTCGGATCAGGACGTGCTTGTAGACTTTTTTCATCTACTCGACGCAAGGATCATCGTGGTATTTTTTTTGGAATTTCCTGAGATCTTCCCGGAGGTATACATCTTCCTTTTTATCTGTGCAAGATTTTACAGTTATGTGGTTGAATGTTTTCGCGCGCCCGTGTTGTGGAATTTATATCTTGGCCTACGGAACTCCGATTTGGGCGTGCAGGTACTCGTTTCGAAGCTATCGACGCGAAGAACGCTGGGATATTTTTATTGGAATTCATTGGACACTTTCTGCAGGTGAAATTTTGGCATCTGTACAGCTGAAATTCAGCATGAGATTTTTTGGGCAGATTTTTGGGGATTTGTGTATAACTGTAGCCTATGTTGTACCCAGGTGGGATTTTGGACTGTACTGGACATACTGGACAGTGAGTTGCTGTTGTTCTGGTATTATCAGCTGTAGGACTTGGACAGATCAGCGCATCGGTGGGTGACCTCTTTTTCAAGATCAGCGGACTGTGTACTAATTCTAGCTTTAGGGACTTGCATATTTTATTGTTTGTTGTACAGCATGCTAGAATGTATGAATTGTTGATCCTGTTATAGTTAGATGATCCTGAGATTACTATCTTGCTCCCTACAAGCTGTTGATTATTATTTATCTTGGAACTTGACCTAGCACCACTGCCATATGATGCATGTTCAGCCAGACTGTAGAAAACCTCAACTTGGGCTAGGTTTTTATTGCTCTAGACATTCCCACATCACTTTTCTTTTTATCACTCTGGACTTAGAGTTTTCCTCGCCCAAGTAGTGGGCCGAGAGGTCGGATTATTGTGGGATGCATTTACACTCGTGTCTGGGGACCGAGTAGAGTTGTTAGCAGTCTGTAGACCAGGTTTCTTTGGGAGAGTGACTTGGGTTGTAGATTTGAGATCTTGAGAGCTATTTTTAGCGACAGTGAGTCTCGGCTGTGCAGTTTTCCAGCCTGTGTGTGAGACAGTGTTCCTTTGGTTACAGTCGATCTTGTTGATCGAGGATTTGGATTATAGCCTGCATGAGCCACATTTGAGCTCGATAGAGATACGCGGATACTTTCCTCGGTGGGGTCGCTCCCCTCGAGAGCCACTCCGGAGTTGGTCCTGTTCTTCTATCGCGACTTGTCGACGCGGTGTTCCCTCTGGCTGGGCCAGTTAGTGGCAGTCACGGACACAGTCCCTCTGGTTGGGCCAGTTAGTGGCAGTCACGGACGCCCTATGTAAGTCCGGTCCCCCGGGACGTGACGGCAGTAGGTAGGCGCAGGTTTGACTGGACCCTATGCGGCAGTCAGTTGAGATTGGGTGATTTGAGTCGAGAGCTAGTTGTAGCATCATGTTCTTTCTGTTCCACTATTGAGCATCTAGATAGAGGCATAGTAGCTGTAGAGTTTACTTTACCAGCTTTTCCCTTTCCGCACTGCATTGTTACTTTTTGCCTCTAGTAGACTTAGTGGGCAGACCGTCGGGCTTGTTGGCGGCACCCACTGAGAACTACTTGGGACGTAGTTCTCACACCCGTCGTGGTGTATTTTCCCCAGGTACTTCTTCTTCTGCTCCAGTTCCTGCCGCACCTGTTGCTGACCCGACTGATCGAGGTAAGGGAGTCGCGAGATAGATCCCTACCAGTGTCGCCTGAGAGTAGATGTACCTCCCTACTTTTGAGAGTTCATGTCGAGTGACCTTGTAGTGAAGATTGAGTTGTACTCTTCTTATTTTGAGAGATATTTGTATTTTGATAAGGATTCTGGTTGTATATTTGGTTAGAGTTGTATTTATTTTATCCAGCTTTTACTTTTCAGCTCTGATATCTGTATAGTGTAGATCTCTTTTGCAGATTAGTCGCTACGTCTATACGGGGCTTCCCGTATGGGCGGCGGATCTGTTGGCGAGCCCGGGTCGCAGTTTCGACCCGGGGCGTGCAGATTAGAGTGGTATCAGAGCCTAGGTGTAGGTCATTGAGGACTTAGAAACCCTAGGCTTATGGTTGGACCCTAGGATGACTTACGTGAGAGACGTAACTTTTTAGCGAGAGTCTTGATTGGGGAATCTAAACTCTCCCAGTGGATGGGATGAGTGATCGACATGTCTTCCTTCGATGGCAACTATGTTGGCTGCAGACAACATAGTGCTACGGGAAGGGCGACATGCCATTGACTTTCGCTGGATTGGGTCGTGTTTTGTTTGGGGGTTCTGACTGTTCTTCTTGTTCCCCGCAGGTGAGTGATGCCTCCGCGACGCCGGATGTCGACGCGCTCGCAGCCTTCTTCTTCTGTGCCCGAGCAGGAGGACTCGGGATAGGGACATCAGAGTGAGGTGCAGGAGCTTCGTGCCCAGTTGGCACAGATATCTGAGGCTGTTCAGCGCCAGGAGGAGACTTCCCGGCGCCAGGAGGAGACCTCTCAGCGTCAGGAGGAGACCTTGCGACGCCAGGAGGAGGCCTCGCAGCGCCAGGAGGAGGCTTCCCGACGCCAGGAGGAGGCCTTGAGTCGGATGATGCTTATGTTAGAGCAGAGGTCACAGCCTGTGGTAGCACCCCCTGAGAGTTCACCTGTGCCCTCTTCGCCAGCTGCAGCGCCCCCTGTGATTCCGTCAGCACCAGCAGTCCCTGTCGAGCCGGTTTCCTACGGACCACCGTCTGAGTCGACGGGACCTTTTACTTCTTCTGAGCAGCGTGCAGCGGTGGATCTGTTGATGAGGTTTCACCAGTTCGATCCACCCCGTTTCTCTGGTCTGGGTGCTGAGCTGTGGGAGGCCGAGACTTGGGTTACGGCCATGGAGCGTCACTTTGAGAGTTTATTCGTCGAGGATCGGTTTCGGGTCTTCTTGGCAGCGCATTTTCTGGAGGGCAACGCCGAGGCCTGGTGGCGGCGTGTGCGACCCGCTGGTCCGCCTGGGACGCAGTTTCTTACCTGGGCGGAGTTCCGCAGTCTTCTTTTGGGGGCCTTCTTTCCGGAGAGTGTTCGCCAGAGATTGGAGGAGCAGCTGAGAAATCTCCGCCAGGGAGATCGGCCCGTGAATGTATACATAGCCGAATTCAATCAGCTGTTGGCTAGTATGCCTCACGTGGCCAGGGACGAGTCTCACCGGATCTACATGTTTGAGCGGGGGCTGCGCCGAGACATTTACCAGCTTGTTCGCTCCCGCAGATTGCAGACATTAGAGGGCTCGATGGAGCAGGCGTTATACGTTGAGTCTGGAGAGGTAGTTATGGATGAGGTGGCTCCAGCCCCCGTAGAGACTCCAGGGGCGAAGCGCCCGGCGCCGGTGGATGAGGGGCAGTCGAGTAGGCAGGGACCCCCGAGACCCCCACGATTCCATCCTCAGGGTCGTGGACGCCAGGGGCGCTAGAGATCTGGATCATCTCGTCAGTCTTCGCAGCAGCGTCGACCACCTCGACCCTAGCAGTCATCTCAGCAGCAGCAGACTTCGCGGCAGTCCCGGCAGGATCGTTGTATCTTTTGTGGAGGGCCGCACTTACCGATGCATTGTCAGCAGAGGCATGGCCGTTGCTACCGCTGTGGCCAGGCCGGTCACATTCAGAGCTCGTGCCCCAGAGCAGGTTCTCCAGCTCCTTCCGCCGCTTCAGCACCTTCTGTAAAGTACCGAATTTTCGGCACATAAATAAATATAAATAAAAATGATACGAAATACCATTTTTATGAAAATTGGGGAAGTAAAGAATATTTGGAAGCGAGTTGGGCCCAAATCGGAATTAAAATGAGAGTTCTGAAATTTTATTCGAGAAAGGGGGCCCAGATTTTTAGTGGAAAATTCACAGTGTCGGAAAATTCCGAAAAAATTATGGGAGCCCTGTAAATATGTTTTAAGGCCACAGAAAAAATTTCGCGTTGATCGGAAGCCGTATAGTGAGAACGGGCTCCGCCAACAGTGTCGAAAAATTCTGAGAAAATTACGGGAGCTGTGTAATTATGTTTTAAGGTCACGGTAAAAATTTCGTGTTGATCGGATACCCGGATTGCGAGAACGGGGTCCGCCAATTATTCTGGATACAGCGGGGCTTTGGGTGGCCCAGAAATGACCCAAAGTGAAAATTTAAATTTTTCTGTGATAAATTTAGCTGAAACGAATCCGCCTGTCAAATTTGGACGGAAACGGGCGAAAAATGGACAGAAAACGAATCAAAAACGAATCTCGAGACGGCGTTGGCGCGCGGCTCGAGGCGCGCTTGCGTGCTGCACAAGCTGCGCGCTCCTGCGCGGGTCAGGCCGCACAGGCGCGGGACGAGCGCCACTTGGCGCTGGGGCGCGCGCTGGACCTGGTGCGCGCGCCCCTGTGTGGTGGACCGCCACCCAGCGATTCCCTATTGGGTGCTCCCGTGCACCCGGTCCAATAGACCATCCATCTTTTTTTTTCCCTTCTCCTTCCTCTCTTCTTCTTCTTCTTTTCTCCCCCGCAGCATTTCACTTCTCCTGTTTCTTCTTCTTCTCCAACAGAGCGCAAGGGAGAGAGGGAGAGGGAATTTTTGTGAAAATTTTTGGCACGTCGACGACCTCGTGGAGCGCGCAAGATGCTCCAAACAGTCTGGTGATCGCGTGAATGCGCGTGGGGCGGCGCGACGCTATCGAGGTAGGTTTCGTTCGTCGTTTTTACGGTATTTTTGGCACAGTTTGTAGGTCTCATTCTGGACATTAAATTTGACCCCGTACCGTTTTGCGTGTCAGGGACCGAATTTTACTGTACCGTTTTACTGCGCGGACTGTCGGGACAGTTTTGGCGCGCCTCGTTTTGCGTGCCAGTTGTAGAAAAATACACCGTTTTGCGTGCGGATTCGGCAAAAATGCGCAGTTTTGGGCGCAAACTTGGAAAACGTGCACCGTTTTACGTGCAACGTTGAAAAAGAACATGCACCGTTTTGCGTGCCGACCTAAGGTACGTGCTCCGTTTTGCGTGCAGGTTGGACTAACGCGCACCGTTTTGCGCGCAGTCTCTAATATTATAAATCGTTTTTCGTGCAGGGATAGAAAACTTTTCACCGTTTTGCGTGCAACCTTACAGTTAAATGTGCACCGTTTTGCGTGCAGATTATTTTATCGCGCACCGTTTTGCGTGCAGTTTCTAATATTATACATCGTTTTCGTGCAGGGATAGAAAAATGTGCACCGTTTTGCGTCCAACTTTACAGTTAAACGTGCACCGTTTTGCGTGCAGATCGTTTTATCGCGCACCGTTTTGCGTGCAGTCTCTAATATTATACATCATTTTTCGTGCAGGGATAGAAAAATATGCACCGTTTTGCATGCAACTTTACAGTTAAGTGTGCACCGTTTTGCGTGCAGATCGTTTTATCACGCATCGTTTTGTGTGCAGTCTCTAATATTATACATCATTTTTCGTGCAGGGCTAGAAAAACATGCACCGTTTTGCGTGCGATCCTACAGTAAAGCGTGCACCGTTTTGCGTGCAGATTTGAGGTAAGTGCACCGTTTTGCGTGTAGATTGAGTTTACGCGCACCGTTTTGCGTGCAGGCTGAAATGACGTGCACCGTTTTGAGTGCAAGTTTTATTAACATGCACCGTTTTGCGTGCAGATTTGGAGGACGTGCATCGTTTTGCGTGCGGACTCGAGGAATGCGCACCGTTATGCGTGCAAGCTCGAGGAAACAAGAAGAATCGCGCGGAGACCAATTGCAAGTGTCTACAAGCAATTGGGGACACCACAAGGTGGGGGATTCTGCCGAAATTGGGTGACCTCTCCCCTTGCTCCTTTGCTTTTCGATCCAGAAGCATGATGGTAGCCTGTTAGAGGCGTTAGGGAATCATGATAATAGTGGCATGCGTAGGAGATAAATATTATTTTATGATGAATATGGAAATAATTCCATGCGTAGATGTAAACAATTGTTGTGATCATGTTAGGGTGTAACCCTAGGAATCATGTGAAAGCATAAGGAAAAAGAAATGCATGTTGGTAGTAAGACTTAGGAGAAAACCTAGATTTAGGTTTAACGAGTGGCATGACGACCTAGGAGATACACCTAGGTGGACGAGTGGCATCAACTTAGGGAATAATCTAAGGTTGAGAATAAAGTGTTAAACATAGAGTCAGAGAACTCTAGGTTAAACAAGTTATGGAACTTAGGTAAAGGAACCTAAGATGAACTAATAGGGTTAAACTCTCGTGATGAAATAGAGTTAGTGCAACCCTAGGTTAAATATGGAACAGGAAAATAGAGTTAGTAAAACTCTAGGATTCAGTGAGAAACCGGGAAACAGGGGGATTAGATTCCCAAGTTACAGAATTAAATAATGTAACCCCAGAAAGTCATAGGACGTCTGGGTAAATGAATCAATTAGTTTAACTCCGACCGGAGTTAAATAAAAGAAAATGGAAATAGGGTTAATAAGCTCTAAGTTAGATAAAACTGAAAGTAACTAGTGTCCTAGTGACATAATGCAGTGATATAGTGCAACCTTAAGGGTAATTGAAGCTTAGGGTTGTGAGTTGAAAACAAGTAAGAAAAAGTGTAAAAGTGGCTAGGAAACTAAAGATATTGCCAAGTGGCAAAATAAGTGGAAATGTAAATGAACAAGATGTTCAAACCTAAATTGGTGTTAGAGACACCCAAATTATCCTAGAGTAAAGAGCTAGGGATAAAAGGAATAAAGCTTAAGTGAGAGCTAAAAGTGGTTAATAAGCAAGACAAGCAAATTGCTTGAAATAAAAGAGAAAAGTAAAAGAGAAGCATTGAGGCATGAATGCTAACGGGAGGGTTGAGCATATGTCACTCCCGGGTAGATGAGTGCCAAGGTGCCTTAAACTCATCTGAACCTAAAGTGTAAAGAGAGTGGTTAAAGAAAGAGAATGATTAATGAAAGATAAAAAGGATAAGATAAACTACATTGGGGCCGAGCACTACGGGAGGCGATGCTACAACCTGTTCTTGTTTGATTTGGGTTGTAGGCATCCGTCTTTTGCAACCCTCGGACCCCGTAAAGGAAAAGCCTAAATGGCCATTGGGAGGGTTGAGCATATGTCACTCCCAAGTGAATTAAAGTGTTAAAGCTAAGTTGCCAACGGGAGGGTTGAGCATATGTCACTCCCGGGGGAAGTGTGTGAGCAAGACTCAGCTTCCCAAGTAAAGGCAAAACAAAGAGCTAAAGGCAAAAGAAAATATAAAGATAAAACGGGCGGACCTACGGTGAAACCAGCCCATGTTGGAGGTACGGGCAGTATCCCTCTCCCGGGTAGAGACCCGTTCGGGACGTTTCTTCCGTAGGACGGGGTAACACTTGCGGGTGTTATCGGCAACCTTAGAAATCTTATCTTATGGTAGCAGGACTACCGGGCTGGGGCCCGTTGGATAAGAAATTTCTGAGGGTTAACTTGAACTAAAGCACCAGAATCTAAAGAATAAAGGAAACAGAGTGGCCAAGGTGGCCGGGTTAGTTTGACCCTCTATACAGCGGCATAGTGGCCGAGTTGGTGCTTAGTAGCCTAGTATGACTAGACAGAGTAGTGCTGGGTCGATGATTATATACAGACAGTGATTTATTGTTTTGCATAGCTGCATTTGATATTGAGGACTTTAGTTTCCTAGCACTCTATTATTATTGCTTCCATTGGACCAAGTGGTGTAGGACACCCTTTCTCGGTGGTTGAACCCACTGGGAACTCGGTCGTAGTTCTCACACCCCTTGGGTGACTCCCCCCACAGGTTCGGGTATGGATGCAGCGATCGTGACGGTTCAGATGCATACGGCGAGGCATACGACAGGGGCAAGGGCCCAGCAGCATAGTGACCTAGAGGGTCTAGCAGAGGTATCCCTTTTTATATATTTCTTGAGTGAACCTTGTTTGGTGAGGAATTATGTAAAAGAATTGTAATAATTATATTTGCAAGTTCAGAAATGTAAAGTGTAATAAGGTAATGCATGGTTCACTCTTGTATGCTTTCATTATCGCTTAAACTGTTTGTTTATAAAATGAAAGTTTAAATTTATAGTGATTTTTAGTACTCTGATATTGAGCTTCCGCATACACTTGTTGTGTTATTATGGATGTTACCGTTCCTTTCGGGTAGGAAAAGGTCTTACCCGATTGGCGGGTCTGTTGGCGTGCCCGAACCGTACAAATTGGCGGACTCGGGGCGTGATACCTTCTCTTCCTCATCAGACGACAGGGCCTTCTGTGGCCTATGGTAGGCCTGATCATGCTCCATCTTCCTCGCGGCAGCCAGATCGACGACCACCAGCACCGAGCAGGCGTGTTTATGCTACCCAGATTGAGGATGCTTCTGCCGCAGATCACGTCGTCGCAGGTATTATTTTGATTTCTGCAGTTCATACCCGAGCACTTTTTGATACTGGCGCATCGCACTCATTCATTAGTAGAGCATTTGCATCCCTACATGGTATAGAGGTAGTTTCATTATCGCATGCATTAGAGGTTCAGGTTCCAGACCATGTCTTGCATGTCGAGGAGTGTTGTAGGGATTGCCCTGTACAGTTGGGACCCTGGGTCCTGCCGGCAGACTTGCTCGTCTTGCGGCAGCTCCAGGATTTCGACGTGGTACTTGGCATGGATTGGTTAGCTCGGTATTTTGCCACCATTGACTGCAGAGAGAGGACGGTGACCCTCCGCGAGCCTGGACAGGAGGAGTTCATTTACAGAGGCTGCCAGAGTACTTTATTTGCCATGACTATTTCTTCGGCGAGAGCCCGGCGGATGATGAGTAGGGGTTGTACCGCCTTCCTGACGACGATTGTAGAGGTGCCTACGGCGGCACTGGGACTCGAGGATATCCCTATTGTCCGCGAGTTCCCAGATGTGTTCCCCTCAGAGTTGTCGACCATGCCGCCGGAGAGGGAGATTGAGTTTGTGATTGATGTGGTTCCAGGAACCGCACCAATCTCGAAGGCACCTTATAGGATGGCACCGGCCGAGCTGAGAGAGCTGAAGGCCCAGTTGCAGGACTTGATGGATGTGGGCTTTGTGAGGCCCAGTGTATCTCCGTGGGGAGCGCCAGTTTTATTTGTGAAGAAGAAGGATGGGTCGCTTCGATTATGTGTGGACTACAGAGAGCTGAATAAAGTGACCATCCGGAACAAGTACCCCCTTCCACGGATTGATGATTTGTTTGATCAGTTGCAAGGAGCGTCTGTGTTCTCCAAGATTGATCTCCAGTCAGGTTACCACCAGCTAAGGGTGAGGGCCGAGGACATTCCCAAGACGGCTTTTAGATCCCGGTACGGGCATTATGAGTTTACAGTTATGCCTTTTGGATTAACTAATGCCCCTGCAGCATTCATGGATTTAATGAACCGGGTATTTCAGCCGTACTTGGATCGGTTTGTCGTTGTGTTTATTGACGACATTCTGATTTACTCCCGGAGTGATTTGGAGCATGAGGAGCACTTGAGGATAGTGCTGCAGCTTCTGCGAGAGAAGAAGCTGTATGCCAAGTTTAAAAAGTGCGAATTTTGGCTCCGGGAGGTTGCTTTTCTAGGCCACGTTGTATCAGCCGCAGGAGTGGCAGTGGACCCGACGAAGATTGATGCTGTTCGGGATTGGCCTAGACCGACGACGGTTACTGAGGTCCGTAGCTTTTTGGGATTAGCAGGTTACTACCGTCGCTTTGTAGAGGGCTTTGCGAAGCTCTCTACTCCCCTGACCAGTTTGACCAGGAAGGGGATAAAGTTTGTTTGGACTGAGCGGTGCCAGGAGAGCTTTGAGGAGCTGAAGAGGAGATTGATCTCGGCACCAGTTTTAGCACTTCCAGTGATGGGCGATGGATTTGTGATCTACAGTGACGCCTCTCACAGCGGCTTGGGATGTGTTCTGATGCAGCATGGTAGGGTAATTGCTTATGCTTCATGGCAATTAAAGGATTATGAGAAGAATTACCCTACTCATGATTTGGAGCTTGCAGCCGTGGTGTTCGCGCTGAAGTTGTGGCGGCATTACCTCTACGGGGAGCATTGTGAGATTTACACTGATCATAAGAGCTTGAAGTACCTGTTCACACAAAAGGAGCTGAATTTGAGGCAACGCCGGTGGTTGGAGTTGCTAAAGGACTATGATGTGAGTATTCTTTATCACCCCGGCAAGGCCAATGTAGTGGCAGATGCTTTGAGTAGGAGGTCAGCGCAGAGCTTGAGCATGTTGATCACCCAGCAGGCACCGCTTGTGGAGCAGATGAGGCGCTTACAGATCGAGGTTGTATCCCCTGGGGTCTCTGCTAGACTCATGTCTATGGTCTTGCAGCCCACTCTGTTGGAGAGGATTGGAGAGACACAGAGTGAGGACCCCCACTTGACTCGGATTAGATCGCAGATTCAGGCTGATCAGTTAGGGGATTTTGCAGTGGATAGCTCGGGAGTACTGCGGTACAGGGACCGAGTGTGTGTGCCTATGGACACTGAGCTCAGAGATCAGATTTTGAGGGAGGCCCATTATACACCTTATACCATTCATCCTGGTGGTACTAAGATGTATAAGGACCTCAAGGCACATTTTTGGTGGCCCGGAATGAAGCGGGATATTGGAAGATTCGTGGCTCATTGTTTAACTTGCCAGCAAGTGAAGGCAGAGCATCGTGTTCCTGCTGGCAAGTTGCAGAGTCTTCCAATTCCCGTGTGGAAGTGGGACCACATCACCATGGATTTCGTCACTGGACTGCCGAGGGCGCAGAGTGGGGCCAATGCGATTTGGGTTATCGTGGATAGACTCACCAAGTCTGCACACTTTTTGCCTGTACAGATGACTTTGCCGTTGGAGCGACTTGCGCAGTTATACTTGGATGAGGTAGTGAGACTGCACGGTATACCCACCTCGATTGTATCAGATAGGGACCCGAGGTTCGTATCACACTTCTGGGGGAGTCTTCAGTCAGCCTTGGGGACCCAGCTCCGTTTTAGCACAGCATTCCACCCACAGACCGATGGACAGTCTGAGCGCACCATACAGACCCTTGAGGACATGTTGAGAGCGTGCGTTATGGATTTTGGAGGAGGGTGGTACCGGCACTTAGCATTGGTTGAGTTTGCGTACAACAACAGCTATCAAGCGAGCATCCAGATGGCTCCGTTTGAGGCGTTGTATGGACGCAAGTGTCAGTCACCCCTGTATTGGAGTGACGTGGGTGAGAGGAGGACTTTGGGACCGGACTTACTGCTGGAGGCAGAGGAGAAAGTCAGATTGGTTCGCCGACATCTTGAGATAGCCCAGAGTCGCCAGAGGAGCTACGCTGATACTCGGCGGCGAGACCTAGAGTTTCAGATCGGTGATCATGTCTTTTTGAAGGTCTCGCCTTCAAAAGGGGTCAGGAGATTCAGAGTTCGGGGGAAGCTCAGTCCCCGCTTTATTGGACCCTTCGAGGTACTTGAGAGGATTGGCCCTGTGGCTTATAGAGTTGCTCTTCCACCTCGCCTGGCCGGAGTTCACGACGTTTTCCACGTCTCAGCTTTGAGGAGATATGTTTTCGACCCCTCACACGTGATCGACTTCACTTCTTTGGAGATCGGAGAGGATCTTGGCTACGAGGAGCGCCCGTTGCGAATTCTCGCTCGAGAGGTGAGAGAATTGCGCAACCGGGCCATACCTTATGTGAAGGTTTTGTGGAGCAATTACGAGGAGCGGGAGGCTACTTGGGAGCTGGAGATAGTGATGCGGGATACCTATCCTTTTCTGTTCGAGACTTCTGGTTGAGGTACGCCTGTTTGTTTCTTGTTTCGGGGACGAAACTCCCTTTTAGTGGGGGAGGATGTGGTGGCCCAGATTCCCATGCAGCTTTTTCTGGTGAATCCATTGTTTAGAACACCTATTGTTGGTGTGTCTGGCCCATTGTGCGTCAAGGAGATGCTACAGATGGACCCTGTGAGATATCTACAGCTGTGTTGGCCTTCGGCTGTGTTTGCTGAAATTTTGAAAAGGTTTTTGGCCAAACAGAGGTTGGAAATGGATTCAGCGCGGAAAAACGCTTGAAAACGGCTATTTGCTTGTTAAATTCTGAGTCCGGATGCCCAAAAACGGACTCCCGGAAGTTTTCGTTGAATTTCGGTGCATGGGAGGGGCCGTGGACCGCCGGCTGCCACGTGGCAGCCCATGATTGGCCAGTCCGCAGCGCGCGGTTCACAGAGCGCCGCGGCTGGGTGCACGGACCCGGCGCATGCCTGATTGGCGGGCCCGTGAGGCGCGGTCTACAGAGTTTGCGCGGCGGTGCATGGACCGGGGCGGGGGGACGCGTGGCATCCCGCGGTTGGTCGGTGCACGCGGCGCGGTCCACGGAACCTAAATTGGTGCGTGGACCAGGTGCACGGGACACGTGTCGTCACGCCATTCGCGGGCTCACGAGGCGCGGCTTATCGGGTCGCGGTCGGGCGCCTCGGGGCGCGTGCGTGGCAGGCGGCCAGTGCGGCGCCTGCCCGCACGTGTGACCGCGACAGTGGCGGGGCCACGTGTCGCCCTGCCACTGGCGGGCGCCACCTACCCGTTTGACCGGGTAGGTGCCATGCGGCGGCACCGCACGAGCCCCGCACAGCTGTTTGCTGTGCGAAACACGTGTCCGTCACCGGGAGTGCCACGTGGCCACTCCCGGCGCGCCCCGCACAGCTGTTTGCTGTGCGGGTGACGTGGCCGCACCAGGATTTTCCGGGCGGCTACAGTAACTCGCCCCTGCGCCCGAATTCGGCGCCCGAAAGTTCGGGTGCGCCCGAAAGTTGGGACACCCTTGGTATTTCTTCAATTGTTTTTCTGCGGCCTATTTAAGGCCCGAGCTCTCTTCTTCTTCAACTTTTTGGCACTTCCGAGCTTCAAACCCCCAAGAGCCCTTTACCAAAGTTGATCCTCACACTGTCAAGCTTCCATCTGCAGAGTTTGGGGATTTTTGGGGGCACGCTTTTCGAGATTCTCATTTTCTTGGCGCGGCGCGACGCTCTTTCCTCGGTGTTTCTTCCGTCGCTCTTCGGTGTACGAGCTCCCTCGACCTACTCCGGCCATCTTTTCGAGCGATTTCTTCGCTGTTGGATTCGTAACAGGTGAGGCTACGATTTTAGGTTTCACGCACATTTTCAGATTTCGCGTTTTTCGAGGTGTTTTCTCATGCTCATTGGGACCCTTCTTGCTGTGAGTTTTTGGTGAGGGCAGCAGCTTCCTTTGAGGAGATCTTCGCGCACAAATCTCGGATCAGGACGTGCTTGTAGACTTTTTTCATCTAATCAACGCAAGGATCATCGTGGTATTTTTTTTGGAATTTCCTGAGATCTTCCCGGAGGTATACATCTTCCTTTTTATCTGTGCAAGATTTTACAGTTATGTGGTTGAATGTTTTCGCGCGCCCGTGTTGTGGAATTTATATCTTGGCCTACGGAACTCCGATTTGGGCGTGCAGGTACTCGTTTCGAAGCTATCGACTCGAAGAACGCCAGGATATTTTTATTGGAATTCATTGGACACTTTCTACAGGTGAAATTTTGGCATCTGTACAGCTGAAATTCAGCATGAGATTTTTTGGGCAGATTTTTGGGGATTTGTGTATAACTGTAGCCTATGTTGTACCCAGGTGGGATTTTGGACTGTACTGGACATACTGGACAGTGAGTTACTGTTGTTCTGGTATTATCAGCTGTAGGACTTGGACAGATCAGCGCATCGGTGGGTGACCTCTTTTTCAAGATCAGCGGACTGTGTACTAATTCTAGCTTTAGGGACTTGCATATTTTATTGTTTGTTGTACAGCATGCTAGAATGTATGAATTGTTGATCCTGTTATAGTTAGATGATCCTGAGATTACTATCTTGCTCCCTACAAGCTGTTGATTATTATTTATCTTGGAACTTGACCTAGCACCACTGCCATATGATGTATGTTCAGCCAGACTGTAGAAAACCTCAACTTGGGCTAGGTTTTTATTGCTCTAGACATTCCCACATCACTTTTCTTTTTATCACTCTGGACTTAGAGTTTTCCTCGCCCAAGTAGTGGGCCGAGAGGTCGGATTATTGTGGGATGCATTTACACTCGTGTGTCTGGGGACCGAGTAGAGTTGTTAGCAGTCTGTAGACCAGGTTTCTTTGGGAGAGTGACTTGGGTTGTAGATTTGAGATCTTGAGAGCTATTTTTAGCGACAGTGAGTCTCGGCTGTGCAGTTTTCCAGCCTGTGTGTGAGACAGTGTTCCTTTGGTTACAGTCGATTTTGTTGATCGAGGATTTGGATTATAGCCTGCATGAGCCACATTTGAGCTCGATAGAGATACGCGGATACTTTCCTCGGTGGGGTCGCTCCCCTCGAGAGCCACTCCGGAGTTGGGCCTGTTCTTCTATCGCGACTTGTCGACGCAGTGTTCCCTCTGGCTGGGCCAGTTAGTGGCAGTCACGGACACAGTCCCTCTGGTTGGGCCAGTTAGTGGCAGTCACGGACGCCCTACGTAAGTCCGGTCCCCCGGGACGTGACGGCAGTAGGTAGGCGCAGGTTTGACTGGACCCTATGCGGCAGTCAGTTGAGATTGGGTGATTTGAGTCGAGAGCTAGTTGTAGCATCATGTTCTTTCTGTTCCACTATTGAGCATCTAGATAGAGGCATAGTAGCTGTAGAGTTTACTTTACCAGCTTTTTCCTTTCCGCACTGCATTGTTACTTTTTGCCTCTAGTAGACTTAGTGGGCAGACCGTCGGGCTTGTTGGCGGCACCCACTGAGAACTACTTGGGACGTAGTTCTCACACCCGTCGTGGTGTATTTTCCCCAGGGACTTCTTCTTCTGCTCCAGTTCCTGCCGCACCTGTTGCTGACCCGACTGATCGAGGTAAGGGAGTCGCGAGATAGATCCCTACCAGTGTCGCCTGAGAGTAGATGTACCTCCCTACTTTTGAGAGTTCATGTCGAGTGACCTTGTAGTGAAGATTGAGTTGTACTCTTCTTATTTTGAGAGATATTTGTATTTTGATAAGGATTCTGGTTGTATATTTGGTTAGAGTTGTATTTATTTTATCCAGCTTTTACTTTTCAGCTCTGATATCTGTATAGTGTAGATCTCTTTTGCAGGTTAGTCGCTACGTCTATACGGGGCTTCCCGTATAGGCGGCGGATCTGTTGGCGAGCCCGGGTCGCAGTTTCGACCCGGGGCGTGACACTTACCTTAGCTGAGCTCGGGGAAGAAGGAAGTAGCCGGAATCTTGGTCCCTCCTCCATGCGCGGCCACGGCTTGCTCCAGCAAGGTTCTCAGGCACCAGAGAACTCCTCAGACACTCCCAAACCACTGTAGGTGAGGTTTTGGTCCAACCTTTTCTCCCTCTCTCACTCTCGGATTGGTTTCCAATGGTGGTTGCTCTTGGGTTGTCCAGGGCTTCGGGGCTGGGTCAAGAAATAGCAGGAGATCAAGGGTGATGCTTCAGATCACCCTGACTCCTCGTACTCAACCCATAGGAGACCAAGGGGCAATTTGCACTTAATGCAATATTCCTTTGCAAAAACCCACTTGAACCCGGTTCACACCTAATTTCAACCTCCCTACACTTCGGGCTTCTTACTGGGAGTTGCAGAGGAGTGGTTGGATACTTTGCTTCCCAACATGACTCCTCGAATTTGAACCCAAAGGAGACCAAGAGTCCAAAACCCCATTAATGCAAGATTCTTGCAAAAATGTCTTCAAACCGGGTTTATATAAGAAAAATACGGATATGCGCAGCGGAAGAAAGAAACGCAGTTAAAATTTTTCTTAAACCAAGATCACCTCATGTTTTGTTTTAGATCGTAAAAAGGTAATCTAATTGATCTCATCAATTGGGATTTAATTTTTACCTTGCGCGGGTCGAGATCACCGCGAAGCCGACGATCGTTGGTAAAAATTGTTCGTCCTTGATAGCCGCGCACGCACCCGGCCTCTACTTGTGTCCACACGGAATCACGCCCTTGATCGATAAACCGATCGCCTTGATTCGCGATCCGATCACGAATTAATTCTTGCGTCGATGTAAGGAGGATGAATCAATCTTCTAATTGTGCTAGCAATCTTCCGAAGATTGAGAATGATTAATTATGGAGGACTTTAGGAAGAGGGAGAGGATAGGCGGCTAGGGTTTTCTTATTCCCTTTTTTTTCTTACTCAAAAATTATTACGTATCACATACGTACTACCTATTCTTATAATAGGAAGTTGGCCGGCTATAACAAAATAAAGTATAGTAACTAATCAAATCTTATAATTAGTTACAAAGAAAGATCTCCTAAAATATGGTAACTAATTAAATCTTATAATTAGTTACAAAGAAAAATCTTTTAAATTAAATCTCAAGATAAAATCTAGTAACTAATTAGATATTATAATTAGTTACAAAGAAAGATCTTTTTAAATTAAATCTCAAGATAAAATCTAGTAACTAATTAGATCTTATAATTAGTTACAAAGAAAGATCTTTTTAAATTAAATCTCAAGATAAAATCTAGTAACTAATTAGATCTTATAATTAGTTACAAAGAAAGATCTTTTTAAATTAAATCTCAAGATAAAATCTAGTAACTAATTAAATCGAATCCTAATCCGATTGGATTATCCATTATCCTACGTGTGTAACATTTACACATAAGTCCTCCAAATATTTACTAACAATTAGCAAATACACCATGCAAGTTTTGCACTTAAATACCTCTAATTTACAATAATTGCAAATTAGTCCTTTTACTAATAAATTAGTAAACTTTAGTATTGTGATTATAATTAATCCATTCTATAAACTTCTTTATCATCTCCTTGATATCGATCATGCGCGATTCCTTATGTGTGTGACCTAATAGGTTCAATTCTGTCTGGTAGTGAGATATGATGCGATCCCCATCGACATCATCATCGAAACTCCTTTTGATGGATCAAACACTTTTGATTCTTCCATCGTATAATAATTATTCGCCTATAATTATTCTTATTGGTTCCCACAATCCACCAGTGACGCCTAGCAGCATATGGTGGCAATCCAGTCAGAAGTGAATATTGGACTGAACCTCAAGGTGCAGTTACCGTACAATACAATCCTTCTATCGCATAGTCCCAACTGAGTGGAGGTCATGGAATACTCGTCAAACCCCATCACCCGTTATATGACAAATTTGATAGGACACAAGCTCATATGGTTACTCTTGGAAACACCTTTCCATGAACCATATTACCCCGGCCGAGGATTTCTGAGCTTTGCCTTACAAATAGCATAGGACTAATTATCTCTCTACCGAGAGCGATAGATCCCCTATGAACAAACACCCATTCCTAATATGAACCGACTGCAGCCAACATATACTACTAAGACCCGTGACTAGGATCAGAGTTTGCATAGTCAAACTACAGTAGCCTCATATTGAATGGCCGTGGTGTCGCAGGTCTAAGGATCAGTTGTACCACTACAACATCGAATCAGTTACTGACGAAAGAGTAGACATCCAAGTAACTATTCGTAATTGGTCAAGCTCAGTGCCCTTGTTCTATAACAACCACCTGCACGTTCGCTCCAGTGTCCCCACACTAATGACTTGAGACTCGTCATCCTAAAAGAGAGCGACACATACATCAATCTTGCCGGATCAATCATCGTCCCCATGATGATCCTCCGATTGAGAGCATTTATGACTTAATCACTAATAATATGTATCTCAAATTCTTAACTCTTAAGAATATACATTATCATCTCATTAAATCAAAGGACGATTCATGGACACATCAAACATGAATGGCATAAAATGCCCAAATTATAATAAAGATCAAGTACAAATATGTCCCATATAATAAAATGCGTCAGCCTGATAGGCTTTTGGGGCATACAACTAACAGTTTACACCTAACCCTTTTCATCCGAGCTCTCAACTGTAGGTACAATTTGCACCCAACACCTTATCCTATAAGCCCCTTAAATTTAAACACATAAAATATTAACATTTCGTTGAAAATACTCCATTTTTGGGTGCATTTTACGCATTTCGAGAAAATCTGCTCGTCAATTCGCGAAACGGACTTCGCCACGATGTCCGGCTCGTCGAGACCTGTCAAGTAGCCTATATGTTTGCTTAGTTTGGCGCTCGTATAAAATCTCGGGCCATTTAATTCGACAGATTACAGTCTGACGACGCACTTCGATGCACCCGGATCGCCAAACGCGAAAACCGTCAGTGCCATTGCGCTCAGAACATCGAAATTAGCTAGGTTCGACTACTCATACCCCTATGTCAAAGTTCCGGATAGTAAATCGGCCAATAGTAGTCGAAAGGGAATTAAAATACAGGGTTACTATGCACAACTTAAGTTGTGGGGCACACTATTTCATCGCTGATTTCTGGAAGATCCGACCATCAGATCGTCGACATATGAATATGAAATTTTTATGTTTCGACGAGACGATCGCAATGGTGATCTCGGATTTTCCAGATCAGACCCCGATCAAAAGTCGATATTTCTGGGCCACTGTTGATCCCCTATGTCATTATTTTTGCCAAAATTAATAATTTAATAATTTCAAAGTCTTTAAACTTCAAGGTTACTACATTACCCACAACTTCTAAGAAGTTTCGTCCCCGAAACTTAACAAAATACACCACATACCACACTAAAGTTCTTAAACAAACCAAAATAGTTGTTTATTACATCACTTCTATTTTAACACTTAAACTCCAGACGGACCTTCTCCCGACGGCTCTCCCTGCTGAGTCAGAGCATAGACTCGTCCACCAGAAATTTGGCGTGACCTTTCGGCTTGTCGTGATGGTGGTTGACGACTGGATACAGTCACGCTCTGAGTAGACACAGGAGGCCTAGCAGCGAGAGGCGGTACAGATAACACTGGCTGTGCCAGAGCAGTTCTTTGTGGGCAATTTGCAGAAATGTGCCCAGGTTGGCCACACTGGTAGCACTTTCCATGGCGCTGATTGCATGTGTAAGGACGATGATCAGCCCCACAGAAAATACAGGGTCCAGATCTCTGTGGTTGGTTACTTGCTCAAGAACTTGCTGGTTGATTTTGACCTTTGGGTGGTCTTGGGGGTCTCCAATTAATTCCAGATGACCCTTCACCATTTCCAGAAAAAGGTCGCTTCTTTCCCTTACCCTTATCCAAAGTCTCCCGCTCAGCACGAGTGATGGCCACCTCTGCCTCGATTGACAGACATTGCTCAATGCAATCATCATAATTGGCTAAGATGTGAGAGGATAATTGGCGGCGAATTTCGGGCCGCAATCCTTGAGCGAATAGCCTGATCTTGCGCCTTTCATCCTGCACTGCGCGAGGCACCAGGTCAGCGATCCTAGTGAATTCTTCTTCATACTCCCGTATAGTGCGGACTCCTTGACGGATAGTCTCCAGATCCCTTTCTAGAGACTCCCTTGTGGTTTCTTTGAGATAACGATGATATAGAGCTGCCTTAAATTGTCCCCAAGTGGGTTTAGGCACACCCTCAGCAAAGTTCTCTCGCCTGTAGTGAAGCCACCACATACTAGCACTGACTCCCAAACAGTGCACTCCTAGCATCACCTTGTCTTCCTCTTCGGTATCCAGATCTCGAAATAATTTCTCCATATGATTTAACCATTGCTCCAGAGCCCAATGGTCTTTTTCTCTTCCGGTGGATGGGTGACCCCCTGGGAAGTTGGGGCGTCACAATTGGTATCAGAGCTATTCACCAGCCGGAAATGTGAGATGAGTCTCGGCTGAGCCAGGGTTGTATAGCGGGTAGAGCGAGGCTCCCCGACTAATGACCATTGTGGGTGGAGTGTAGCTCCCCACAAAGTCGGCTAAGGCTAGCGAGACGAATCTCACATCGCCTGGTACTTGTGAGTGTGTTTGAGCCAGACGTGGACGTCAGGGCTTAAAGGGGGGAAGAATGTGACACCCCTAGAAATTGGATTAGTCCTATATATAAATAATATAATAGGACTAAATCTCTTAACTCGGTTATAGCATTTTGGGTGGTAGCAAGACCCAAGAGGTTAAGAGAGTTAAGCGTGATAGAGCTAGAGTAGTTCTAGGATGGGTGACCCTCTGGAAAGTTGGGGCGTCACAAATGGTCCAAAAATATGTCGGCTGTCACGCCCGGGGTGTAAGATTCCGGGCCCGTCTACAGATCCGCAGTGCACACGGTATTTCCCGCGTACACGAAGCGCCGGTAACCTGCTCAGATATAAGAGATAATAATAAAAGAGCATAAAATCAGAGCTGAACTAAAACTACTACATCTCAGACTGAAGCTGGAAATAAAGTAAAGAACAACTGTAAATAAATATAAGTATCTCTCCCAGCTCACCACAAATATACAACCAGCTGGCCAAAGCCAGACCCAAAAATAAAGTACAATAAAAACTGTATGAGAAGATATGGGTACATCAAAAGTCCAGTTAGCATACTGTCGGGTGGACACTCTATCTAGTCCGCTATCTTCTTACCTCGATCCGATGTTGACGGCTCAGCAACTCCCACAGAGGACTCTGCAAAACAATGGGAGAAACAAAGAAAAATACGATGGGGGTGAGAACTACTATAAAAACAGTAGCCTCCCCTGGTGGGTTAAGCCTCAAACTCAGATGTGCCCACTAGGTCAACCAGAGGTGTCACGCCCCGGCGTCGAAACTGCGACCCGGGCTCGCCAACAGATCCGCCGCCTATACGGAAAGCCCCGTTTAGACGAAGCGACTATCCTGCAAAAATCAACTACACTATACAGATATCAGAGCTGAAAGTAAACTGCTGAAAAAAAATAAAATAGATACAACTCCACAAATATACAATCCAAGTCCTCACAAGTACATAAGTCTCTCAACTGTAAAAGAAATATACAAGATAAGTCCCAAAAGGAAATCCTAACAATACTAATACATCACCAAAATAGGGTACAACTACTCTCTCTTTGGTGGACGACTGGTAGGGATCTAGCTCGCGACTCCCTTACCTCGATCAGCAGAATCAGCAACTGGAGCAGCAGGAACAGGAGCAGGGGTCCCTAGGAAAAAAGACACCACGACGGGTGTGAGAACTACATCCCACAGTAATTCTCAGTGGGTGCCGCCAACAAGCCCGACGGTCTGCCCACTAAGTCTACTAGAGGCATAAAGTAACAAATGCAGCGCTGAAAGGAAAAGCTGGAAAAATAAACTCTACAGCTACTATGTCACGCCCCGAGTCCGCCAATTTGTATGGTTCGGGGACGCCAACAGACCCGCCAATCGGGTATGACCCTTCACTACCCGAAAGGAACGGTAACATTCATAATAATACAACAAGTGTATGCGGAAGCTCAATATCAGAGTACTAAAAATCACTACTAATTTAAACTTTCATTTAATAAACAAATAGTTTAAGCGGAAATGAAAGCATACAAGAGTGAACCATAAATTAAATTTATTACACTTTACATTTCTGAACTTGCAAGTAAAATTATTACAATTCTTTTACATCATTTCCTCACCATACAAGGTTCACTCAAGAAATATATAAAAAGGGATACCTCTGCTAGACCCTCTAGGTCTCTATGCTGCTGCGCCCTTGCCCCTGTCGTATGCCTCGCCGTCTGCACCTGAACCGTCTCGGCCGCTGTATCCATACCTGAACCTGTGGGGAGGTCACCCAAGGGGTGTGAGAACTACGACAGAGTTCCCAGTGGATTCAACCACCGAGAAAAAGTGTCCTACACCACTTGGTCCAATGGAAACAATAATAATAGAGTGCTAGGAAACTAAAATCCTCAATAGTAACATGCTGATATGCATATAATAAATCACTACACTATCTGTGTATACCCCTCGACCCAGCACTCCTCTGTCTAGCCATGCTAGACTACTAAGCACCAACCCGGCCACTATGCCGCTATATACAGGGTTCAACTAACCCGGCCACCTTGGCCACTCTATTTTTCTCTTTTTCTTTACATTCTGGTGCTTTAGTTCAAGTTAACCCTCGAAAATTCTTATCCAACGGGCCCCAGCCCGGTAGTCCTGCTACCATAAGATAAGATTTCTAAGGTTGCCGATAACACTCGCAAGTGTTACCCCGTCCTACGGAAGAAACGTCCCGAACGGGTCTCTACCCGGGAGAGGGGCACTGCCTGCAACTCCAACATGGGCTGCGTTTCACTCCGTAGAATCTTTATATTTTCTTTCTTTTCTTTTCTTTTTCTTTTCTTTTCTTTTCTTTTCTTTTTCACTTTAGTTCTTAGCCTCTTGCACTTGAACACTCTTTTCTTTCTTATTCGAGCTTATAGCTCCCTTTTTGCCACTGGCAAATCTTTTTCTCTTTCCTTGAGCATCTAGCTCTTTACTTTCACTTTTTGTCTTTCGAAAGTACCTCGTCCGACGGGTCACTGCCCAGGGAGTCCTGCTCCACAAATGACGAGTCTCAAATTCGAAGGCGCCATTTACATTCTCTTTATACTTTTAGCCACTTTTAGCTTGCTTTTAAACTTTGCCTTTTTACAACAACTTATCTCTTATCCTAGGTCTCGCCATAAGGATAACTAAGAGTCACTTGGACTCTTACTATTTCTCTTTCTGTTCTCTTTGTCTTAAGCAATTTGCTTGTCTTGCTTATTAATCACTTTTAGCTCTATCTTGAATGATTTGCTTGTCTTGCTTATTAACCACTTTTTAGCTTTCTCTTAAGCTCTATCTCTTTTATCCTAAGTTCTTTACTCTAAGATAATTTGGGTGCCTCTAGCACCAATTCAGGTTGGAACATCTTGTTCTCAATTCATATCCCTATGTTTCAATTTCCCTTAAGGTTGCACTATGTCACAAGGACACTAGTCGCTTTCAATTTTATCAACTTAGAGTTCATTAACCCTATTTCCATTTTCTTTTCCTTTCATATCTCCACACTTGGTCCTTTCCCACTTTCCTTTATTTAACTCCGCTTGAAGTTAACTAATTTATCCATTTACCCAAACGCCCTATGACTTTCTGGGGTTATGTTCATTTAATTCCTTCACTGGAGGATCTAATCCCCTTTTTCCTGATTCCACCCTGAACTTAGAGTTACACTGACTCTAACTTCCGGTCTGTGAGTTTAAACTCCTCTAGTTCACCTTAGGTTCCCTTTACCTAAGTTCCATATCACACTCATCCTAGAGTTCCTTGACTCTATGTTGATCACTAGTTCGCCTTAGGTTCCTTTTACCTAAGTTCCATATCACACTCATCCTAGAGTTCCTTGACTCTATGTTGATCACTAGTTCACCTTAGGTTACCTTTACCTAAGTTCCATGTGATACTCATCCTTGAGTTCCTTGACTCTATGTTGATCACTAGTTCACCTTAGGTTACCTTTACCTAAGTTCCATGTGATACTCATCCTAGAGTTCCTTGACTCTATGTTGATCACTGGTTCACCTTAGGTTCCCTTTACCTAAGTTCCATGTCATACTCATCCTAGAGTTCCTTGACTCTATGTTGATCACTCAATCCAGTGTCCTTAGGTTACCACCTAAGACAATGCCACTCGTCCAATTCTAGGATAACTCCTAAGTTTGATGCCACTCATTAATCCTGAATCTAGGTTTTCTCCTAGTCTTACTACCAATAGGTTCTTTTCCTGATGTCACATGATTACTAGGGTTATACCCTAACATGATCACAATCATAAATAGCTAATCCTTTTCATGCATGTAATTATTTTTATTTCATTCATAAAATAGTAGTTACTTCTACACATGCATTGTGATGACCCGGATTTCCGCAGAGCTGCTGCAGTGCGTTGGGGTGGCTATTGGAGGCCTACATGGTGTGTTGGAGGTGTTTGGGGCATAATTGGGCACAAGTAATGGACTCATGGCTTAAAATGGATCATGTGAGTGATCGGAGGACCCCGTGGAGGGTTTAGAAGTGGTTTCGCGCGAAACGGATATTAAAATTGGGCTCCGCGCGAAATTTGGGCTAAGAACACATTTCCGGGTGCCTTCGGCAATTTTTAGAGTTGGAATTTGACAAAACGGACGTCAAATTTGGAATCAGCGCGCGAAAATGATCAAGATGGGCTATTTACTTGCATTTATCGGAGTTTGCTACAGTAATCTACTGTTCACGGCCGGAACAGTAATTCCGGCGACGGCCGGCGGCGGGGGGCAGCGGCGGAAGGCGGCGGTGCGGGCTCGGGCAGGCGGCGCGCGGCCGCGGGCAGGCGCAGACCGGCACGGGCAGGCGCGTGGGGGCGCGGGCAGGTGCGCGGTCCACGCGGCGGGCGTGCACCAGGGCGGTGCCACGTGGCGGTTGGTGATTGGACGGCTCACGACGCGCGGTTCACTGAGCGTTGAGGGGGTGCACGGTGGACCGGGGTTGACACGTGGCGGAATTTTATTGGTCGGTCTACATGCGCACGGTCCACGGTGCAGTCGAGCCTGCCTCGGGATGCGTGCCTGGCAGGGTCGCAGGCGGCGCGCGCAGGCACGCGCGCTGGCACGCGCAGGCGCGACCGGCGTGCTGACCGGCGCCACGTGTCGAGTTCCGGGGCGGCCACGCGGCGAATGAGGATTGGCTGGATCAGCTGTTTGGTGTTCTGGGACACTTGTCGTGTGGAGGAGCGGGTCGGACGGTTGCTGGGTGCGGCCGGATCCGCTGTGCGGAGCGGGCTGGCTAGTGGGCCGAGTGGGCCGGGCCACTGTTTGGGCCCGGTTTCGGGGCCCGAAAGATTCGGGCGCCCGAAACCGGGGACACAGAGGGTATTTTTTGATTTGTTTCTTTTGGGCCTATAAATACCCCTCCTCTCCCTCATTCTTCCCATTTTTTCGAGCTTTAGAGAGAGAATGGGAGGGAGAGCTCCATACAAAGTTTGTTCCCCTTGGTGCTCTGGTTCTAATGGTGGATCCCCGGAATTTCTGGAAGCTCGGCAACGGCGATATCATTTTTACAGTTCGCCTCAGTTTTCTCCCCATTTCGGCCCATTACCGTCGCAGCTCAGTCAAAAACTCACTGTGAGCAAACCAGGAGGAGTTTTTGGATGATTTCTTCGACAGCGTGTTCCTAAGAGGTAAGGCTTCGATTTTTATGTTGATCGCTTCGCTCCATTTCGCACTTTTGGCACGTTTCCCGAGGCATCTTTGACCCCTATTTTTCTGTGATGGATTTTGGACAGCACCGGCTTGTCGATTTTATATCTCAGCCTAGGAACATCAGATCAAGGCGTTTCAGGACTTGATTTTGATCTACTCGTCGTGAGGAACACAGTGGTGATTTTTCTGAGAATTTTGGAAATTGTTTCAAAGGTGATAATTAAGCTTTTCTTGGACAGATTGCTACAGGAATTTTGCTGTGAAGGTTTTGAGTATGCAACGGTGTTTTATTTTTATCTTGGCCTACAGGTATCAGATCCGGGCGTTTAAACAGTCGTTTTGGGGCTACTCTTCGCGAGGAACGCGACTGTGAATTTTCTGGATTTTCTTGAGGACTGGACAGAGGTGATATTTAGCCTTTTTTGGGGCTGATTTTGGACTGTAAGAAATTGTACAGTTTTGGATTAATTGTGCGCAATGTTTTGTGCAGTGGGGCACAGTTTTCGATGGATTGCTGTGTTAGAGGACTGCGGGCAGCGAGAGGTCTCTTTTGATGTTGTGCGCGCTTTTCGAGGTGGGTGGTTGTTGCTTGCCTCTATATCTGGCTTACTCACTAAGTTTATTAGAAAACCCCACTATTGAACACATTGACCGATTGCCATGCATGTTTGACTGTTATAAATGTGAGCCTATCATTTGAGATTAATTATGTGGATATATCATGTTTGGAATCGTATTGGGAGAATGTTATCGAAGAAACATGATTGCAGGAGACATATTAATAGTGGTAATTAACATGCAGTAATATCACATAAATCTTATGGAAATTGGTTAAATGGACTAATTGTTGGGGACATGACGACATATTCATGTGCGGGTTTCACTTTGGGATTTATTATGGATCAGGGGTTATACATGTGTAGTCGACTGACGATTTTTGCCTGATGGTTATATTTATGTGGATATATTAATTGTTACACATGTAGAGCTATATTTGACTTTCTCTCTCTTTTACATTGCATGGGGACTTTTGCATGCTTATTTGGACATCTAGATAGGCCACTATTTTATTGCTACACTATCATATTGGGATTTGACTTAGGAGAAACCATGATTGCTTTCTTTCTCCTTTTTATTTAGACTTTTGAGTCATATTGCTCGAGTTCGAGCAGAGGTTTGGGATAGTATAGCCGGGACCTGAGGGTCAGTGACAGGATGTACTTGATGTTGGATTATGGGTTATTGCGGCAACCGCGGACAGTAGGCGGTTGACCGGATCTTGGTTATTTTATCCAATTGTGGGTTGTGGGTTATTGCGGTGACCGCGGACTTTGGGCGGTTGACCGGATGTTTACTATTGCATCAGATTGGGTATCGGATTTCTCTAGTGGATGGTATTTCCCACTTTTTGAGTACTATTGCATCAGATCGGGGTTTTATTAGTGGACGGAGTTTCCCACTTTGATCATAGTCTTGATCCAGTCCTGCTATTATGAGACAGTGGTTACAGAGATGCTTGATACAGAGATACTTTACTCGTGTGGGTCGCTCCCCTCGAGTGCCACTCCGGAGTAGGCTTTACACAGTGCCGAGCGCCGGGCACCATGGTGAGTTGTGAGTGCTGATTGGGATTTCGAGCCTTATGTGCTGGTCCCCTACTGAGTTCCTGAGATTTATGACAAAGCAGGCAGTACCAGTTTTACTGGTGGTACCAGATTGGGTCTATTTGGTCATATACTGTCCCCTGATGCATTCATACAGTCATTTCTTCCAGTATTGCATTTAGAGGCATACTAGTAGTGGTTTCCCCTTTTATTCAGTAATTTTGTTTACAGCTGTGCCACTTGTCCCCTTTCTTGCCTCTAGTAGACTTAGTGGGTACGCCGGAGCTTGAGGCTTTACCCACAGGGGGAGGCTACTGGTTTACTAGTGGTTCTCACCCCCATTGTTGTTTTCCCTTTGTTTTCTCCCCCCTGTTTTGCAGAGTCCTCTTCGGGAGTTGCTGATCTTTGATCGTTGTCCGAGGCGAGGGAGTCACGAGCTAGATCTTTACCACCCGAGGAGTGTAGCTGTATCCCCTGGATGGAGATTCCTGGTAGCGGTTGGTTGGTTTTTACTGTTTTCTCTGGAGAGAGATCTTTTGTATTTGGAGAGACTGATGTACTATAGTTTTAGTTTATCTTCTTTTATAGTTGAGAGATGCTGTACTGAGGACATTGTATGATGATTATCTGTATTTGAGGAGATGGATATTGTACTCTATTTCATGTTGTTCAGTGATTGGATTTTATTTTACAGCATTTCATTTCAGCTCTGATATTTGTGTAGCTATAGTACTATCTTTTGTAGGTTAGACGCTTCGCCTATGCGGGTTTTAGCATAGGTGGCGGATCTGTTGGCGAGCCCGGGTCGCAGTTTCGACCCCGGGGCGTGACATGCATATTCATCATATATCCTTAGCAACCAACAGTTGCACTTTTCCTGTGTGTCCATCTACATATGCACATTTATTCCTCTATCTCTGGCAACCAACAGTTGCATTTTTTCATCTGTATCCATCTACACAGGCAATCCTAATCATGATTACCTAACGCCTTTAACAGGCTACTATCATGCTTCGAAATCAAAAAGCAAAGGAGCAAGGGGAGAGGTCACCCAATTTCGGCAGAATCCCCCACCTTGTGGTGTCCTCAATTGCTTGTAGACACTTGCAATTGGTCTTCGCGCAATTCCACTTGTTTCCTCAAGCTTGCACGTAAAACGGTGCATATCCTTCGAGTCCGCACACAAAACGATGCACGTCCTCCAATCCTGCACGCAAAACAGTGCATGTCATTAAAAACCCTCACGCAAAATGATGCGTGCCATTTCAATCTGCACGCGAAACGGCGTGCGACAACATAACCTGCACGCAAAACGGTGCACGTACCTCGGGTTTGCACGCAAAACGGAGCATGCTTCTCTTAAGGTTGCACGCAAAATGGTGCACGTCTTTTCTAACCCTGCATGAGAAATGATGCATAACGTTAGAGTCAGCACGCAAAACGATGCGCGACAACACGACCTGCACACAAAACGGTGCACATACTTCGAATCTGCACGCAAAATGGTGCACGTCTGACTGCAGGGTTGCACACAGAACGGTGCATATTTTTCTAACCCTGCACGAAAAATGAGACGAAACATCAGAGTCTGCACACAAAACGGTGCCCGTTAGTCCAACCTGCACGCAAAACGGAGCACATACCTCGTATTGGCACGCAAAACGGTGCACGTTCCTTTTTCAACGTTGCACGCAAAACGGTGCACGCTTTTCGACTTTGCGCCCAAAACTGCGCACACTCATCGAATCCGCACGCAAAACGGTGCATGTCTCCCACGAGCGGCACGCAAAACGAGGCGCGCCCAAAACGCCCGCGACACTCGCGCAGCAAAACGGCGCAGTAAAACTTGGTCCCTAACACGCATGTAGGCATGGGGTCAAATCCAAAATCCAAGAAGGAAATTCAAAACTGTGCCAAAAACACCACAAAAACAACATGTGGGGCCTACCTCGACAACGCTATGTCATCCACCGCGTCCAATAGGCTCTTTGGAACATCTTGCGCGCTCCACGGAGTCCACGGTGCGCTCGTTCGCCCTCAAAAATCCTGGGCGGAATCGCCCTCTCCCTCTCCTGGTACGCTCGGGTGAAGCCAAAAAGAAGAAAAGGAGGAAAAAGGAGCCGTTTCAGGCCCTTATAGGCCGAAATCCAGATTTCGGGCGCACTTTTCGGGCGCCCTAAAATTTTCGGGCGGCTACAATAGTCACCCCGCCGCGGTCCACGCGCCCATGCAGCGCCAGCGAGGCGCCACGTCAGCGTCGCTCGGCCAACCAGGGGACGACATGTGTCCCTGGACCCGTGCACCGCGACCACTGAAATGTGGCGGCCAATCAGGGGCCGCCACGTGGACCGCACCCACGCTCCCGCTGACACCAGCCGCAGCGACGCGTCGCGTCAGCGCGTCGCATCGCGCTGACCGACCTATGGGAGGCCGACACGTGGCCTCCCTCGCTGACACAGCGCCAGCGCCCGCGCGTGTACCCGACACGCGCCCCGCTCCCTCGGTCGCCGCGTCCAATGGGGAGACGCCACGTGGCGTCCCCACCTACCACGCGCGCCTCGTGCCGCGCGCCACAGCGCTCCACGCGCGCTGCCATGCCTCGGGATTCGCGCCAACTGCCTCGGGATTCGTGCCACTGCCTCGGGATTCGTGCCAATTGCCTCGGGATCCGTGCCACTGCCTCGGGATCCGTGCCAACAGTAAATTTTCGGGCGCGCTATAGTAGTTTTTGGGCGCACCCCCAACCGGACCGGGCTGCTACAGTGAACCGGGTTTGCTACAGTGCGGCCCGGTTCGCTGCAGCCCATAAAACCGGGTTTGCTACAGTACGTTCCGGGCGCCCGGAACCCACTTTCGGGCGCCCGAAACTTGGGCCCAAGCCCAGTTTCGCCCGTTTTTGGCCGTTTTCGCCCGTTTTCGCTCAAACTTGACAGGCAGCCACAGTTTAAGTTGATTTACCCTCTGGTACTTAAATTTTTCAGTTTGGACCATTTTTGGGTTGCCAAAAGTCCCACTATACTTGAATTCGCTGGCGGAGCCCGTTCTCTCTATCCTGGTGTCCGATCAACGTGAAACTTTTACTGTGGCTATAAAACATATTTACGGAGCTCCCGTAATTTTCTCGAAATTTTCCGACACTGTGAATTTTCTACTTACAATCTGGGCCCACTTTCTCATATAAGATTCTGGATCTCTTATTTTAATCCCGATTTGGGCTCACCCCATGCACCCCAGCAGTGCGACCAGAGGCAGGGCCGGTGTTTCGATGCGGTCAGACCGGGTATGGACCGTTAGCATCGAGCAGATGAGTTGAGTAGCTGGTTAAGGGCGCCTAGTAGCGGATCGCGTCTCACCCGGTGATGTTTTCTTATAGTTGCCGGAGTTAGAGCAGGTTTGAGGCCGACACCACTTGCGTATGTTTAATGGAGCTTTGGCAGCTTCGTACGGGCCAGAGATAGGACTGTTAGCGTGTGTACGTGAGGATCAGGTTCCAGATCACGTACGGCATAGGGATGAGTGTTGCCAGTCCTGCCCAGTGCAGTTAGGACCTTGGATTTGATTCATTGATTTGATTGGTCCTACCTTAGCTCCGAGCTTTAGTTGTGGTATGGGATAGGGATTGGTTATCCCAGTTTTACGCTACCCTAGATCGTCGAGGGAGGACAGTGACCCTCCGTGGACCTGGTCAGGAGGAGTGTGTTTATAGAGGATGCCAGAACACGAGAGATGTTGAGTCGTGGATATACCGCTATCCTAGCGATTATAGAGGAGGTGCCTACGGCGGTACCGGGAATTAAAGAATATCTTTATCGTCGAGAGATCCCGGGTGTGAGTTCACCTGAGTTGATGTTGATGCCGCCAGTTAGAGAGATTAAGTTTGAGATTGTGATTGATGTGGTTTTGGAAACCATGCTAACCTTGGTAGCGCTTTATGGAGTATCACCGGTAAGCTGAGAGAGCTGATAGCGCATTTGTGAGATCTGGTGGATCGAGAGGTCTGTTGACCCAGTGCCACGTCGTAGAGATATGATGGTGAAGATTCGAGAGTTGGATACCTGAGTATGCTTCCACGCCGTTGATACACGGTGGTGATGCCACGCCGTTGATACACGGTGGTGATGCCATGCCGTTGATACACGGTAGTGATGCCCCGTTGTTGATACACAACGGTGAGAGTTTTATTGTGGTTCGAGCACAGACAGGTTTGGGTTGGATTCCGGCTGTTGCTCTTTTGTGAGGCAGGTATCTGCATGGAACCATACAGCCGAGGATTGTGCCCAGATAGTGTTTAGGACCGAGTAGAGACATTATGAGCCTACAACGAGGTCAAGTGGATTGACTAATGCCCAGCCGCATTCATGGATTTAATGAACTGGATGTATCAACCGTACTTGGACCGGTTGGTCGTGGTGTTTATTGATGATATTTTGATTCACTCCCGAAGTAATGAGGAGCATGAGGAGCATTTGAGGATAGTGCTGCAGTTTCTGAGAGAGAAGAAGTTGTATGCCAAACGTAAGAAGTGCGAATTCTGGCTTCGGAAAGTTGCATTTTTAGGCCATGTGGTTTCAGCCGCTGGAGTGGCAGTGGACCCGACGAAGATTGATGCTGTTCGGGATTGGTCTAGACCGACGACGGTTACTGAGGTCCGGAGTTTCTTGGGCTTAGCAGGATATTACCGTCGATTTGTTAGGGGCTTTGCGAAGCTCTCTACTCCCCTTACCCGATTGACTAGGAAGGGAATCAGATTTACTTGGACTGAGCAATGCCAGCAGAGCTTTGATGAGCTGAAAATGAGATTAATATCTGCACCGATCTTAGCATTGCCTGTGATGGGAGAGGGATTTGTGATTTATAATGATGCCTCCCACAGAGGATTGGGTTGTGTATTGATGCAGCATGGTAGGGTAATTGCTTACGCTTCGCGGCAACCGAAGGATTATGAGAAGAATTACCCTACACATGAATTGGTGTTAGCCGCTGTAGTGTTTGCATTGAAACTGTGGCGACTTTACCTTTATGGTGAGCACTGTGAGATATTTACTGACCATAAGAGTCTGAAGTACTTGTTTACTCGGAAGGAGTTAAATTTGAGGCAATGCCGGTGGTTGGATCTGTTAAAGGATTATGACTTGAGTATTCAATATCACCCCGGCAAGGCTAATGTCGTCGCAGCTGCCTTGAGTAGCCGGGCAATGCAGACCTTGAGTATTTTGATCACTCAGTAGATGCCATTGAGAGAGCAGCTGAGGCGACTCGAGATTGAGGCCGTGTCCCCTGGAGATTCTGCAAGGCTTATGTCTTTGATCATCCAACCCACTCTACCGGACAAGATTAAGGAGAAACAGAGTGTGGACCCCTATCTGGAGAGGATTAGAGACCAGGTGCAGCATGGTCATGGTGGGGACTTTTCAGTTGATGCTGCAAGGAGTACTGAGGTACAAGGATCGATTTTGTGTGCCCATGGATTTTGAGATTCGGGAGCTGATTTTGAAAGAGGCTCACTATATATCTTATACTCTTCACCCGGGAGGAACTAAGATGTATAGGGACTTAAGGGCACAGTTTTGGTGGAATCGCATGAAAAGAAATATTGGAAGGTTTGTCGCTCACTGTCTAACTTGTCAGCAAGTTAAAGCTGAGCACCAGGTACCGGCTAGCAAGTTACAGAACCTTCCAATTCCTGAATGGAAATAGGATCATGTAACCATGGACTTTATTGTTGGATTACCAAGGTCACAGAGTGGAGCGGATGCTATTTGGGTGATTGTGGATCGATTGACCAAATCTGCCCATTTTCTATCTATAAAGTAGAGTTGGATTCTAGAGAGGTTAGCACAGCTGTATTTGGATGAGATTGTAAGGCTGCATGGTGTGCCAACCTCGATTGTGTCTGATAGGGATCCGAGATTCACATCGCATTTCTGGAAGAGTCTACAGACAGCTTTGGGGACCCAGCTTCGTTTCAGCACGGCCTTTCACCCACAAGCTGATGGACAGTCTAAGAGGACCATTCAGACTCTCGAGGATCTATTGAGAGCGTGTGTCCTGAGCTTTAGTGGAAGTTGGGATCGACATTTGAGATTGGCTGAGTTTGCGTACAATAATAGTTTCCAGGCGAGCATTCAAATGGCGCCTTATGAAGCATTGTACGGACGCAAATGTTGATCGTCATTATTTTGGAGTGACGTGGGTAAAAGAAAAACCTTGGGACCCGACTGGCTATTGGAAGTTGAAGAAAAGGTCAAGATTATTCGGTGATATTTGGAGACCGCCTAGAGCCGACAGAGGAGTTATGCCAATAGGAGGCGGCGTGACTTAGAGTTTCAGATTGGTGATCATGTTTCCTGAAAGTCTCGCCATCCAGAGGGATACGCCGATTTGGAGTACGCGGAAAGCTTAGTCCGCGGTTTATTGGGCCCTTCGAGGTACTCGAGAGGATTGGCCCAGTGGCTTATAAAGTTGCACTTCCCCCACGCCTTGTAGGAGTTCATGATATTTTTCACGTCTCAGCTTTGAGGAGATATGTTTATGATCCTACGCACGTGATTGACTTCACTCCGCTTGAGATCAATAAGGATCTAGGGTACGAGGAGCGCCATTGCGAATTCTGGCTCGTGAGGTGAGAGAATTACGCAATCGGGCTATACCGTACGTGAAAGTATTGTGGAGTAATCACGAGAAGCGGGAGGCTTCTTGGGAGCTGGAGACGGTGATGATTGATGCTTATCCCCACCTGTTTGAGACTCCTGGATGAGGAATGTTTAGTTTCGAGAACGAAACTTTCTTTTAGAGGGGGAGGATGTGAAGATCCGGATCACTGGGATGGTTTTGCAGGGCGAGCAGTGGCTTCTGGAGGCCTATGTTGTGTGATAGAGCTGGTTGTTCATGAATCGGATTCCAGATTTGGAACCGGCACGAAAATCGGATCAAGTTTGCTTTTGCGGAGGTTTCCGGCAAAATTTAGAAAGAGAATTTGGCGAAACGGACAGCGGATTTGGACTCAGCGCGCGAAAACGATGAAAATGGGCTATTTACTTGCATTTTTCGAAATTCGGAGCAAAAAGTTACTGTTCACTGCCGGAATTACTGTTCCGGCGGCCGGCGGCGTCCGGTAGGCGGCGGAGCAAGGCGGAGCGCGGCGGCGCAGGGGCGGAACGCGGCCGCGGGCAGGCGCGGCGCGTGGTGGCGGGTCCACAGTCAGGTGCGTGCACCGGGAGCACCGAGATTTTGTTTTGCCACATGGCAGCACCCTATTTGTTGGACGGCATCAAAGGAAGCGGCTGGTCTGTGACACGTGGCGTGTGTTGATTGGTCGACACATTCCGGAAGACCCGGCGCGTAGACCGGAAGTGTGGACCACGTGAACCGCGTGGGGACACGTGGCATGTCGCCATTGGCTGGTTCAAGACGCCCACGTGCACGAGGCACGTGGAACACGAGGGCGGCTGGGACACGTGGCGCTTTCCGGGAGGGCCTTGCACGGCTGTTTCGTGTTTTGGGACGCACGGCGCGATCTGATTGGTTGGTTTCGCTGTTTCCTGTTCTGCCCTGGATCTGGTGTGGAGCCCATGTGATTTTATGTGATTTGGCTATAAATAGCCATCTTGGGGATGGCTTTTAGGGGGTTTTTGAGATCCGATTGGAGTGCCATTTTTTTTGGTGAGATTCTACATCAAGTCTTCTTCAATATTTGGGGTTTTAGAGAATTTTTGGAGATCGTCTGCTATTTTTCCCTGCGCGATTTCGAGAGTCGCGCTGTTCCATCGACATCGGTTTCTTTCGTCGACTTTTCGTCGGAGAGCTTCCCTGAGCTCATCTTTTAGAATTTTTCGCTGATTTTTGCGGCAGCGTTTCCGTGACAGGTAGGCCTTCGATTTTGCTCATCACTCTGCTCCGTTTCGAGTTTTTTTGGGAGTTTGTGTAGCATCTTTAGACCCCCTTTTTCTGCGACACTTTTTCTGGACAGCGGAGGAGTGATCTTGCAATTTCTTGAGCTACGATTGTCGGAACAGGGAGTTTAAGCACTCGATTGACATCTACACTTCGAGAGGATCACAACCGTATTTTTTTTGGAATTTTTAGAGGGCATCTCGTAAGAGGTAATTTCCTATTTTATGGACAGATGCGCGATGAGATTACTGTTTTGAGTGATTTGACCTTACCGCAGTGTTTGGCTCTTATCTCGGTGACCGGGAGGACTTTTCTGATGATTTTTGGTGCGTCGGAATCGTGAGAACTTGAGGATCGTACCCGTTAAGTTTCAGCTCATTTGGACTCTGGACCGACACGTGCATCCAGGTGGGTTGGATTTCTTCCAAACTTTATGGAATGCCTTTTAATTCTGTTGAAAGTATGTTAGCATGCCTAGTTTAGCTATTTGTATAGCTAGTATAATCTGATGGATGTCTAGATTATTTTGAATGACAGACCTGAACCCCATTTATCATTTGTATGATCTTGAGACTGTTTGACACTAGATTGCATGATTAGTTGACTTCCGAATTGCATCTGAACCGTTTTAAAAATCATTGAACCTGTTTTAATATAAAAAGTGGCTTCAAAAACAGTTTTAAACATTGTGATCACCCAGAGGGGTTGGATAGGTTCAGGATGCATGAACTCTCGTGCCTGGGGGCCGAGGGGATTTTTATTGACTCAGTGGATGGGTTTCCTAGTGTCTTGGGGGTTTGTGAGCACTATCAGATTGAGTCGTGGGGGGTTCTCTGACCTGTTTATGGGTTAGTTGGCATTTCGAGTTTTTGATCTGTTCGATCATTGATTATAGCATGCAGATGCCACTTATTGAGCCAGATGAGACACGCTTATTCCTCGGTGGGGTAGCGCCCCTCGAGAGCCGCTCCGGATGCGATGATGATGATGCGCCTGATGAGGCTGCTTTGCGTGATATTCCGACTGGACCGGCTTGGTGTACCGGGCGACCAGATCGAGTTATGGACCGGGTTGAAGTACCGGTAGAACTCTAGTTGATACACTAGGGGCCCTAGTTGATACACTAGGGGGCGCAGGCTTGACTGGACCAGATTTGGCAGTCAGAGAGATTGGGTTGATGTGAGCACCTCGTGAGCGAGTGGATGCATTACATGTTCATAGTTGAGTATTTTTCCTTTGAGCATGATACTTGAGGCATATTAGCTGTAGTTTCATTTCAGCTTTCATATTATCTATCTGTATACCTATTGTCTTGCCTCCAGTAGACTTAGTGGGCATATCGTGGATGTTGGTGACGGTACCCACTGAGAACTACCTTCTGCAGTAGTTCTCACACCCGCTGTGGTGACAGGTTTTTCCTGAGGTAGCTGTTCCGGCACCGGTTCGGGCGGAAGAGCAGATCGAGGTAAGGACGTGGTCAAGTAGCTCCTTACTAGTTCTAGTTTGAGAGTCAGAGGTAGATGTACCCTGTCTGAGAGATTTATTTGTATACTGAACAGTTTGAGAGGTTTGATGTATCATGTATTATATTTTTGTCTGAGAGATGACCACTATTTTGGATGTATTACTTCAACTGTTCAGTGTTGGGATTCTATAGCTACTTATTTTATTTTTACAGCTCTGATACATGTTTAGCTATAGATCTGATTTGCAGGTTAGACGCTTCGTCTGTGCGGAGATTTTCGTACAGATGGCGGATCTGTTGGCGAGCCCGGGTCGCAGTTCCGACCCCGGGGCGTGACATAATGAAACTGAACTACTGCAAAATCCAATTGGACCTTTCTGAGAATTTATGTTGAATTTGATATTTTGCAGAGTTAGGTCCTTATACACTAGAATATACATCAAGTGGTTGTTACATGGCTGTGGGAGGGCGCAAAGGTCATGTCGCAATGATTGATATGCTAAGTATGGACCTCATCAAAGAGGTCCAGGTTTGAATTATATCTTGTAAATGCTATCACTTCTCTAGTAAAAATGTGAAATAAATGTGCACCGGACGATTACTTTTTTTTTTTTTTTTTTTTTTTCTGTGTGCTTTATTCTCATGACGTCTGGCTTAATTTACGCATGAGGGGTGTACATCCTGGTGGGGTGTAGGATGTACACCCCTTATGGGGTGTACACCTAGCATTCCCCATATATATATATATATATATATATATATATACACACACACACACACACACACAAAAAGATAAGTATATGTATATAGTTTATACAAAAACAGTTTTTGATCTAGTCATGTTGAATATATATCGTTTATATATTGTTATTATTTTGATGCATGCATGCAGGTTTATATTGTGTACATGGGAGAAAAACCATCCGAAGATTATGCTACTGAATCTCTCCATCGTAGCATGCTTGATAATATTCATTTATTTTTTTGTCTCTTTGTCCCTTCAATAAAGATACAAAAAAGGAAATTGAATAACATATGTATTATATTGCTTTAATTTTGCCTGCAAAATAAGAATGTGTTTAACTGCTAAGCACAGCTATTTGACTGTATGTGCTGGTTTAAGATTAAGAAATTTTCAGACGGATAAGTTACTTACCCTGTAAAGTGTTTGATGTTTAAGGTGAAGGTTCTCAGAGGCGACGATGGCGGTTCCTTCTCCTCCTCCGACGACGGCGGCTCCTTCTCCTCCGACGACGGCGCCGGATGTTGCGGCGAACGAGAGAGAGAGAGGAAGAGAGCGAGAGGGAGAGAGCAAGAGATAGGGCAGAGAAGAGAAGAGCGAGAGATAAGGCAGCGAGAGGGAGAGAGCGAGAGGGAGAGAGGTCGGGTCGGGGGTATAGGTTAAGTTTAGACACGCGCTTTGGGAGCGCGTGTTTAAACACGCGCTTTTGGAGCGCGTGTTTAGACACGCGCTCTGAGAGCGCGTGTTTAGACACGCGCTCTCAAGGCGCGTGTTCAACTATTCCACCTCAGCGCCCACCTGACGCGCACACGTGGCGCCCAGTGGCACCAATAGGGCCAATTCTGTAATTATAAAATTTATGGGGCTATTTTTGAAAATAAAAATTTTTAGGGGGCCAATTTCAAAAAAAAGCCCAATTTTTTTACCAAACTATGGATATCTACTGTAGAATATTCTTTACTAGGTCAATACCCCGCGCTTCGCTACGGGAATTATAATATAATTAAATATTAAACATTAAATTAATTAAGTATTAAATATTTAATATTATATATTACATAAAGCACAGAAATATTAACATAAGACATAATGTTTTACTTTGAAAACATAAATATAACGGCAACTGTGACACCCCCGGAATTTGGATTAGTCCTATATATAAATAATATAATAGGACTAAAATCTCTAGCCCGGCTATAGCATTTTGGATGGTAGCAAAGATCCAAGAGGAACATGAGAGTTAAGCGTGCTAGAGCTAGAGTAGTTCTAGGATGTCACCCATCCTAGAACTACTCTAGCTCTAGCACCCTTAACTCTCATGTTCCTCTTGGATCTTTGCTACCATCCAAATGCTATCGGGGGTGTCCAGCATATTATTCAATATATAGGTAACTATATGGAGAACAACTGGTAGTTCTTCATTTGTTCTGCTTATTAGATGGATTTGCTTCATTAAACCTACAATAATAATAAATAAATAAATTATACTTATATTCTATAATAGATATATCAATAAATTATACTTATATTCTATAATAGATTAGATATCTTATGTAAGTTTCTTCGAATGCTGTATGTCAGATGAGTTATGAGTGCGTTGTCCTAAACTGTTCATAAAAATATTTGTCCATGTTAAAAAAAAAAAAAAAAAAGATTTGAACAAATTTATATAAAATATTTGTTAATATAACATGATAAAAAATTTGGAAAGTTGTGTAAAATCTCTAAATAAAAATAACATCACATCAAAAAAAAAGTAATATCACATCACATCAAGAAAAAGAATAAATCTATCATATCAAATCACTAAATGATATAAGTAGCTATAATAGTAGGAATATTATACCAAACATTCATAAGAGCAATTTTCCTAGAAAATTTTTGGGAAGTTGTGCAAAATCTCTAAAGAAGAATATAACATCACATCAAAAAAAGTAATATCACATTACATCAAGAAAAAGAATAAATCTAATACAATCTATAAAGAATAGTGGAACATTAATTTATATCACATCAAATCACTAAAGATTTTTCAAAAGTTGTGCAAAATATAAAGAAAGCCAATATCACATCACATATCATATATATAAGTAACTATAATCATATCAAATCACTAAATGATATAAGTAGCTATAATAGTAGGAATATTATACCAAACATTCATAAGAGCAATTTTCCTAGAAAATTTTTGGGAAGTTGTGCAAAATCTCTAAAGAAGAATATAACATCACATCAAAAAAAGTAATATCACATTACATCAAGAAAAAGAATAAATCTAACACAATCTATAAAGAATAGTGGAACATTAATTTATATCACATCAAATCACTAAAGATTTTTCAAAAGTTGTGCAAAATATAAAGAAAGCCAATATCACATCACATATCATATATATAAGTAACTATAATAGTACGAATATTATACTAAACATTCATGATAGCAAATTTTGTAGATTTTTTTAGAAAGTTATCCATAATCTCTAAAAAAACAATATGACATTATATCAAAAAATATAATGTTAGAAAATCTCTAGTAATATCACATCACATAAAAAAAAAGAATAAATCTATCACATCAAATCACTAAATGATATAAGTAGCTATAATAGTAGGAATATTATACCAAGCATTCATAAAAGCAATTTTCCTAGAAAATTTTTAGAAAGTTGTGCAAAACTCTAAAGAAGAATATAACATCACATCAAAAAAAAAATATCACATCACATCAAGAAAAATAATAAATCTAACACAATCTATAAAGAATAGTGGAACATTAATTTATATCACATCAAATAACTAAGGATTTTTCAAAAGTTGTGCAAAATATAAAGAAAACACATATCACATCACATATCACATCAAATCACTAAATCATATATATAAGTAGGTATAATAGTACGAATATTATACTAAGCATTCATGATAGCAAATTTTGTAGATTTTTTTAGAAAGTTATCCAAAATCTCTAAAAAACAATATAACATTATATCAAAAAAGATAATGTTAAAAAATCTCTTCGGAATTGATAAAATATTTTTTGAGAATATAATATATGATTGCATATTTGTTATAAATTGTTAAAGATCTAGTGAATATCTAAGGAAAGTAGGAGTACTATATTATATAGATTATCTATGATAATTTATCAAATTAATATATAGTAAAAAAAATACTATATATAATATATGATATATTTTTTCTAAATATATCTCTTAATATTTTTTTGAAAACATTACATCAAACAAAATAAATAAATATAACATATGATTGCAAAATTACTATAAATTGTTAAAAATCTAGTGAATATCTAAGGAAAGTAGGAGTTGTATATTATATATATTATCTATAATAATTTATCAAATTAATATATAGTAAAAAAATTACTATATATAATATATGATATATTTTTTCTAAATATATTTCTTAATATTTTTTTGAAAACATTACATCAAATAAAATATATAAATATTTATAGGAATTTATCAAATTAATATATAGTAAAAAATTACTATATATAATATATAATATATTTTTCCTGTAATGTTAGAAAATCTCTTTAGAATTGATAAGATTTCTTGAAAAAGGCATAAATTTCAATGATCTAATCAACAGGTAGAAAAAGGCAATATCACATCACATGAACAAAATTTTAAAAAGACATAATGTTACCAAAATCTCTTTGGAATTGATAAGATTTTATATCTCTTTGAAATTGATAAAAAAAAAAATTGGAATATGAGATATGATTGCAAATTTGCCTTTTCAAAAGAAGAGATAATGTTAGAAAATCTCTTTAGAATTGATAAGGATTGATAAGATTTTTTTGAAAAAGATATAAATCATAAAAGATCTAGTCAACATGGAGGAAAAGGCAATATGACATCACATGAACAAAATTTTAAAAAGACATAATGTTAGAAAATCTCTTTGGAATTGATAAGATTTTATATCTCTTTGGAATTGATAAGTTTTTTTTGGGAAATATGACATATGATTGCAAATTTGCCTTTTCAAAAGAAGATGCTAGAAAATCTCTTTGGAATTGATAAGAATTGATCAGATTTGTTGGAAAAGGTATAAATCGTGAAATATCTAGTCAACATGGAGGAAAAAGCAATATGCCATGCAACACAGTAGGAATTCTATATTATATATATTTATAGTAATTTACCAAATTAGTATATAGTAAAAAATTACTACATATAATTTTTAATATTTTTTGTAAACATCACATCAAATAAAATGAAATATTTATAGTAATATATGTTCCCAATAATGTTAGGAAATCTTTTTAGAATTGATAAGATTTATTGGAAAATGCATAAATAGTAAAAGATCTAGTCAAGATATAGGAAAAGGCAATATGACAATATGACAATATGACATGAACAAAATTTTAAAAAGATATAATAGTAGAAAATCTCCTTCTTGGGAATATGACATATCATAGCTAGTCAACATGTAGGAAAAAACAATGTAACATTAATTCTATATTATATAGATCTATAGTAATTTATTAAATTAGTATATAGGCAAAAATTATTACATAATATAATATACATGATATATTTTTCCTAAATATGATGTAGTCAACATGTAGAAAAAAGCAATATAACATCATAAGAACAAAAGTTTAAAAAAACATAATATGAGGAAATCTCTTTGGAATTGATAAAATTTTTTGGGAATATGAGATATCATAGAAAATCTGCCATAAATTGAGAAAATCTCTTTGCAATTAATTATAAATTTTTTTTTATAATTAATGTAAATCAAGTTAAATTAAAAAAACAATTTCAACATCCAATTCAAATATTAATTTATATAATATAAGTCATAAAATTGGAAATTCTAATTCGCTAAATTGTTGTATGTTACTTGAAATATAATTATATATAATAAAATAACCTACAAATTATAATTGTCATTAAAAATTTGGAATCCTAATCTATTTCATGAATTATTAATAGATAATGAGTTTTTTTAATATTTTTATCACAAAAATTTTTTGTAATTAATGTAAATTTTTAAGAACTACTTTCAAATTGAAACTCAACTTTCAAGTTAAAAAATATGAAATTGAACATGCAATTCAAATATTATTATGGAGAATAAGAGGAATTAGACCATAGGCAATGAGATCAGCACTTTCAGCCTGAATGAGAAAATTCCTCATCAGTAAGAATCGCCAGAATTTTAACTAAGATTTATAATTTGAATGGAACAACAAATTTTAGAGAAGTCAACAATCATCCAAAATTTTATAGCTCTTACCGTCTCCAATAAAGAAGATGCAACTGAAGCATTAGCCACAGCACCAGTGTGCATATTTGCACGTACTGGAGCCCCAAAACCAATTGAAAAATCATGTCGCCTGGATGAAAATAGAATGGAATTCAAGCTAGAACAAACTTTAGAGAAGTGTTCAAGTGTAAAATTCAATGTTTATATCTAAAACACCTCATTGAAATTGCTTTCTCCAAGTCCACAAAGGCACCCCCGCAAATGAAGAGAATGTTTTTTGTATCAATCTGCAGAAAAGAAAGCCCGTGATGGAGACTAATATATTGAGATAAATGGCAAAACCATAGATTAAGTGAAACATAAGAAAGCAGTAATCTCTCTTTTTTTTAAAAAAAAAAAACACGAATGATGTGAACAAAATACCTGTATGTTGTCACCTCTTGGATGCTTCCTAGCTCTTTTTTCAGGCACATTAACAACCTAGTTCAATAGACAATATTAAACTCTAAGAAAGAGAACAACAAATGTTATGCACACTAAGCTAAAAACGATTAGTCTTAAAAAATGCTATGCTCTGGACTTGAAAATGGGCAAAAGAGACAGGATTTTGAGTATAAAGGTATTACAAAAATAGTTTTAGCTACTGGGGCATAAGTATTTTGGCCCTGCTGATTAATTAGAATGATGATGGCAAGTCAAATGGCCAACAAGTTGGTAAATAGTCAGTCTAGTAACTTAATAGCTTGTTTCATATATAGGACAGCCATATTCGTTAGTCTCCGACAACATGATCAGAACTTCTGTGGGTGTGCACCTGGGCTAGAACTTCCAAACTTGCCCACAAATTGTGAGCATATTACTGCAGTTTCATTACAGACAATAAAGAAAAAATTCACAAACGTAAGAAGAAAAAGCGAAAATCTGAGAAAGAAAAGAAAATTTAAAAAGAGAGAAAAAAATCAAAAACCCAAATCAACAGCTCACCAAACAAAACTTTCTCTTTGGGGGGTTCTTCGAATCGAACCCACCACAACTCACTCTTCTCCTTTTCATGGTCTCTCTCTACTCCCCATCCTTTTCCGAGGAAGCATGGTCAAGTGCTTGGGTACCCCAAAATCTACCCAGAACGACATCGAAATGCTTCAGAAGTTCGCCCTAGCGTTCAAGACCAAGACCATCGAATTCTTCGCCGAGGAGGAGGAGGAGGGAGACGACGATGACGTGGCGTCGATCAGGGCCGTCCATGACCTCCTCGACCCCACCCTGGAGGCGATCATCACCGAATCAGCCGCACCAGGCGCCGCGTCTCCACCGGGCTCAGCGCCTCCTCCTCCCCGCCTCCGCCTCCGCCCTCCCATGGCGACCTCTCCTAGCATATGTTGGAAATTTCTGAAAGCAAAAAAAAAAAAAAAAAAAAAAATTATTATTTTTAATATCAGTATAATGATTAATTTCTGGTTATTTTGATGACAGCAAATGATCTAAAATATATTAATATCTACCGACGCTCGGTCGTCTCCCCCAAATCATGCGATCTCTGCTATCTCGAATCCGCATCCTACCGAAACCCTCGAGACCCCTCTTTTCGATCCCCTGCTCCAAATCCCAATCCCTAGGGCGAAACCCTAATTCCATCCGCTTCGGCCTCCGCGGAGCTCCCGAATCCCCCCGCACCATCTCCGCCATGGCTGGGAGCTCAGAGGACTTTGTCAAGGCGAGCGTCTTCCCCAATGGCGTCGCGCCCTCAAGAACTCCATCCTCACCTGGTGCGGCCGCTCCGGCCTCCCCCGTCCCGCCCTGCCCTCCGCCGTCGCCGCGCGCGCCATCGTCCGCAGCATCATGCCCCCCGCCCCCGCCGTCCCGCCCGACGATCCCTCTCATCCTCCTCCTCCTCTTTCTCCTCTCGTGGCGCTCTGCGAGGGCCGTCGATAGAGAGAGAAAGAGAGAGAAAAAAAGAGAGAGGGAGAAGGTGAGTCGGGGAGCGGGAGCGGGAGAGAGAGAGAGAGAGAGAGAGAGAGAGAGAGAGAGAGAGGGGGGGGGGGGGAGAAGGTAAGGAGTCAGGCTTGGAAGGCGAGCCGCAGGGTAGGACTACGGAGCAAAATAAAAACGACACGTCCCGCATAGGAGCACCCGAAGCATAAAACAACGCCACGTCAGCAAAATCAACGACAGGACGACACGTCAGCCGGGGAGAACTGGCAAATAGTTATTGTATAGATAGATATGCGTAAATACATATAGAAAATATTTGTAATATCTAATATCTTTCAATTAACTAATTAAAAATAAATTAAGGTTAAAAAATATAATGATTTAAAATGAACCCTATCAAATCTACTTTAAATTTTAAGTTTGGTTCATAATTTCAAACGTGAATCCATATTTTAATTCAAAATTTAAAATTAATTTAAAATTTTAAATATTGAGTCTATCAATAGATTGTTTCAAATTGAAAATAATTAACAAACTTGGAAATAAATTACGTTTAAAAGATAGTTGGTTGATAAATAAATCTATGTATCTAATAACTACTTATATTCAAATTATTAATTCAAAATAAACTTCAAAATTTAAGTTTTGTTCATAAATTTATATCTGAATTCAATAATTTAAAGTTTTGAATTAATTCAAATTTTAAAATTCATGTACACATTAAAAAGAAAACATGTATGCTAAGAAACACATATGAAAAATATTTACAGTTTTAACTAAATTGAAAATATATAAAACTTATTTGGAGATAAATTAAAGTTAGAAAAAAATTAAATTATAAATAGACACATTCTACTAATAACAATTTAAATTTAAAATATAAATATAATTTTTATTTAATTAAATGTGATGTCTATCGTACGCACACTATAAAATACACACACGCATATAAAACTTACGTGAACTATAAACCATTTTGATTTGGCTATCCAGCCTTTAAAAAAAATTTGAATTTACTATCTAATTTTTTAATTTGTTTGATTTGAACCGGCCAAAGACATTTTGTCTTCAAAATTTGAAATCCTTGTTTATTTTTACAAGTTTAGTTAGTATACTTCATTCAATTTTTGTAACTATAAATTTATTAAAGAGAGTAATAATTAGTTTAAATTTTGAAGTCAAAATACTCTTGGTCGATTAAAATGAAACAAATTAAAAGATGATACAGTAAAATTAAAATTTTGCAAGTTTAAATAGTCAAATCAAACTAAATTTTTTTTTTCTACATAAAAATTGTACAATTAAAATAAAATTATAAGATAAACAGAAAGTGGATAAATTCTTAATGTATGGACATTTATTAGATGAATAAAAATATCCTTTTTGGGATAAGAAGTTAAATGAGAGTAATTTTGAGAATTCATGGACAAATATAAAAATTTATTAAATAAAAGTTAAGGATATCAGATGTCAAATTTAAAAGTCTAAGGTAGTATTTGTTTGGGGTATAAAAGAGGAATAAGTCCTTTGTATCCAAACACTATTAGGTGAAAGGAAAACAGTTGTTCCCCTTGGGTGGAACAAGGTTGGGAACAACCCAACCTTGTTCCCACCCCCAATTTTTTTTATTTAAATTAAAAAATTTTAAATTTTAAAATATTTAAATTTATAAAATTTAAAATTTAATTTTTTTATTTTATAAATTTTAAAATTTTTAATTTTACTTTTTAATAAATCTAAAAATTTAAATTTTTTATTTTTTTTAAAAATTATTAATTTTAAAATTTTAAAATTTATACAAATTTTTTATAATTTTTTTTTTAAATTTATACAAAATTAAAAATTAAAATTTTTGCTCTTACTTTTGTAATATTTTGAGACAATTAAAATTAAAATTTTTAATATTTATAAATTTTTAACTTTAGAGAATTTTTATATTTTATAGCTTTTAAAATTTTTAACTTTAATTTTTAATAAATTTAACAATTTATAAAGTTTTAAAATTTATACAAATTTTAAAATTTTTTTTTTTTTAAAATTTTTGAAATTTATACCAATTTTTATATACAAAATTTTGAATTTTTAAAAATTTATAAAGTTTCAAAATTTTAAAATTTTTTAATAATTTTTTTTATGTACAAATAAAATATAAATTTTAATAATTTCTTTTAATAAATATATTAAATTAAATATTTAAAATCATACAAATAAAAATACAATTTTCTCATTTTATACCACTATAAATAAACTTTTTTAATCCAGTTATCCTACAAACAAACAAAGCCTTAAAAAAAAAGCCCAAATGAAAGCCTACTTAAAATTCAGGACCAGGAACTTTCCGTGTGCGTTAACTAATGTACCAAATTATATAATCGCCTCTCTCCCTCCGCGCACTTCCCCATTCCCCATTTCCGTTTGCTTCACCGACGAGAATAAAAGGAAAGAGTTTTAGAAGGAGATCGGGGGCGTGGGGGTGGGGAGAGATGTACGGATCGGAGATGTACGGGTACGGGCGGGTGGGGAAGGATTCGGATTTGAGTTTGGATTTGGAGGCGGGCGGCACTCTGTACCCGGGGCTGTCGTGCGGGGAGAGCGACCTCCGGTGGGGGTTCGTCCGCAAGGTGTACGGCATCCTGGCCGCCCAGCTCCTCCTCACCACCGCCGTCTCCGCCGCCACGGTCCTCTACTCCCCCGTCAACGCCCTCCTCGCCGGCAGCCCCGGCCTCGCCCTCGCCCTCGCCTTCCTCCCCTTCGTCCGTAAGATCCCAATTCCCCCCCAACCCACCCTGTTAGATTTGCATAAATGCCATTCACTAACAAATTAAATTTAACAGGAATCGAACCAAATTTTTTGATACCCAAAAGATGAAAGATCCATGTAATAGGAAACGACCTAGAATTAGTGTTAATTTTCTGGCAATCGTGTTAATACCTTTGTCGCACTCCTGACGTGGAAATGATGTTTCCAGCTTGACATAATGGAGAATGATTATAGAAATAGAAAATTCCATTTTAATTGGTCCGTTATGTTATTGTAGCGATGACTGTTGATTTGAGTTGCTTTTTTGATTTTTTTTGCATTTAGTGTTTGTTGATTTTTTCTGTATAGTTGTTTACATTGGGAAAATGGGTTCATAAATGGGGTAGGTCCATCTTATGGAGAATCGTCATTTTGATCTGTTATTGGCTTGATCGGTGTGCCAATCTAATAGGTGATTGGATATAGATCTGCTATCAGCATAATTTGGTTCGAGTGATTTGGTTTTCCGGGTTGATGGTAGGGAAATTGCATCTCTCTGTTTCATGCAGTCGACTTCTTAGAAATGAGTCATAATAAGATGGTAATGGATTTAGGACACGTACCGAGTACTTTGCTCATGATAAAACGGCTTTTAGAGATATACAAATGGTATGGTCTTACCGACTAGTAAAATGTAAGAATAATTGTTAATATTTTAATTTTTTTCTCTAATCTGAAGCAGGAGTGCTGCATAATTGGAAATGCTTGCATATGCCGGTACTTATAGCCTACTGGACTCAATGATATTCTTCTCGTCTAAGTGTTTTCTCAATTTTTCATCCTTGGATCTCATACTTACTGTTCGTTGAGCATGCCATCTACTTGACAAAAGGGTTTTTCCGGGTTTTTCATTTCAAAGGAATCGAGAACAGAGATACTTTAGAAGTTTATAAAACTTCCCTATGATCTTTGAGTAGATGACTTAGAGGTTATGAGTGCAGTTCCCTATATGGGGCAGTTTTATTGCTGACTATCCAGAAAGGGCTGAGTTCATGCTGGATGGTCGCATGCTCACAGAGTACTAGCCTTTAATGTTATGCCAAGTATAAGAGCCTTTGGATTTCACTTAAAAAGGCAAACTAGTTGACACTAATTGTTAAACCTATCTACTGTCCTGAGGCCCTTTGGATTTTATTCGGACATAGTGAATTGGTTGACGCAACAAATATTTTGCTCAAAACATGTGTCATTGCTTAACTGGTTGATCCTCGGCCTAAATTGTTGACTTATATGATAACCTTGAGATTTCTTCAGAAAACTTGTTTTGTCCTCTCGATCTAGAGGTTCCTCTTGAAAAGTAATTCTGCCTCCTCTCATATTTATATATATACGACCTCCGAGTACTTTTAGGTCACGGTAGAGTGTTTCCCAAAGTACTGGAAAAAAACCTTTAGTAGTCTTGCAATCCTAAGAAAGAGGAGGATTACCAATACTAGAGTGGAGAGAAAACTAGGTTCCCCTTGAAATCTTCATATGGGTCTGCCTTCCTTGTTGTTTAGGCTTGATCTAGTTCCATTATGCCCCTTAGATAAATCCACTTTTGCATCATCATCTTCTTCATGGATTTGAGTTTAAAAGTGGATTTGGTGATAGGTTTGGTGAATTTTAATGCAGCCGCAGCCGCATAGCTAAAATGCTAGCCCAAGGAGATCATTTATCTAAGGGGCATAAGGTTGTGCTTGGAGCGTAGTTGGTGGTGATTGCAGATTAGAGTCTCAAGTCTCAATATCGTGATCAAAGTATTCTAAGTACCTTTGTACCTTTTTAAGATAGTGATTTTTTAGTGTTGTAGATTTTGATTAATGTTTAGGGTTCTTTTTATCGTTGTTTGAAAATTCTCTGTTCAACTAGAAACTCGATTGACTCAAACTCTGTCTCGTCTTGATTTCGAGTGAATTAGTCCACAAACTTGGTATATACAAGACTCAAAGTCAAGATTTGGTCAGGCTGTAATTGAGGCATTAAACCCTATTCACCTTTGTTTGAAATTCAAACTTCTTAATTCTTGTAACACCCCCCAGGATTTGGATTAGTCCTATATATAAGGTATAAATAGGACTAAACCTCTTAACCCGGCTATAGCATTTTGCGTGGTGGTTAGGCCCAAGAGGTTGAGAGAGTTAAGTGTGTTAGGGCTAGAGTAGTCTTAGGATGGGTAGACCCCCTTGGAAGTTGGGGCGTCACAGTTGGTATCAGAGTCAATCACCGGCTGGAAATGTGAGATGAGTTTCAGCCGAGTTAGGGATTATATAGCGGGCAAATACGGCTCCCCGGCTGATGACCATTGTGGTTAGCGTGGCTCCCCAGATGGTCGGTTAAACCTAGAGAGACGAGTCTCACTTCGCATGGTACTTGTGAATGTGCCTAAGCCTGACAAGACCGTTAGGGCTTGAAGCGGGGAGGAATGTAACCGTAGAATCTAGTAAAATTTAATTTGAATTTAATTAAATTTAGATTCTAGGAATTTTAAGGTTACGGCGCTTAAGTCGCGATTTGACTAATGTTGTTAAACGGAGACGGAATCCGATGAAACAAAAATGTCACTTGAATGATTTGTCAATGTCGAATCTAGTGGTGAAGTTAGTTTTTGGAGTTGGGTATTGTAGGTATAAGATCGATGTATTTTTCAGCGGATCGTTAAAATGTGAAATTTAAAGATTTTGCAGAAGTTTTTATATTTTATTTGTGAAATTAAGTGAAACTTAATGGGTATGGGTATTCTAATGAGGATTATCCGCCATAGAAGTCTTAGTTAAAGATTTTTAAGGTTTGGGGGATTTATGTGCAATTTTGCATTTGTGAAGCTTATAAATAAGCGCTAGAGGTGAGATTTTTTTCAGAAAATTTCAGATCTAAAGATTTCTAATCCTCGTCTACGCTTCCTCACGATCCTTCCCGGCGATCCGAGCAACTCCGGCGACTCCCCGGCGAAGATTTTGACTTTCTCTTCTTATTCTTTTTCTTCTTCTCTTTTTCTTTTCTTTTCTTTTCTGTTTTCTTTACGATTCTTGATCTATCTCGCATCGGAGAATAAGAGGAAGGAGAAGAGGGATCCCGATCGTCATATACTCGTCGAGGAGAGGCGTCTGGCTGTTTCTAGGCTGCACACCACCACACCTTGTGGCCGTACGGATGGGAGGAATCCAGCTTGGTGCAGGTTGAGCAATCTTGGCCGCAAGCTGCACCTTTCCTTCCCTGCGGCTTCCAACAACAAGGGGACTCGAGGGATACCTTCTTGGCATCGTTCTTGCTTGGTTTCAGCCCTCGGATTGCTGCTAGACCACACCAAAACCACGCAAGAAAATTGCAAATGTGCAGGATCCATTGTTGGTCGGTTGGAGCATTCTTGGCAGCACCTTGTTGCAGGAAGCTCCAGCATCATCCAACACGTGGTGGACTTGAAGGAGCACCTTCCTTGCATCGATCTCGCATAGATCCTGCTTGGTGGGAAGTCCCGGATCGATTGGATTCAAGAATACGAAGATCGGACCCTGTTTCAATCAAGAAAATCAAGATTTCGGTTCGTTCTTCGGGATTTTGATTACGGCGATCTTCCGAACAGCAAGCGCGGGTTCCGGAGCGTCGTACACGTCGTTCCAACGTAGTTTATTGGATTAAAAGAGTTGTGGAATAGGCACGTTCTTGATTTTCTTGATTTTGGCGTTTTTGAGTCGGTAAACTTGGGATTTGATTGGTAAATTTGGATTTTAGTTGGTGTTTCGGATTTGGTTGGTGTTTTGGGATTTAGACGAAGATATTTTTGGTTAGTCATCGTTGTTTGAGGTCAATAGACTATTTTTTCAAGATTTAGGCGCTTTACGGAACGAAAAACGGATTTTGAGGCGAATTCCGATTAAACCTCTGAGCCGGAAACCGTATTTTGGTAAAGTTTTTGGATTTTAAGTTTGGATACTTGGCGGCGATCCCAAAGCCTCGTTGGGCTGTGATTGGTGATGTTCCGTGAAGTTGGTGACGAGGGTTGGACTTTGGAAACTTCCGGTAATCAAATTTGGTGTTTTCGGAGATCCCATAAATTAGTTTTTTGTTCTTTAAGTTTCAAAACGTATCTAATTGTGCGTGGCTGTACCGATACAAAAAACGAGTGTTCCGGAACAGCAAAAGAAAGTCGGTGAGTTCTGAAGGTGTTTCGGAAAGCTTTAGGGCAAAACCGGGTCGTAAAACACTAAAATCGGGCTTTTCGGTGCGCGACTTTGGGTCACGCGGTTTGCTACGGTATGCAGCGGTATATTAGCTTGTTTGATGGGATTTAGGTGGTTCGATGCCTCTAATTACATCATTAAAGTCATTGGTTGGTTCCGGAACTGGTAGAGTATCTTGGGAACCAGATTTAGCAGATTATTGGAGTTCCGATTTTCTCGTTTTGAGGCACGATTTGTGCGGTGGTCCCGACGGCATTAAATTATATACTTGGGACACCAGTTGAGGTGTTGGGTGTTGGACTTGTTGTAGGTTTAGACGTGGACAGGGAACGTGATCAAGGAAAGGTTTAATGACTGAAAGTTTGATCCGTTTGAGGCGGGTACTCCTTTCTACAGTCGGTGAGCATGTATCATCTTCCTTTTCTTGCATATTCTGGGTTTATTCTCTCTATCTCTATGGTGGGTATTTCATATTGGTAGTTGGTGAGCCGTATCATCTATTTTCTTTCTTCTATCGATTCTCTTTTCTCTAGTCCTATTATCGTCTTGCATATAGATAGATTGATTTTGACATATATGATGGTTATTATTTATTTGAGTATATTGGATCTTTGGGTCCGGGTGGTTTTGCATTTGGCATTTTGCATTCTTGTTGCTCCGAGCGCTTGCAGGACACCTCGGGCGTCCGAAAAACCTTGCGGACCAAAAGACAGCTCTCGGGTTGAAAGTCCGAAAATATGGACTCGAGCGTCCGCAGATGGTCCGAATTGTACGGCCAGGCGTCCGCATCCTGTTTAGGGTGTCTGAAAGAGCTCGGATGCTCTGGATTGAGTTTTTCTCGCCCGTTTTCGACTCAACTTTGGTCCAAATGCATTTTGTTTCGAACCAAACTTGCTCTAAACCTTTTTTACCATATTCTTATGCGTGTTCAGGGTGACTTAGCCGCCCTTTGTTAATTTAACGAAAGCTGGTGCACCACATCTCTCCCTCCTTATAGGAGTTTCATCCGCGAAACTAAAATTCCGCATACCTTAGCTTTGATCCTCGAACAAGTGGGGATACCTCTCCCGCATTGTGCTTTCGAGCTCCCAGGTAGCCTCTCGCTTATTATGGTTGGCCCACATCACCTTCACATACGGAGTAGAGCGGTTCCTTAAGCTTTTATCTTGCTGGTCAACTGCCTTCCACGAGTATTCATCATAACTCAAGTCTTCCTATAGATCTAATGGTGGATAGTTGATAATGTGAGCCGGGTCGTGAACATACTTGTGGAGTAGGGATACATGGAAGACATCGTGTACTCCCGCCAATTTCGGAGGCAATGCCAATTTATAAGCCACAGGATGATCAGCTCCAACACCTCATAAGGGTCAATAAAGTGAGGATTTAGCTTCCCCCGCTTCCTAAATCGCACTACGCCTTTTGTGGATGATGCCTTCAGAAATACATGATCGTCGACGCTGAATGTCAAGTCGCGTCGCCTTTTGTTAGAATAGCTCTTTTGTCGACTTTGCGCCGTCAATAGTCTCTGACGCACAATTCTCACTTTCTCCCTGGCCTCCTGCAATACATCTGGGCCCAAGGTTGATTTCTCACCAATCTCACTCCAATGCAACGGAGATCAGTATTTTCTGCCATACAACGCCTCAAAAGGTGTCATTTTGATACTAGCTTGGAAGCTATTGTTGTAGGCAAATTTCGCCATAGGCAAATATTTTTGCCATCCGGCCCCAAAATCCAATACACATGCTCTCAACATATTCTCGAGGATTTGGTTGGTTATCTCTGATTGCCCATCACTCTGAGGATGATATGTCGTGCTGAAATCCAGGCGTCCCAAGACTCCCATGGAAACTTTTCAAGAACTGCTAGACGAACTGGGGATCCCGATTCGAAACAATAGACACGAGTACTTCATATAGGCGCATGATCTCATCAATGTAAAGCTACGCCAGCTTGTCCCTCCACCACGTGGTGTGGATCAGCAAGAAATGTGCGGCTTTGGTCAATCGATCCACCACCACCCATATCGCGTCGTGGCCCGCTTGTGATTTAGGCAAGCCTAAGATGAAATTCATCGTGATATTCTCCCACTTCCAAATGAGTACAAGTAGATTTTGAAGTTTGCCCGCCGAAAATTGATACTCTGCTTTAACTTGTTGGCTCACTAGGCGCTGAGCCACATAGCGCCCAACTTTTTTTTTCATACCCGACCACCAGAATTGTGTCTTCAGATCTTTATACATTTTGGTCCCGTCAAGGTGAATGGTATACGCGGATCGGTGTGCTTAGAGTATCTCATCTCAAATTTCCTCATAATTGGGCACACACAACCGACTTTGAAACTTCAAGACTCCTTTTGAGTCCGCAATGAAGTCCTCTGCACGCCCACCCTTTATGTCAGCCCGTACCTTTTAGAACTTCTCATCAGTGATTTGCTTTTCCTTGATCTTCTCCAATAAGGTGGGTTGCACTTTTAAGTGTCATAAGGGTCGCTGGAGCGCTCGCCGGGAGCAACCACTTCTAACCCATAACGCCGCATTTCTGCTTGCAGCGGGAACTAATCAGTGATTATCATAGTGAGATTCTCTACTGATTTTCTGCTCAACGTGTCGGCCACCACGTTTGCTTTCCCCGGGTGGTACAGGATACTAGCATCGTAGTCCTTTAGTAGCTCTAGCCACCGACGCTGTCTTAGATTCAACTCTTTTTAAATAAATAGATATTTAAAGCTCTTATGATGTGTGTAAATTTCACAGTGCTCGCCATATAGATAATGCCGTCATAGCTTCAATATAAAGATAACTGGGGCAAGCTCGAGGTCGTAGGTGGGGCAGTTCTTCTCATAGCTCTTTAACTGTCGGGAGGCATAACCTATAACCTTCCCTTCCTGCATCAATACACACCCCAAATCACTCCCCGACGCATCGCTGTACACCACAAAATCCTTCCCTACCGTGAGTAACGAGAGGATTGGAGCCGATGTCAACTTTTTCTTAAGAAACTGGAAGCTCTTGTTGCACTCATCGCTCCAAATAAACTTTGCCCCTTTTCTTATGAGGCCGGTAAGTAGAGCGGTAATTTTGAAAAATCCCTCCACAAACTGTCTATAATACCTCGCGAGCCTAACAAAGCTTCGGATCTCGGTAACATTTGTTGGCCGGGGCCAATCCCTAATTGCTTCAATTTTCTTGGGGTCCATTGACACCCCTGTCTCAGAGACCACATGTCCCAAGAATGCCACTTCCCAGAGCCAAAACTTGCATTACTTTAATTTCCCGAATAGCCTCAGTTCTTGAAGCACTTGCAATACTCGTCGAAGATGCTCCTCGTACTCTATGTCACTTCGGGAGTAGACCAATATGTCATCAATGAAGACCACGACAAATCGGTTTAGGAATGGTTGAAAGACGCGATTCATTAAAATCCATAAACGCCGCTGGGACATTTGTTAATCCAAACGACATTACTGTGAACTCATAGTGTCCATATTGCACCCTAAAAGTCGTTTTATGCATGTCCTCCGGCTTTATCTTTAACTGACGGTATTCCGATTGAAAATCAATCTTCGAAAATACCTGGAAACCTTGTAATTTGTCGAATAGGTCGTTGATCCTTGGCAATGGATATCGGCTCTTGATGGTCACTTTGTTGAGTTTCCAATAATCCACGTACAACCGCAAAGACCTGTCCTTCTTCTCACGAATAGCACCGGGGCTCCCCAAGGAGATACACTTGGCTTGATGGAGCCTTTATCAAGAAAATCTTACAACTGAGCCTTTAGCTCCTTCAATTCCGCCGGTAGTGCCTTTGAAATTGGAGCCGTCCTGGGAACCAAGTCTAATGAATTTGATCTCCCGGTCCTCCAGCATACTCGGCAACTCCGCGGCAAATATATTTGGATACTCCCGCGCCACTGGAATACTCTTTACTGCCGGTTCCTTTTTCCGTTGCTCTACAATGGTGGCCAAATGGTCACGCATCCGCCGTTGATCAACTTCTTGGCTCGAGATGTGGAGACCATCATAGCGAACAGTGAGCTTCTACATCCCTTGTAGACGAACTCCTTCTGTCCCGGTTCCCGAAAGGTGATGACTCGACTCTCGCAATCAATTGTTGCATAATACTTTGAGAGCCAGTCCATCCCTAGCACCACATCAAAGTCCCTCAATCGTCTCAAGACCAAGAAATCCATCTTCATAATCTAATTGCCTATCCGCATAGGACAGGCGGTGCTATATTCTGTGACCATGAATGAGTGCTCTGGCACTTGCACCGTCGTAATACCCTCAGACTTAAAAACACTGCTAGTCTGTGTGTCATGATAAAAGACCTACTGATGAACGAATGCGATGCACCTATATCAAATAAAACCCTACATCGAACATCGTTAATAGCTATTGAAAGATGGGCAAAAGAGCATATTCTATGGTTTGTATTAACATCAATTATATAGTACATGAGAAGGTATTTTTATGGTAACAATGACAACCATAGTAATAATATAACTAGGATTACATGCTATATAATCCTACGCTATAGATGGTAAGTAATATATAGTATAGAAACAATAAAGATAATACTAAATATTTCGTAACATCCCCCCGCAAGCTAAGCATTAGGTGGACGGATGCGAAGATTGAGCCGTAATATCGAAAACCGAGAGGGTGACAAGGGCTTGGTGAAAATATCAGCAAGTTGTTTATCAGAAGAGATATGAACCAACTCTAAATCACCAGTCTGAACTTTTTCGCGCAAGAATTAATGATCAAGTTCAATATGCTTTGTGCAAGCATGAAGAACAGGATTTGCCGCTAGATAAGTAGTGCTTAGATTATCACAGTAAATGCTAATAGGTCGCCAGAGGAAAACACCAAGATCACGAAGTAGACGACGGATCCATATCGTCTCCGCAAGCGCGTAGGCGATAGCACGGTATTCTGCTTCAGAATTAGAGCGAGAAATGGTGGGCTGCTTTTTGGCGGACCAGGAGATAAGATTGGGCCCTAAAAATATACAATATCCAGAAGTAGACCGGCGCGTATCTGGACAACCGGCCCAATCAGCATCTGCAAATGCGACAAGAGAGGGATTGACACAGCGAGATATAGGCAGTCCATAAGTCAGCGTGCCCCGAATATATCGTAGAATGCGCTTAACCGCTTGCATGTGTGGTTCACAAGGAGCATGTAGATACTGGGCAACAGAGTTGACAGCATATGATATATCCGGTCGGGTGAAAGTAAGATACTGGAGAGCACCAACAAGCTGACGATAGCTATAGAGATCCTCAAGAAGCTGCCCTTCATGAGAAGATAGACGAGAGGTTGGAGAGAGAGGACTAGAGACGGGCTTACTATCAAGAAAACCATGGTGCTGAAGCAGCTGATGCACATATTTGTGCTGAGTCAGATGAAAACCAGAAGATGACCTATTTACCTCAATGCCCAAGAAATAATGTAGCGGCCCGAGATCCTTTATTGCAAATTCCTGCTGTAAGGTGGTAATAAGAGCCCTTAGAAGAGAGGAGGAACTGCCAGTGACAATAATATCATCAACATATAATAGAAGAATAAGAGTGTCAGAAGAGGAGTGACAGATGAACCTTAAAGGATCAGCAGTGCTCCCAACAAAACCCTACACTAGGTTTTCTCCTAGGTCATCATGCCATTGTTCCATAAAGACCCTTAACATTATGCTCATAGTATTGAATCAACGTACAAATTCCTCATTTTCTTTACCTTCAGTAAATCATTTCTACGTTCTTATCTTAAGATGACTCTTAAGGTCTCATTACCATACATGAAACCTAAAATCTATTAACATGCTTCTAGTAATTAAAAACAAAGGAAAATGGGAGAGGTCATCCATTTTCGATAAATATCCCCCACCTCTTCTTGTTCTTGAAAAAGGAACGTGCTGCTCTCTTGTAGGTCCACAAGAAAATCCTAAAATGAAATGAAACCTTAAAGGAATCATTCACATGATTTCTTAATTCCATAACACTTAAAAAGAGTAAACCTAAGTTCTACTTTTCTCCTCATTGCTCTACTAACATCATAACAACCATACCAAGAGTAACCGTAAGATTTTACTCTTGTCACATGGGTTCCTTAGCCAAAGAGCAAGAAAAGAGTAAAAATCCCTCATTTGTGGTGTTTTCACAAAAGAGATATTTGATCTCTTCTACTTAGTAGAAAAATCCTAAAAATGGTAGAAAACCCCATTTGAGAGGTTTCCCAATGCTCTTGAACCCAAGAAAAATCTCAAAAATAGAACCCTAGATTTTAGGGCTTAACTCTTTTGATGCTTTTGCCCAAGAGAGAAGAGAAAAGAGTGTTGTTGGAGCTTGCTAGAGGAGCTCTACAAGGTTCTCTTCAAGTTTCCAAGCTCCCAAGTGTCCTCCACTCCCTCAGCCCAAGCTCCTAGCCACCCCACCAGCTGCTGCTTCTGCTGCTACTTCCTCTTTGGTCGAACAGGGAGAAAGAGGGAGAGAGATGGAGAGGAGTTTGAAATGGTAGGAGAGAGAGGGAGAGTTTTGCTATATCACAGGGGGTAGGTGAGATTGTAGAGGAGGTGAAATGACGAGAATATCCCCATTAAATTCCTCTAATTTCGCTCTGTCCGCGGGATTTTCGCTGTGTTTCGGGCGCCCGGAACCACGGAACACTGTTCCTCCGGGCGGCCCCTTCAGGGCCCGCTACTGTTCATTCGGGTGCCCCCAGGACTTCCCAGGCGCTCGAATCCCCTGTTTGTCCGAAATTCCAGCTCTCAGTTTGGGGGTTTTGTAGCTGGATCCGGGCGCCCGCAGGACATATCCGGGCGCCCGATTCTGGTCCAGCAACCCAGAATCAAGGCTACTTGTTTCTTTCATCGCCATTTCAACTCACTTTTGATCCGAATGCTATTTGCTTTGAAACAAACCCGTTCCACCTCATTTTTATCATATTTTAAAATATGTTTGAAGTGATTTGACCACACTTTACTATTTAGCAAAGTCGGTGCACTACAGAAATAGTCCTACATAAAAGATATAATAGGATTAAACCTTTTAACCCAGCTATAGCATTTTGGGTGGTGTCTAGACCCAAAAGATTAAGAGATTAAGAGGATTAAGTGTGCTAGAGTTAAAAGTAGTTCTAGAATGGGTGACCCCCTGGAAGCGGGGCGTCACAATTCTGGAGCTGGACTAACCCAGGACTACAGAATTTGCGGCACAAGGCTAGATCTTTTTTATTGATTTTGTCAATTGAGCCTGTTGGACTTGGAGTAGCCCTTCCTGGTGACATCTGTAGTAGCCACCTTCATCGTATATCAGTAATAGCCATTTTTCCCTTTGACTAGGTTGGTTATTATTTGCTTAAAATAAGTTAGCTTGCTTTTACTGTTTTCTGCTTTATTCTTGGTAACAATGAAAATGCATCATGGAACTATGCATTTTTCGTTCAGATGTCAGAAGGTTGTTACATGTACTAGAATCAGGGTAGTAATCTTTTCTGCTTAATTAAATGTTTGCAAGATTGACAATTTGTTCAAAATCTCTTTTTCTTGTTTCCAAATTAGTGTAGTTGTAGAAACATATTTGTGCATCTGTTTGTCAAAAAGCTTATTTCTTAGTTCTTTTTTTTTTTTTTTTTTTTTTTTTTTTTTTTTTTTTCAATTTGAGTGTATTTCCTGTTTCTATTCTAGTTTTTCTTATTTCTTAATGCTGGCTGAGTCAAAAATTTATGTCGAGTTCTTTCTTCTCTTTGGCTAGAACCAAGGATTTAAGTATCCATCGGCACGGGCTTTATACACCATGCCGTATCGTGCCGACAAGATACCGGTACGATACAACCTCCGTGCCAATGGCACTGCTCAAAACTTTTTTTTTTTAAATTACTAAGTAATTTTTTCAATAAAGTTTAAAATATTTGATAAAAATACATAATAAGCAATTAGAAAATTTTGTTGCTAAAGAAAATAAATATTTCATTTCATAATGTGTCGGTACACATGTATGTTTTGTGACCGACACTCATTGGCATGGCCCGGTACGCACCGTGCCGTACCATGCCGGCAAGTTTTCGACACAATCTCGTGCCACGATACTTAAATCCTTGGCTAGAACTCCATATGTTCTAGTTTTTTTGTTTGTGAATGCTGGGTGAAGAAATTTAAGTAATAAATAGTCTGATCATTCTTTGTGGCTGGATGCTTAAAAAATGTAAGAGCCTGTTATTTTATAATAGTGAATAAAACGTTGGATGGCAATAGTGATTCACTGACACTTTTTCTTTGACAGTTTTGTTTCCATTGCATCATTATCAGCAAAAGCACCCTCTGAATTTGGTATTTCTTGGGTTGTTCACTATATGCCTAAGTCTGAGTGTCGGTGTGGCTTGTGCAAATACCCAAGGTAACTGCCTTTTCCTCTATTCACATATTTATAATAATTCTAATTAGTAAATTCATGTAAATTTTCCATTATGTGCAATCCTAATCTTTTCTTTTATCGTTGACATTTTTCAGGCGAGATTGTGCTTGAGGCTTTGATTTTAACTTCTGCTGTTGTCTCGTCCTTGACTGGATATGCCTTTTGGGCCTCAAAGAAGGGCAAAGATTTCAGCTACCTTGGACCTGCTTTATTTGCCGGTCTTGTTGTTCTTCTTATAACAAGTTTTATCCAGGTATCATGTGCTTAGTGAATCCAAACAGGTTTTATCCTCAAAATTGCACCTATTTTTACTTTGGCTGACTTTGTAGAATTAATAGTTGGTAGTTGGATCAATGTCTTCGTTGATTAGTGTGGTACATTTGGTATACGGCATCATGCATTATTTTTCTTGTTGTTTTCTAACTTTGAATGCGATTTAACTAACGTTACGTAGCATTGCAATGCATATTCCTGGCATTTATCTTTATTCTATATGTCACTGACCCTTTGTTTCTTCCAATAACTTTCTTTCAACTTTGTTGGCTCCACAAACACTTAGTAACCTAATCGGTTTTCGGCATAGGCTCGAGTAGTCGAGATAAATCACTTCCACTATTTTAACTAAGCATTATACCAGTCATACTAAACTCTACAAAAGTTGGGTATTTTGCCAATTTAAGCACTTATGAAGGTATAGATCACATTTTAATGTACTTGAACAAATTGAGCTTCAAATCTGTCATTTTATTAGGCTTTGAGATGTGTAATGCGTATTGGCAGATCTGGACATTTTCAGTTCAAACATTACCTTTTTATAGGTGGGTTAAATGAGAAAGTTTTAACTCATCGTTTGTTATATTTAAACCGGATTGATCTTGCCAACACAAAATATGGAAGAAGACTTAGAAGAAAGGGAAAAGATTTAATAATATGTTTGAAATTTTGAATAAGAAAAGAGTAAGTACGGATTTTTTTTTTTTTTTTTTTTTTTTTTTTTTTTTTTATTTTATAAAAGCTACTGACATATTGGCATTTTTTTTGCCTCTTTTATGGTCTCCAACATTTTTGGGCCACATGCCTTTGTTTAAATTTCAATTATTAATTTGATTGATGTGCCTTAAATTTCTTAATCCAAGAATATAAATCTAGGTTAGCGACCCTTCTAATAATAAGGAGAAAAATAACAACTAACCTGTTCATCATAAGTTTCGTTTTGATTATCAACAACAATTTCTTTTAGGATCTTGTACTCTGATGCTGTTTGTTCTCTACTCCCCTCTCCCTTCATTTAATTAGCATCATCTCATCCTTTACTTTCTCCCCTCGTTTTTTTCCACTTCTTTCATTGCTTGCACCTATCCCTTTCTATGACAAGAAGTGCCACTATTTCTCTTTTCTTTCTAAGCAGTATATATATGTATGGAATTGAGCTGCAATGCTTCTAAAGCACCAAAGCCTTGGGGCTTATAATCTTTTAGCCTTTGGATCTATATTTTTGGCCATTGTATCAGAAGTTAATAATTGTGGTTACTTGGGGGGGACCACCATTGTGCATGATTTAAAGACCGCTAGGGTTAATCCAATGGCCAAAGAGGCTATAGCACCATCACCTTGGTGCTTCGAAAAGCACCCCAGCCGGACTCTATATATATATAGAATCTAGCTTGTATATTATCGGTAGCACGAAGAAGTCCGTGCTACTAAGTTGTTTTTGATGATGGGACATCCGAATCGATGATCTGCGTTATTGGAAGTATTTAGAAACAAAATTTCATATTTTTTCGACATTATTTGACTAGTGATCAGAAGGTATCAAAATTGACAATTTGAATGGTTGATGTGATACATTTGTAAGTTTAACGGTGGAGAAGAATCCAAACTCTGTGAAATTTTGATAGAAAATTCTTTTCACTATTTAAAACAAGATTAATATCTTTGATATGGAATTTAAATATTTTATTATTATTTTTTATAATATTTTTATTTTCAGCCATTTATTTTGAGACTTCGTTTTATAGGTAAATAATGTTGAAAAACCATGAAAATTGGTTTCTACATACTTCTAATAGCGTAGATCATATCTAATGGAGTTGATCGTTGATTCAAATGTCTCATCATCGAAAATAACTTGGTAGCATGGAGGCCTCCGTGTTACCGATAGTATTTAGCCTAGTTCTATTTATATTTATTAACTAGTTATTTTATGCCATTGTTAACTCTTTTGGAACAGCTATTTTTAGACTCTTTTGGAACAACTATTTTTAGCGAATGTGATATATCTATGCTACCGATAGTATTTATCCTAGTTATATGCATATATCAACTTGTTATTTTATGCCATTGTTAAGTCTTTTGCGACAGTTGTTTCTAGTGAATATTACGTATCCGTGCTACCGATAATATTTTGCCTAGTTCTGTATATTTATTACCTTGTTATTTTATGCCATTGTTAAGTCTTTTGGAACATCTAATTATAGTGAATGTGATGTAATTCATTGGCTTAAATAAACTAAACGCAAGTTCCTGCTTGGTTTAGCTCCAATCTCTATATATTAGTTGTCGAATTTGTGTTTTTGGTCTTTTAATATAAGTTGGCTCTTGAATTTTGAGAGCATATATCGGAGTCCTAGACTAGGGATTTTGTATATAATGAGTCCTTGTTTTTGGCTCAGTCATGGCTTTCCTTTTTACAGTCTCTTAATTGTGTTGTTGTTGTATTTGTTCTCACTACTTGGGTGCATTTATTTGGCATCAATGGCTTAGCCACAAGAAACGGTGAGACACAACCGAACATTATTTAGTTAAGAATGATCCAAGTTGATAATTTATAGCTACAACTGTAGGTTGAGTTGAGTTGAATTGAATTTAAATTTGATCAGATGCATCCTTACATACCTAATTTATTTTATACCTAGCGTTATCAAGAATATTTATTATTGGTTCTATAAAGACGTGTGTTGCCAGTAAATATATTGAACTATGCTCTATCTTATTCGCAAATTCAATATTTTCTGTAGTGTGTCCTGTAGGCATATATATGAGCTTGTGTGTGTGCATATGCATGCTTGTACCAACATCCAAGGGTGGATTTTCACATTCATATCTCAGATATATGTAGTCAAACATGTTTCTACATCAGTCGCAAGTAAATTGTCTATGTACATGATTGAAACATAGACATATATACACTAACATAAATACCAAAATTTTAAAATTATTATTGGAAAAAAGGGTTATATGTTCGAAGGTTATACAATTATTAGGCACGGAATTATTGGCATTTGGTTGGGCAAATCCTGGTATACTGTGTAATTGGAGTAAAAGCAGGGAAAATGGTGTCCAAGCGTTTGATCCACCCCCATCCTTAAGCATAGTGCATTGATGTTTTCGTGCTCAGGTCGAATACAATTATTTCATGTGTTGGCCCACCCCAACCCAACTTAAGCCGCTCATTGAGTTCTTTTTGGTTTAGCCAGGCACATGCCATTTTTGGTTTAGCCAGGCGCATACTTCTATTACTTTATTGTTTATTTCTGTTCACTACTTTTTTCTAATGAAGTTGAGCAACAAGAAAAATTAGATAGCGGAAAATCTAATTTGTAAGAAAACTCATTCATGGCTCTTACTTTTGCAGATCATTCTTTTATTGACATAAATATATTAATTGTTAGTAGACAAAATACAATCTGAAGTGCAAGTTGTATTAAAACAAAAATAAATATATTTTCTCTAAACAGCAGGAAGGACTATGCCGGAAGCTTTTATACTTTTTTGGAAGTGAAAGATGTATTTATTGGTAAGGTAAAGAAAAAGTACCGGTGGTTAGAACTTAAAAAAGTGAAAACAAGTTATTATGCTCCAATTGCAATTTACTAGGTATATTAGAGACATGGTGGTTCACATAAAGTGCATTTATCGACAAATATGTCTTCGCTTACAAAATTGTGTATATACTATTCATATCTTTTGTGTTCAATTGCGGGAAGTTATTACCTAATTTCTTACAATTTAGATCTACCAAGCGGGCGAAGTTCCTCACAATTGTGAATGAATCAGTAAACTTCGCTTCTCGAGTTTTTGCTATCTCACTCTTGCTGAAGGAATGGATTTATAATTTTTGGTTTTGGATGATTCATTTATCTAGGTTTGTTGTTTAAAGCTCTTTTCTCGAAATATATTCTGTTGTATGACACGAACCCCATGCCTCCTGGTGCGAGAGAAGTGTCTTTTTGGATCTTGTTGACTTGTAGCCTTAGGTTCGGAAAGCATCTTATTGAAATGGAAGATGCTGTTTCATTTTGCAGATATTCTTCCCGCTTGGACCGGCATCAGTTGCTTTGTTTGGTGGGCTCGGGGCTTTGATATTCTCGGGCTTCCTCCTCTACGACACCGACAACTTAATTAAGCGCTACACCTATGACGAGTACATCTGGGCCTCCGTCGTTCTTTACCTTGACATCCTCAACCTTTTCCTCTCTCTCCTCAACATGCTCAGGAGCATGCAGTCTGATAATTAGCTGGTGATGCATCACTGGTTATTCTGTCTGTTCTGTCGGTTACATCTCTTTAACCAAGTTTGCTGAAATGTGACTTCATACTGTGTTAATACTTTACACTTTTATTTGTGCAATATTTGTAAAGAGCAGCGAGTACATTGTCTTTTGCTGAAGCAAAAGCCCGTGTGATAAACAATAGTTGTGTTGTGGTGATTGACATTGCATTTTCAAATGCAGAAGCTTTATTCATCTATATTTGTGGACAGCTTTAATCTGGATCTAGGTCCATTATGGGTGTTATTTGGATAAGTATTTTATGCTAATTTAAATTTATTGCAAAACAGCAAACCCGGCCCAAAACACTGAACAATAGTTAAAATTTAACCGTGCATCATGCTGAACTTCGGTTCCAGTTGATATCATGTTTGTTTGATTCAGATTTTGGTTGACCAGGTACATCGGATGAAATATAAGAAAATGTGATTGCTTTAGGTAGGAAATTAAACACTGATGACGAGAATGGTAGCAAGAACAACAACTTGAAGTAATTTAGCAAATATTAAAGAGTAAAATAGAGCCTTATTTATGCACGTAGACATGCAGAATAGGCATGAGTCAACTAGTAGAATCAGATGCGGAATGGGATTGAGTTTGGGCTCGACCCTAGATAATCTTTATTGAGGAATTTCGTATCAATATTTCTCTATGCTAATCAAATGTAGTGTTGCTTCTTGTTTCTAAGTCCAAGTGCTGTCAATTGTGAAACAATTCACAATTTTAATAACAGAGTATCTAATTTTTCTCAAGTGGTTTAAGAGGTGGTTTGTTTTGGTTTCTTTTCAATTTCCATCGAACAAGGTTAACCAGCATATATTCTCCTGTTGTTCGAGTTTGAGTTGGAGTTCGAGTTCATAAAGTATGTTGTTGAGCTCCAGTTCGAGTTCATAAAGTACGTTGTTAGGGACTAATTAAAAAGCGTTGTGTCGTTGAATCATTGGCCCATTCTTGTTGGGCCAATTTGGAACTATTGAATACTTTTATTTATTTACGGAAAATGCAGTAGCCTGTAAATGTGAGAAGTCTAATGTCATTTTCTTTAAAATAAGATAAATTATCTGGTTACTAAAAAAATATTATCTTAAAAAATCACAAGTCTTTGTACTCTGCGGCGGGATAGAGACAAACTCACAGGTTGAATGACAAGAGTAAATAAATAAAAAAAATTTCTTAATGCACAATTAATAATCCATCCCTGAATAATTAACTTGCTTGGACATCCCATATAGGTTAATAAATATAATTGCAGACTCGTTAGACAGCACAGCTCGGAAGATATTGGTGTGTTTAATTTTGCTCACTACTAATTAAGGGATCTAGTGAATGAACTTTTGTTGCATATTTAATTACATGTTGAAGACATCGGTAGCAACTATAATTAATTATAAAAGCATCGCCGGTGAAACTGTTCTGTTCGCTGAGGCCTCCGGTAATATGAAAAAGCTTTCAATTCCTCTAATAAATATCTCTTATAGGAATTGAATTAAATCAATATTTTTGAGTGACAAGAGAGAGATCATATTGAAGAATCATCAAGTGTTATATTAATAATTAATTAATGTTATTATATTATATATGTTAAAATGAGAATAAAGAAAACTTTTATTCTTGCCACTTTTTATGAAATAATACTACTATTATTTGTATATGAAATTAGACGGTGCAAGATAGACTACTCTGAGTACTCTCTCCTACTAATAATAATACACATATTAATTATTTTTTGCAAAATAGACGTTAGAAAATGGGATTTTTTTCAAATTGACCCTCTGAAAAACCTAAATTTGCAAAATAACCCTATATAAAAAGTATTTGTAAAACTAACCCTCCTTTTGCCACCTCGGCGCCACGTTGGGTAGCCGAACTGAAGGCGCTGAAGCGTTCAGCGCCTTCACAAAAAATCTGTAAAGACGCCGAACGCTTCAGCGCCTTCATGCAATATGTTGAAGGCGCTGAAGCGTTCAGCGTCTTCACAAGAAAACTTGTGAAGACGCTGAAGCAATCAGCGTCTTCAAGGTATATGCTGAAGGCGCTCTTTCATTCAGCGCCTTCAGCATACACTATAAGGCGTTGAGGACTTAGCCATTTTTTGCGGCGAAAAATGGCTAAGTGCTCAGTGTAAGCGAAAAATGGCTTCTCTATAAAGGCCCTGACTTACTCAGCGCCTTTAGTATAAAACACTAAAGGCGCTGAGTTGCGCAGCACCTTTAGTGATTTACACTCAGCGCCTTCAGTGCAGAACACTAAAGGCGCTGAATGGCTCAGCGCCTTTACCTGGACCTACACACATTACTTAAGATCACTTTAAAAAAATTCCAAATTTGTACAACAAGTTGCAAGCAATGACAAATAACATTGAAAAAGCAAAAACTACATTCACAAACACCAAATGATCAACCAACAATCATTTCATTTATAAATGAGAGTTGAGTAACATCAAAAAATGAACTTTACAAAAATGTGTATACGACAACTTTGAACTCAAAAGCTCAATTTTGAGCACGTCCTCGACCTCGACGTCCTCGCCCACGCCCACGTCCACGCCCTCGCCCTCGCCCTCGCCCACGGGGAACAACAAGGTCGATGATAGGTATATCATCGAGATGCTCGACTGCTGCCAACTGATCGAGCTCCTCGATGATACCACCCTCATCCTGCTCCGCAATATGCTCGATCTCCTGTGGCGATGATGACGATCGACGACGGCGTGAATATGTCGATGCAAAAGATGTCCGTGATACTGGTGGCGGGAGCAATGCTGACGTCGAAGGAAATGTCATCGGGGCCTGAATGGTAGGAGATGAAGATCGTGGCACCTGAAAGAGTGTAAATAGTTTGCTAATATGAATTTGAAAACTTAATTTGAATTCTATGCTAAATGGTACCTGATGACTCGAGGTCGCTTCCTCATATGAAGGTCCGGCTGACTCTCTGACCGTAGGTTCAGATGGTACATGCTGTAGTACCATCTGAATATTGTCGTTCATTTCTCTCAAAGTATGAACAATAGTATGAGTCGGCGGTGGGTCCTGCAATATCTGGCCGACAATGGTATGAACATGTCGTAGTGTGTCGGCCTGCATTTTAAATTAGAAATTAAAATTAAATTTATATGAGGAAAGTTGAATATATTAAATTTATATATATATATTATTATACCAGTGTTCTCTCGACATGCCCACGAGGATGGAAAGTCAGCGGAGGACGCTGTACTGGATGAGATATCCATCGTCTCGTAATGCTCCAGTATCACTGCATGTATATGGATGCCGCTTGCAGTGGGTCCTCACCAGTAGCCGGGACTTGATAAAAAATGTGATCAAGCCTCGCGGACCACCTCTCAATGTGGATAGCATGAAATGCGATCCAATCCTCATCCGCACGCCCACGTGATGTGATGCGTTGGATGGACTCCACATTGAGAGGTATATGCTGGAGAAGACCGAACTGCCGCATGACTCAGTCCGGCACGTGCATCTCGACGATATGAAAGCATATAAGGACTGTCCTTGCACGCTAGACCGCTGAGCCATGCACAAAGAAATCCGGTAATGTATCTATAATCTGATCTGTGTACGGCATCCATATAACCTGTTAATGGACAAAATAATTAGTTAATATAGAAGTGTTGAATAAAACTCTGTTGGGTTATAAGTAATGGATCTAAATAAGGGGAAAAACACCTAGAGGGGGGTGAATAGGTGTAAACAATAAACACTCAAAAAATCATTGCGCAAATAAACCCAATGCGGAAAAATAAAAGAACACGCAAGATTTTTACGTGGAAAAACTCCAAACCGGAGTAAAAAACCACGGGACCGATAACACGGCGAAATCCACTAGAATTAACACACGTACAAGGTGATATAACGTACTCACAGACGACTCAACCTTTTACCATACGCTCCTAGTAGATCTTCCCGCTCGCTCCACGACGCTTCTCGAATCCACGATCCGCGCCCAACGCTGAATCCACAGCGTCCAACGTCGAGTCCACGACGTCCAACCGAATCCACGGTCTTCACCCAATGGCACGCTTCGAATCCACGAACGTACCTCGCTCCGAATCCACGAGAGCGGTTGCACCTTGAATCCACAAGGCCACGCGAGTCCACGCGCCGATTTTGGGGTAAATCGTTGTTTGTTTGGGTGGTGATGATCCGCCGAATACTTAGATCAAAGATAGATCGGAAATACCATCTAAGTATTCATTGATTTGATTCTACTCAAAATGTGAGTATGGAAAACCTAGAATCAAATCAATCAATATAGATGAAGAAACATAGAATGAATCTATTGATTTCCTTTCTTCTCTATATGTGGATCTTTCCGTATAAAATGATATTTGAAAATGACGGCTCTATTTGGATTCCTTACCCTAGAAATGAATAGGGTCTATTTATAGGTTAGAAACCATTGGAAGAATATACGGATCAAAAACAAACTTTTCTGGAAAGTTTTACCGACGGCGATCCGGATTGGATTTGGCGATCCGGATTGCGGAAGCACAAAAGACGGTTTCCAGAAAAATCAATGTTCGGGATCCGGATCGTAGTCCACGATCCGGATCGTTCATACAGTTTTACCAAAACACAATGTTCGGGATCCGGATTGCAATTCCTGATCCGGATCGTTCAAGCAAATAGGTAAAACTATGTTCGGGATCCGGATCATGGAATGCTGCGATCCGGATTGAACCAGTGTATGAACGAACACCCTTCGGGATCCGGATTGCAAGCCACGATCCGGATCCTGAACATGTCCCATGTCCAGTTTTTGATGTTAAAGCAATTAAAACCTCTTCCAGGTGTTTCTACACTATAAGAAGTATTCGGATCATCAAAATTCTTTAGTTAAACGTACCTGATCCTTTTGAATTCTTCTTTCTTGAGATTGAGGTATACGATCCAAAGTTTCTTCATCTTCAATCTTCAAGACTTAATACATTCACGAAATACGCCAACTCAAATTCCGTAACAATCTCCCCCTTTGGCGGTTTCGTGACAAAACACAAATCCACAAAAGAAAATTCAAAAAGATATTTTTGTTGCTATCACCATACAACAAAAATTTACAAAAGAGTTCCAGAAATTAAATACATGAGATAAACTCCTAAAACAGACTCTAGACTTAGACATCTGTAATCTCTGCACACAGAAAGCATTCTTGACAAACAAAATCGTTAGATACCTCAAGAATTGAAACATTCAAAAACAACTACAGAGATAGAGTTTATTCTCATCATGACATTTGAAAAATTCAGATATGCAAGAGAATCATAGTTAAAACCAACATATCTTCTAAGCAGTCAAAAACCAAATGTCAAAGTATGTTAGTCCAACATCAACTTGTTAGTCATATTACATGCCCAAATAGTTAGTCGAATAGTTAGTATAGAAGCATGTCACTAATCACAAGGAAAAAAAAAAACAAAGTTGAGTTGAGGTCATACTTACCTTACTTAGTCATTGATATTCACAATCATTGTTCAAAGTTCTTTGCAAACAGTTCAAGGTCTTCTCTCCAACTCTCTCCCCCTTTTTGTCACAAAATACGCCAAATAATTCCAGAACAGAGGGAGTTAAAAAAAACTGCAGAAAACAAACGTCAAAGAGAAAATCCTGCAAAGGTAGAACAAACATGGGTTAAAGCTCTACTCCTGAGAGTCGGAGTCATCAGATGTCGTGCATCCCATTTTTGCGAACAGCTTCTTCACCAGCTTCTTCACGGATGAGACTGACTTAGCCAAAGTAACCTGAGAAGCCGTGAGGATTTCCATCTCATTTTTCATGACGTGAAGATCGCCTCTCATTTCAGTGAATTCAGCGGACATACGTTCCTGTTCATTCGAAAGCCGCTGTTGTTCTTTAAATATAGAGGTGACCGAGGCATCATCGTCAGAGGTGGATGGAGGTGCCTTCTGTGGAGGAGGAACTGGGGCTGTGGAAGAAGTTGCTTGTGGTCGAGCTCGTTGTCGAAGTGGAGGAGAAGGGGGATCATCCTGCTTTGTTGACAGAGACTTGACGATGGTTGTCTCATTGATTGTCCCCAAACTATACAAGTAAGAACTAGCACTTGTATCCACTTTAAACTTCTTAAGGATGCGCATGATGATCATCGGGTATGGTAGTCGCTCTGTAGGGTGAGAGTGTTCGACATACCGTGACATCCTATTCCAGATGAGATAGGGAATGTTCAAGTTCGCTCCCATCAGTGCAGTCGGGTTGTCAAGAAGATAGAGAAAAAGCATTCTATCCCATCGGAGGACTTTTGTGTTCATGTTGGGAAGAATGTTGTAGCAAACAATGAAGTTTAAGTACTTGTACTCCTTCTTGAGTTCCTTGGAGAAAACTGAATTTCCGGCAGACAGAGTATCTGGAATGCAGATTCCATCAACCACAACTCTCCACGAGTTTTCGTTGAAGCTTTGAGTCTTGAGGTAATGAAGACCATCAGATCTTGCTTTCATATTAAGTACCTCCCCAATCAGTTGAGGGGTGACTTTGATTTTGATGCCTTTAACCAAAGTGTGAAATTCTCGATGTCCGTCAGCATTGTCAGTGAGACTTGTAGCATTCTGATAAAACATGCGAACTGAATGTGGACAATATCCAGTTTTTTCAGGAAAGTTGCAGATTGGACCGAGACCCGCTTGATTGAATAACCTTCCAAACGCTGCAGAGCGTTCCTCATTGGTTTGACATTGACATGCCTCTCACCAATGCATTCTCTTTTCTCAAAATCCTTGATTCTAGTAGAGCTAACAAATTCCTGAGGAGGAGGCTGACTGGCTATAGGTTCGTTGATCGAAATGCCCTGAGCACTACCTCTTTTCCTCGCACCAGTTTTCATCCTTTTTCCAGTAGGTTCCATTGGTGCTTTCCCTTTCTCAGCTGCTGTAGGAGGAGGCTTGGTCTTAGGGGCTTCAGCAAGAGCCTTCCCTTTTGAGACAGTAGGGACAGGTGCTTCAATTCCAATGTTGTCCCAATCGATCGACTCTGTTTCAGATTCAGTGTCGGAGTCAGCTTGAGCTCGTTTCGCCCTCTTGGTCTTCTTTGGCTTTGCAGTATCCTTTACATGGACCATGGCAGCAAGTAGGAAAATGATCCAGGTGATCACCATTTCTGACAGTGCTTTGAGTTTGAAAAAGTGTCCTGTGAAACCAACTCAAGAACATATGAAAAATCGTCAATTTTGAAAAATTTGAAAACATTGTACCTAGACAATCATAATCATGTAGAGAAGCCAAGAATCAAATTAGTTTTCCAAAAAGAATTTTAAAAATAGATCAATTCCATGATTTTCAAAAATTCCTCTTTTATGCCCTAAAACAGAATTTTTAGAAATCGAAGCCTAAAAACTCGTTATCTTGAGAAAACCCAGCATAAAAGCAAAACTAATTGACCCAGAGTTCTTATTTCAAAAGAAATTTGATCAAAAACCATTCACAAACGAAAAAGTTCCAATTTTTCAACTCACGTTTGATGAAAAACTGTAAAAACCGAGTTTTGATCAATAAAACTTACTTGAATCCGAAGAACTTTGAGTTTTGAAGCTCCAAGAAGCAAGAAATCTAGAGAGAGAAGCTCTAGAGGCTTGAAAACCAGAGATTAGGGTAAAAGAAATCAAAATCTCTTTGTTTTTATAAGAACCCTAGCCGTGATCCGGATCGGATCGAGAATGTGATCCGGATCGGCTACCCGCAGGAGAAATCCTGCGTTCGGGATCCGGATCACTTGCCCCGATCCGGATCGGCTACAACTTTTTCTTCAGAAAAATTTAGAAAAATTCAATAAAATCCAGAAAAAGTATGTAAGCACTTTACCATGTCAACTTTAAACAAAAGACATCGTTTCATACAACAAGAAATAGATTATGCAAAATCTATCAAAAATATCCAAAAATGAAACGAAAATTTACGAAAGTTAAAACACTTAAAGTTGAACAACTTCAATTACATCTATCCTGATCTTATGTGTAATGCCTTTATCAAATCATCAATTTTGGTAAAGAAAATGAAATACCAAGATCAATAGATGTTTGAAATCCCAGATAAGTTAGATAATATATCTAGACAATCTGTTGAAGGAGTGGCTCTTTGAGCATCTTTTATCAAAAATCCCACCTTATACCAACCATGAAATACGACTGAGTCAAGTATTTCAATATGATTTCATCAACAATTTTCAAAACAAAAATTTGCTTTTCATTCATGGAGTAGATTTTTTTCTTTCATTTTCTCCATGTGGTGGTAGTTTTCACACTCCTCATTGGGATGTAACTCTTTCCACATCTTTTGAGCATTTTACATTTCATTGACTCCCCCTCAATTGGCTATCAATTATTTAATATATAAGGTATTCAACCAAACCATTGATCTCGAATTCATACTCGACTAAGCAATCAAATATGATAATGACTATACCAAGAGATCATTGAGAGAGAAATTGACTTTGATCACTTAAAAGATGGTTTAATTAACGTAAATGATCATTGCAACATTGAAATATTATGACATCAAAAGCATAATAAATTTCTAAATGCATAAAAGGATGCAATTAAAGTCAATTATGATTTATGCTCAATTAATGTCCTATGTACAAAACATAGATAAAGAACAAAACAAAACAAAACAAAAACAAAACCTAACCTAAGCAAAGGTTTCAAAAGAGTTTATTTCAAGGAAAGCATGCCAATTGCTTTACGCAAGTGAATAAAACGTTTTTGATCCAAAGGTTTTGTTAAGATGTCAGCTAATTGATCCTCAGTTGAAATATATGACAGTTGAAGAATGTTTGATTCAACTAGCTCTCTAAGAAAATGATATCTAAGTTCAATATGTTTTGTTCTAGAGTGCAACACAGGGTTTTTAGAAATGTTAATAGCACTAGTGTTGTCACATAAAATGGTTACCGAAGATGTTGAAATCCGGAAATCGCTCAACACGCTTTTCATCCAAATCAATTGGGTTGAACAACTTCCTGCAGAAATGTACTCCGCTTCGGCAGTCGAGAGTGCTATGCAGTTCTGCTTTTTACTGTGCCATGCAACAAGGCAGTGGCCAAGATAGAAGCATGCACCACTCGTGCTTTTCCGGTCATCCACCGATCCAGCCCAATCGGCATCTGAGTATCCAACAATATCCAAAGTCGTTCCCATAGGATACCAAATTCCGAAATTGATTGTACCTTTGATATATCGGATGATCCGTTTCACCGCTTTCAGGTGAACCTCCTTCGGTGCTGATTGATATCTCGCACAAATCCCAACACTGAAGGATATATCCGGGCGACTAGCCGTGAGATATAGTAGACTTCCAATCATACTGCGATACAGTTTCTCGTCTACATTCTCACTTTGTGATTCACTTCCAAGTCCCTTATGGCTAGTTCCCATTGGAGTCGGAAAATCCTTAGAATTTTCAAGATCAAACTTTTTGACCAACTCCAGTGCATACTTGGATTGACACAAGTGAATTCCTTCATCGTTTTGTTTAACTTGTAATCCAAGAAAATAATTCAATTCGCCCATCATGGACATCTCAAATTCGCTTTCCATGGTCTCCGCGAATTTAGAAGCATCATTATCTCTCGTTGCTCCAAAAACAATGTCATCGACATAGATTTGAGCAACTATGAAATTGTTTTGATAATGCTTCACAAAGAGAGTCCTGTCAGCTCCCCCTCGAGTGTAGCCCTTTTCCAAAAGGTGCTTTGTCAACCTTTCGTACCATGCTCGCGGTGCTTGTTTCAGACCGTAAAGAGCCTTTTTCAGACGAAAAACATGGTTAGGTAGTTTATGATCCACAAAACCTTTCGGTTGAGCTACATAAACTTCCTCATTTAAAAATCCATTTAAAAAGGCGCTCTTAACGTCCATTTGAAATAATCTGATTTTAAAATGACAAGCGATCGCAAACAATATACGAATGGACTCGAGTCTAGCTACAGGGGCGAAAGTTTCATCAAAGTCTATACCTTCTACTTGAGAGTAGCCTTGAGCAACTAACCTTGCTTTGTTCCTGATGATAGTACCTTCTTCGTTTTTCTTGTTCTTGAAGATCCATTTGGTACCTATCACATTGTGTTGCTTCGGAGGCTTCGTCAATTCCCAGACTTTGTTTCGCTCGAATTGATGGAGCTCTTCCTGCATTGCTTTAATCCAGTAATCATCTTGGAGAGCTTCATCAACATTCCTTGGTTCGATTTGAGATACATAGCATGCAAATCCGCAAACCAATTGTCTCCGTGTTCTAACTCCTTCTTGTGGATCTCCAATGATGTTCGATTCAGGGTGATCCTTGGAGATGCGTAACGTTTGAGGTAGAGGAGTAGGCGGAGGTACACGAGATGATTCCTGCACATCAGATAAGCTTGAAGAACCGTTAGATGCATCAACATTATTATCGAAAGAATTGTTAGAAGAAGATGCATTAGCAGGTGTATCATCATCAAGAGAGATATCGAGGGTAGATTTTTCAGATTCAAAATGAAAAGCTTCATCTACCTTAACATTTATCGATTCTACGATCGTCTTAGATTCTAAGTTAAAAACTCGATATGCTCTGCTGTTTGTAGAATAACCTAAGAAAATCCCTTCGTCACTTCGAGAGTCAAATTTTCCAAGATTTTCGCGATCACGTAAAATAAAACACCGACTCCCAAAGATACGAAAATATTTGATGTTAGGTTTTCTACAAAACCAAAGTTCATATGGTGTATTCAATGTCCCCGGGCGCAAATACACGCGATTGATAACATAAACAGCAGTGTTCACCGCTTCAGCCCAAAAATAAAAGGTAAGTTCCGGCTGTGAAGCATAACACGTGCCATTTCCTGTACGACCCTGTTTTTGCGCTCGACTACACCATTTTGTTGAGGTGTGTAAGGTGCGGAGAATTCATGTTTAATGCCATTAGAAGTGCAAAAATCAATGAATTTGGAATTTATGAATTCCCCACCTCTATCACTCCTAACTCGAGTAATCCTTTCATTCTTTTCAATCATAATACGATTGCAGATTTCGAGAAAAGAATCAAAGGTATCAGCTTTTTCTTTTAAGAAAGCTACCCAAGTATATCTAGAAAATCATCAACCAACAAGAAAATATACCATTTACCTCCCAGAGATGGTTGACGAGTTGGCCCCATTAAGTCCATATGCAAAAGTTCCAAAGGCCGTTTTGTACCTATGTGGTTCAAGTTCTTGTGTGCAGTCCTAGACTGTTTTCCCTTTTGGCAACCGCCACACACAAGGTTTTGTTCAAAAGAAAGTTTCGGAACCCCCTTGACCACATCTTTATTCGAAATTCTAGCAAGTTCCTTAAAGTTTATGTGACCTAGCCTTTCATGCCAAAGTGTTTCATTTTTCAAAGATGCTAGGTTACATTTTTCAGAAATCTTAGTAGGAACTACATAACAATTGTTTTCTGATCTAACCCCCTTTAAAAAGAAAGCATGGTTCATGTCAGTTACAGTGCATTTATCAGATGAAAAATTAACTGAATAACCACTATCACAAAGTTGACTTATGCTTATGAGGTTAGTCTTAAGGCCATGAACAAATAACACATTATCTAGAACCGGGCCATCTGGAATAGCTACCGTTCCCTTTCCAACAATTTTGGAAGACCGACCATCTCCGAAAACAACAAGTCCTCCGGAGTTTTTCTCAAATGTTTGAAAACAGTTTTTATCGCCGGTCATATGACGGGAACACCCGCTATCCAGGTACCAAGACGAACTATCATATGCATGCAAGGAAACATTGGTAGCAAGACAAGGGAAAATTTCACCTTTGCGCACCCAAACCTTTTTGGAATGCGTCGGTAATGATCGTGAAGTTGATTTCCTAGGTGAGAGCGTCTTGCTTGAAGAATTGCTGCTCCTTGATGATGTCGTCTTGAGCGGTGACTACCAAGGCTCTTTTCCTTCAAATAGTTTGCAGTTGTTTTTCGAGGAATAGCCTTTTTGGTAGTCATTGCAAGAGGTGCTTGAGGTGTGCGTTTGGCTTCCGTCTTGCAATTTCTTCTTATGTGCCCTGAAATGCCACAACGAAAACATACCTTAGTCTTGTCGATTCCGAGGAGGATGTAGTAGGCTTGTTGTCGTTGCTTGTCGTGAATACCGGTGTCGGAGGAGGAGATACCGACTGAGGCACAAATACTGTACCACTCGAACTTGGAATGTCTCCAGTTTGAGTGTATCCGAGGCCGAACTTATTTCTTTGACCGAGACCAAGAAGTCTGTCCAACTTACTCCTTCCAGAAGAAAATCTCTTTAAGTCATCCTTCAGTTGGCGTATGGTCTCCGTCATTTCCAATTTTTCCTGTCGAGCCTCGCCGTTGAGCTTCAAGAAGTAATTCGCTTTGTTCACCATATCCATATAATTCTTCTCGAGTTGCTCATTGGACTCTTGAAGGGAAACATTTGTTTTAATCAGATTGTCCCTTTCCACTTCAAGATCGGTTGAGATAGAGGTTACCCTTTTTACTTCATCTTCAAGATCCTGCAATCTCTCTTTCAACCCCTTGTTTTGCTTAGCCAGTTTCTTTGAATCCCTCAAAAGCTTATGGTAGGCTAAAACAAAATCTTCACCTTCCGAATCATCTGATTCATCGTCCGTTGCAATCTTTTCAACAGTGGAGTTGGACAGTGAGTCGGATGTACTTGCCATTAAGCACATGAAGGGTGAAGATGTAGTGGACGCGTGGAAAGCTGTCGCGTTGTCTTCTTCATCACTTGAGGATGACTCATTTGACGTGGAGTTGTCATCCCAAGTAACGACTTGCATCGCTTTCTTCTTAGCCGGATTCTTGTTGGGACACTCCGTTGCAATGTGGCCGTAGCCTCGACATTTGAAGCACTGAACTTGTCCCTCAGAACTTTTCTTATCCTTTGAGAAGTTCTCTTGCTTTCTTGACTTGTAAGTTGAAGAACCCTTGCCTTTCTTCGACTTTCCGAAGGATGGAGTTTTGCTTGAATTTCCCCTTCGAAAGTTGCGGCGAAACTTCCTTGTCAAGAGAGCGAGCTGCTTCTCAAAGTCCTCCATAGAAAGGTTCTCGTCGTCGTCCGAGGAGGATGAATCCGCGTCTTCTTCTTTAGTTGATTTCAATGCGTAACCTGAAGACTTAGAAGAGGATGCCTTTCCAGAAGAATAGTTAGTAGGAAAAGTCATTTCATAAGTTTGTAAAGCACCTACTAATTCTTCTACACGCATTTCGTCCGGGTGTTTAATTGTTTCAATGGCTGCGACCTTCGGGCGAAATCGTTCAGGAAGAGTTCTTAGAATTTTTCTTACAACTTTAAATTCTGGAATCTTCTCTCCCAAGTTAGCACATGAGTTTACGATGTCTTGCAATCGTGTGTAATAGTCAGTGAAGGATTCATTCTCTGCCATAGAGATAGAGTCAAACTTGCTCGTGAGCATTTGCAGTTTCTGAATCTTCACTAGGTTAGTTCCCTCATGCGTAACTTGAAGAACATCCCAGATTTCTTTCGCAGTCTCACATGCCGAGACGCGAGAGAACTCAGTTTGTGACAAAGCATTAAATAGAGCATTAATCCCTTTGCCATTGTAAGAAGATAAATCTATCTCTTCCTTGGTCCATTTCGACCTAGGTTTTAAGGTGCGAACATCATCTAAAATTTCAGTTGGATTAGACCATCCTAATTCAATTGATTGCCACACCCTTTCGTCGATGGAAATTAAAAAGGCTTTCATCCGTACTTTCCAGTACGCATAATTTGTTCCATCAAAGAAAGGGGGTCGATTGATGTTTCCACCTTCAACCATTGTTTACAACCCTATTCCCGCTCTGATACCACTTGTTGGGTTATAGGTAATGGATCTAAATAGGGGAAAAAACACCTAGAGGGGGGTGAATAGGTGTAAACAATAAACACTCAAAAAATCATTGCGCAATAAACCCAATGCGGAAAAATAAAAGAACACGCAAGATTTTTACGTGGAAAAACTCCAAACCGGAGTAAAAAACCACGGGACCGATAACACGGCGAAATCCACTAGAATTAACACACGTACAAGGTGATATAACGTACTCACAGACGACTCAACCTTTTACCATACGCTCCTAGTAGATCTTCCCGCTCGCTCCACGACGCTTCTCGAATCCACGATCCGCGCCCAACGCTGAATCCACAGCGTCCAACGTCGAGTCCACGACGTCCAACCGAATCCACGGTCTTCACCCAATGGCACGCTTCGAATCCACGAACGTACCTCGCTCCGAATCCACGAGAGCGGTTGCACCTTGAATCCACAAGGCCACGCGAGTCCACGCGCCGATTTTGGGGTAAATCGTTGTTTGTTTGGGTGGTGATGATCCGCCGAATACTTAGATCAAAGATAGATCGGAAATACCATCTAAGTATTCATTGATTTGATTCTACTCAAAATGTGAGTATGGAAAACCTAGAATCAAATCAATCAATATAGATGAAGAACCATAGAATGAATCTAATGATTTCCTTTCTTCTCTATATGTGGATCTAAGGCCGTATAAAATGATATTTGAAAATGACGGCTCTATTTGGATTCCTTACCCTAGAAAAATGACCATAGGGTTTATTTATAGGTTAGAAACCATTGGAAGAATATACGGATCAAAAACAAACTTTTCTGGAAAGTTTTACCGACGGCGATCCGGATTGGATTTGGCGATCCGGATTGCAGAAGCACAAAAAACGGTTTCCAGAAAAATCAATGTTCGGGATCCGGATCGTAGTCCACGATCCGGATCGTTCATACAGTTTTACCAAAACACAATGTTCGGGATCCGGATTGCAATTCATGATCCGGATCGTTCAAGCAAATAGGTAAAACTTATGTTCGGGATCCGGATCATGGAATGCTGCGATCCGGATTGAACCAGTGTATGAACGAACACCCTTCGGGATCCGGATTGCAAGCCACGATCCGGATCCTGAACATGTCCCATGTTCAGTTTTTGATGATTAAGCAATTAAAACCTCTTCCAGGTGTTTCTACACTATAAGAAGTATTCGGATCATCAAAATTCTTTAGTTAAACGTACCTGATCCTTTTGAATTCTTCTTTCTTGAGATTGAGGTATACGATCCAAAGTTTCTTCATCTTCAATCTTCAAGACTTAATACAATCACGAAATGCGCCAACTCAAATTCCGTAACAACATCTACATACTTAAAGTATTCAATAAAACATCTACATACCTGCGCCTCTCGCTGCTGATCTAGTTCGTCTCTGTAGAACTGATCAATGTCACACGTCTTTACATTGGTTCCAAAACGTAGCCCTCTAGTGTTGCCCCATCTAGATTATAAAAAATATATATTAGTTGCAATTACAATTGAAATACAAAAATCTACTATATCAAATAAATATCTTACCGGCAACCCAGAGGTCGATCGACTATATCGGGCTGATCTAGGATGCCTGTAGGTCGGCCGATATGAATATGGTCCCAAGCCCAGATCTGTAAATTCACGCCAATAGGTTAATATAATAAAAAATATATATATTACCAATATATAAAGATAATACTGAAATCAAGAAATTAGATTTTATACCTGCAATAGGGTATCAAAACAGCAGCATTCGACCTTCCCGTTCAGCGCGGCATCTCCTAGTACCCGATATAGATATGCCAGAGTCGCAGCACCCCACGCATAAGCGCCGCAGATATCAAAGTCAGCTAAAAGTGGTAGCCACTTTAGATGAACTTTATATCCGCTGGGGTTTGAAAACAGACTACCCCCGATCTGATATAGAATATAAGCACGGGCGGTAGCTCCGACTGTTCCGGCGGGGGCATCTAGAGGTATATCATGATATTGCTGATATAACCAATCTAGAGAAACCGTATATGTCACGCCCCGGGTGTAAACTAGAACCCGGGCCCGCCAACAGATCCGCCGTGCACACAGAATTTTCCATGTACACGAAGCGCTGGTAACCTGCTCAGATAGATAATACATAATAAAAGAGCACAAACAGAGCTGAACTAAAAGAACTAAAAGTAATCTCAGACTGAAAATATGATACAAGCTGAAATAAAGTACAATAAACTCCCAGCTCACTAAACAAAATACAAACAGCTGGCTAAAGCCAGTCTCGAAGTAAACTACTGTAGTCTGAGATACAAAAGGGGTACAATAAAAGTCCAGCTACTCTCACAGTCGGGGTAGATGATCTAGCTAGTCCGCAATCCTCTTACCTCGATCTGCCGCTGAAGGCCCAGCAGCTCCCACAGATGACTGCGCAAAACAAAGGGAAAGGGGGACAGAAAACAATAATGTGGGTGAGAACTACTAGATAAACCAGTAGCCTCCCCTAGTGGGTAAAATCTCTAATGCTAACGCACCCACTAGGAATAAAGAGGCAAAAAGGAAAGAACAGTGGTATGCAATAAAGACTGCTGAAAAGAAACTACCACTACTATGCCTCTAAATGCAGTGCCAAAAGATGACTGTATATATGCAACTATAAAGCTGACTGCCCAAAGAAACCCAATCAGAGGGCCAGGAAATACTGGCACTGCCTGCTCTGTCATCACTCACAACTCACCAACTGACCGGCACCCATCACGGTCTAAAAGCCTACTCCGGAGTGGCACTCGAGGGGAGCGACCCACACGAGTAAAGTATCTCTGTATCAATCATCTCTGTAACCGATGTCTCACAATAGCAGGACTGGATCATGACCATGATCAAAGTGGGAATACTCCATCCACTAATGCAACCCCGACCCCCAATCTGATGTGATTATAACATCCGGTCAACCGCCCAAAATCCGCGGTCACCGCTGAACCCATAGACCCCAATCTGAGAAGGTAAGAACATCTAGTCAACCGCCTAACATCCGCGGTTGCCGCTATACCCCACAATCCCCAAGAAGAGTCTAAACTGTCCCAGACTCAAGATCCAACTACACTATCTCAAGATCCCGATCCGACTCGATCATCATGCATCGATAGAGAAGAATAACAATAAAACATGTTTTCTCCTAAGTCAAATCCCATAATATAGTGCTGCGGTAAAATAGTGGCTTAACTAGTTGTCCAAATAAGCATGCAAGTGTTCTCTTTTAAAAGCATTTAAAAAGTGACCAAGGTTTCATATGAAGGATCATTTTAAAATAATATTGGGTTACTTATTTGCATGCGATTCAAGATATAGCAATTGTCCAACTTTATTGTCTCAGATTTATCACATAGAAGCTATCAATTAATTTAGGGGGCCCAATGCAATAGGTTCATATACCACAAGTTATCTATCACATGCATAATTGGGAAACTCTTCTATTCCTAGTGTGCAAGTCAACAAAGAGGGAAACGCAACCACCCACCTCGAAAAGCATGCACAAAACACCCAGAAAATACCCGCTGTCCTCTAAGCACACCGTCAGCTGAAACAATATCCTACAACATCACATAAGTGTACACGGTGTAAAAACTACAAGTTCCAAACACATAATTACTGTTTTTACAATCAGCACGCAAAATGAGGAATTTCACCTCTGTCCCGAGCTCCTAAAATCCAAAAAAAATCATGGTTGCGTTCCTCGCGAAAAATAGCCCAAAATCGACTCTTGAATGGCCTCGATCTGATATTCCTACGCCGAGAAACAATTCGTCGAAGTCGCCGCTGTCCAAAAATCCAAACAACAAAATAGGGGGTCAAAACACCTCGGGAATCGTGCCAAGGAATCGGAATCCAGAGAAACCATCAACACGAAAAACGGAGCCCTGCCTCTTAGGAACACACTGGCAAAGAAATCATCGAAATAGGACTCCTGTACTGCGCAGGGGACTCCTCGGACTGAAATGCGACGATAACGGGCCGAAATGGGGGAAAACCGAGGCACACTGTAAAATCCCAAACGCCGCTGTCGATCTTCCAGAAAATCTGGGAACGCACCACGAGGTAGAAAATGTTGGGTTATAAGTAATTGGATCTAAATAGGGGAAAAAAAACACCTAGAGGGGGGTGAATAGGTGTAAACAATAAACACTCAAAAAATCATTGCGCAAATAAACCCAATGCGGAAAAATAAAAGAACACGCAAGATTTTTACGTGGAAAAACTCCAAACCGGAGTAAAAAACCACGGGACCGATAACACGGCGAAATCCACTAGAATTAAACCACGTACAAGGTGATATACCGTACTCACAGACGACTCAACCTTTTTCATACGCTCCTAGTAGATCTTCCCGCTCGCTCCACGACGCTTCTCGAATCCACGATCCGCGCCCAACGCTGAATCCACAGCGTCCAACGTCGAGTCCACGACGTCCAACCGAATCCACGGTCTTCACCCAATAGTACGCTTCGAATCCACGAACGTACCTCGCTCCGAATCCACGAGAGCGGTTGCACCTTGAATCCACAAGGCCACGCGAGTCCACGCGCCGATTTTGGGGTAAATCGTTGTTTGTTTTGGGTGGTGATGATCCGCCGAATACTTAGATCAAAGATAGATCGGAAATACCATCTAAGTATTCATTGATTTGATTCTACTCAAAATGTGAGTATGGAAAACCTAGAATCAAATCAATCAATATAGATGAAGAAACATAGAATAAATCTATTGATTTCCTTTCTTCTCTATATATGTGGATTTTTCTTTTCGGCTATTTTCTTCTGTAATAGCGGATGCCCTAGAAATGAATACAGGGCCTATTTATAGGTTAGAAACCATTGGAAGAAGATAGGAAACAAAAACTGCCTTTTCTGGAGATTTTTACCGACGGCGATCCGGATTGGAATTGACGATCCGGATTGCAGAAGCAAGAAAGACGATTTCCAGAAAATGCCTGTTCGGGATCCGGATCACAAAGTCCGATCCGGATCGTTCATACAGTTTTACCAGAACATCAATGTTCGGGATCCGGATTGCAAATCCTGATCCGGATCGAGGAAGCACACAGGTAAAACTAGTGTTCGGGATCCGGATCAGAGGATGCTGCGATCCGGATTGAACCAGTGTATGAACCAACACCTTTCGGGATCCGGATTGCCGAGTCCGATCCGGATCCTGAACATGTCCCATGTTCAGTTTTTGATGTTTAAGCAATTAAAAATTCTTCCAGGTGTTTCTACACTATAAGAAGTATTCGGATCATCAAAAATCTTTAGTTAAACGTACCTGATCCTTTTGAATTCTTCTTTCTTGAGATTGAGGTATACGATCCAAAGTTTCTTCATCTTCAATCTTCAAGACTTAATACATTCACGAAATACGCCAACTCAAATTCCGTAACAATCTCCCCCTTTGGCGGTTTCGTGACAAAACACAAATCCACAAAAGAAAATTCAAAAAGATATTTTTGTTGCTATCACCATACAACAAAAATTTACAAAAGAGATCCAGTAATTAAAAACATGAGATAAACTCCTAAGACAGACTCTAGACTTAGACATCTGTAATCTCTGCACACAGAAATCATTCTTGACAAAAGAAATCGTTAGATACCTCAAGAATTGAATCATACAAAACCAAATACAGAGATAGAGTTTATTCTCATCATGATATTTGAAAATTTCATATATGTAAGAGAATCATAGTTAAAACCAACATATCTTCTAAGCAGTCGAAAACCAAATGTCAAACTATGTTAGTCCAACATCAACTTGTTAGTAATATTACATGCCCAAATAGTTAGTCGAATAGTTAGTATAGAGGCATGCCACCAATCAACAAATAAAAACCAAAGTTGAGTTGAAGATACTTACCTTGATATTCACAAAGTTCAGTTCACATCATTCATTGTTTCATTGTTCAGAGTTCTCTCTAACTCTCTCCCCCTTTTTGTCACAAAATAAAGCCAAAACGTAGCAAGAGCTACAATATGTAAGGAGAGTTAAAAAAAAAATCTAACAATATGCACAACCTGAGAACTAAACTAAAAGTATCAATAAGACTAAAAACTTAAAATCCTGCACAAAAAGAAAAGAAAAAAGGAAATGAGTCAAAAATGATCAGTTGTCAGAATCTGAGTCTTCAGAACTTGTGCAACCCATCTTGTAGAACATCTTTGTCAATCGCTTGTGCACAGAATTGACCTTTTTAGTGATAGTAATGTGAGCTGCCGTGACTATTTCAAGCTCATTGCAAATTTTTTGTTGTTCTTTCAAGATCTGTTCTTGCTTGACAGATAGTTGTTGTTGCAACTTGAAGATCGAAGTCAATGATGCTTCATCATCCGTGCCGGTTTCTTGTCGAGACGTTGAGGCCGAGGTGCCGTCACAAGGTTTCTTTCGAATAACATGAGGTAATTTGTGAAGTGACTTCACAATTGTTGATTCATCTATCATCCCGCAACTGTGCTGATATGATGTTGAGCTTACATCAATGTCAAACTTTCGTAAGATCCTCATGATGAGTAGAGGAAATGGAAGTCGCTCAGAAGGATGAGGATGCACAATGTATCTTGACATTCTGTTCCAAATTATATAGGAAATATTCATGTAGTGTCCCAGTTTTTCCCCTGTGTTTTTCCCCTGTTCGGGGTGTGGAACACCTAGTGTTGGTGTGTTGGGCCCCAACATGTCAAAGGGAAGTGTTGTTTGGACTCAGGGAGGATTTGGGGTCAAGCCTGACCTTCGGCTGCCTTTGCCGAATTTTAGGAATGGAATCAGGCTAAACGGAGGCCGTATTTGGATTCAGCGCGGAAAAACGCTTGAAAACGGCTATTTACTTATTTAATTTGGAGTCCGGATGCCCAAAAACGGACCCCCGGAAGTTTTCTGTGCAAAATGGTGCATGGGGGGACCTGTGGACCGGCCGGGGACACGTGGCGCCTCCTTATTGGGCCGGCGCGCCACTCTCGGTCCACGGAATGGACCGCCGGTGCACGGTGCACCGGCGGGCCACGTGGCGGGCTCCTGTTGGACCGGCGCAGCACGCGCGGCGCATGGAGCAAGCGCGGGCAGGTCGGGCAAGTTGGGGCAGCGGCGCGGTGCACGGTGCACCGGGGCGCGCCACGTGGCGGCCCCGGGTTGGACGGCGCAGGTGCGCGCGGTGCACCCACAGGCGCGCGCCTGCGGCCGTACGCACGCGCGGGCGCAGGCGCGCAGGCGGCGCGGCAGCGGCGGCCGGCGGGCGTGACGGGCGGGAAACGCCCGCCACGTGGCGCCACGCCATTGGGTGGCGCCACCCACCCCGCCGCCCCGCAGGGGGGCACGTGGCCGCGCCCGTTCGCCGGGCGCGCTGTCCCCTGTGCGGGGGACACGTGTCGGACGCCCGAGCGGGTCGGACCAAAATTCGGTCCGACCCGGATCCCGTGTGGGATGGGCCGTGGGCTGGGCCGCACTGTAGCCGCCCGAAACTCCCTGGGCCGGGCTGCACTGTAGCAGCCCGAAAGTGACCCCTGCGCCCGAAAGTGGGGACACAGGGGTCATTTTCCCAATTGTTGGCTGGGCCTATAAATAGGCCCCTCCCCTCTCTTCTTGGGCTTTTTCCGAGAGAAAGAGAGAGAACCAGGGAGAGAGCCTTGAAGAGAAGTTTTTCCTCTCACATTTTTCTACCTCGTGGTGCGTTCCCAGATTTTTGGGAAGATCGACAGCGGCGTTCCGGATTTTACAGCGTGCCTCGGTTTTCCCCCATTTCGGCCCGTTATCGTCGCATTTCAGTCCGAGGAGTCCCCTGCGCAGTACAGGAGTCCGATTTCGACGATTTCTTCGCCAGTGTGTTCCTAAGAGGTAGGGCTTCGTTTTTCGTGTTGATGGTTTCTCCAGATTCCGATTCTTTGGCACGATTCCCGAGGTGATTTGACACCCCATTTTGCTGTTTGGATTTTTGGACAGCGGCGACTTCGACGAATTATTTCTCCGCGTAGGAATATCGGATCGGGGTGATTCAAGAGTCGATTTTGGGCGATTTTTCGCGAGGAACGCAACCGTGATTTTTCTGGGATTTTAGGAGCTCGGGACAGAGGTGAAAATTCCTCGTTTTGCGTGCTGATTTTAAAACAGCAAATGTGTGTTTGGAAACTGTTATATTTACACCTTGTACACTTGTGTGATGTTGTAGGACATTGTTGCAGCTGACGGTGTGTTTAGAGGACAGCGGGTATTTTCTGGGTACATTGTACACGCTTTTCGAGGTGGGTGGTTGCGTTCCCTCTTTGTTGACCTGCACACTAGGAATAAAAGAGTTTCCCAACTATGCATGTGATAGATAACTTGTGATATATAAACCTATTGTATTTGGCCCCTAAATAATTTAGTAGCTTCTATGTGAAAATCTGGGACAAGAAAATTGGACAATTGCTATATCGTGAACCGCATGCAAATTGGTAACCCAACAATATTTTTAAAATAGTTCTAAAATTGTTCTTCACATGAAACTTAGTTCCTTTCTAAATGTTTTTAAAAGAGAACACTTGCATGCTCATTGGACATCTAGTTAGGCCACTATCTTACTGCAGCACTATATTATGGGACTTGACTTAGGAGAAAACATGTGTTATTGTTATTCTTCTCTATCGATGCATGTTGCTCGAGTCTGATCGGGATTTTGAGATAGTGGTGTCTGGACTTTGAGTTTGGGACAGTTGGGATTGTCTGAGGGGATTGTGGGGCATAGTGGCAACCGCGGATGATAGGCGGTTGACCAGATGTTTTTACTTTATCAGATTGGGGTCTATGGGTTCAGCGGTAACCGCGGATTTTGGGCGGTTGACCGGGTGTTATTATCACATCAGATTGGGGATCGGGGTTGCATTAGTGGATGGAGTATTCCCACTTTGATCATGGTCATGATCCAGTCCTGCTATTGTGAGACATTGGTTACAGAGATACTTTACTCGTGTGGGTCGCTCCCCTCGAGTGCCACTCCGGAGTAGGCTTTTAGACCGTGATGGGTGCCGGTCAGTTGGTGAGTTGTGAGTGATGACAGAGCAGGCAGTGCCAGTATTTCCTGGCCCTCTGATTGGGTTTCTTTGGGCAGTCAGCTTTATAGTTGCATCTATACAGTCATCTTTTGGCACTGCATTTAGAGGCATAGTAGTGGTAGTTTCTTTTCAGCAGTCTTTATTGCATACCACTGTTCTTTCCTTTTTGCCTCTTTATTCCTAGTGGGTGCGTCAGCATCAGAGGTTTTTACCCACTAGGGGAGGCTACTGGTTTATCTAGTAGTTCTCACCCCCATTGTTGTTTCTTGTTCTTTTCCCCTTTGTTTTGCAGAGTCGACTGTGGGAGCTGCTGGGCCTTCAGCGGCAGATCGAGGTAAGAGGATCGCCGACTAGCTAGATCGTCTACCCCGAGCGAGAGTTTAGCTAGACTATTACTGTACTCCCCTTTTGTATCTCAGACTATAGTAGTTTACTTTTGGGTCTGGCTGTGGCCAGCTGGTTGTATTATTTATGGTGAGCTGGGAGTATATTGTACTTTTATTTCAGTTTACAGTTTATTTCAGTCTGAGATTACTGTTAGTTCTATTAGTTCAGCTCTGTTATGCTCTTCTATTGTATATTATCTATCTGAGCAGGTTACCAGCGCTTCGTGTACATGGAAAATTCTGTGTACACGGCGGATCTGTTGGCGGGCCCGGGTTCTGGTTACCCCCGGGGCGTGACAGATTAAGTTGGTATCAGAGCTTAGGGATAGGTCAGTTGGGACTTAGGAAACCCTAGGCTTTTGGCAGACCCTAGGATGATAGGGCGTGAGAGGCGTGACACTTTGCGAAAGTCGTTGATTTATTTATTGGACTCTTCCAGTGAGTGAGGAGGGATCGACATACCCAATTTCTGGTGGACCGTTATGTTGGCTGCAGACAACATAAAGTCGCAGAAATTGGGGGATGTCTTTGACTTTCGCTAGATTGGGTCGTGTGGGGTTATGTTACTGATTCGTGTTTTCTTGTGGCAGGATGCCTCCCCGACGTCGGATTCCCGCTCTGGGTGCCCCTACACCCCCTGTTGAGCCGGAGCAGACGGGATCCACTGAGATTGGTGAGTTGCGGGCCATGATGGCCCAATTGGCGGAGAGCCATCGTCAGCAGCAGCAGAGGATTGATCAGCTGCTCGCGCAGAGAGAGACACCACCCCCAGCTGTTCCTGAGGCCTTTGTGCCTCCTGTTGCACCTTTTGTGCCGTCAGCGCCATCTTCGAGTAGCGGGGCTCCTGGAGCTATTCAGCCTTTGACTGCGGAGGAGGAGCGGGATTTTGCTGACAAACTCGCCCAGTTTGTTAAGCGGGGACCACCTAGATTCTCAGGGCGGGATGCTCCGCCCTCGGCTGTTGGGAAATGGCTTTCTGCGATGGAGAAGCTTTTTCGGGATTTCTTCATCGACCCGAAGTATCGAGTGCACATGGCGGTGCACTGTTTGGACGGGGATGCTGATTTTTGGTGGCAGCGGGTGGAGCCACCGGAGTTCCGGATTTCTCGGCAGCTGCCCTGGGAGGAGTTCCGGCGGTTGGTGCTGGACACCTATTTTTCGACCAGTGTGAAGAAGAAGTTGGAGGACGATTTGAAGAACCTGCAGCAGGGCGAGCGATCGGCCCATGCCTATTTCCAGGAGTTCATGGAGTTGTTGAACTGCGTGCCCTTCGTCGCTCGTGACGGGCCGCACCAGGTTGAGATGTTCGAGGGAGGCCTTCGTCCAGAGATTTACACCCTGGTGCATGCTCAGAGATTTCAGACTCTGGATGCAGCCGCAGAGCATGCACAGTGGGTGGAGAGAGGTGATCAGGTGGTGGCCAGACAGCGGGCCGCGGTCGCTCAGGGCTCCGACAGAAAGCGACCAGCCCAGGATGAGGGGGGACAGGCCAGTACTTGGAGGCCGCCCCGACCGCCACCGCCTCAGTTCCAGGGCCGTGGGCGTTCGGAGCGGCGAGGGCCTGGTGGATCCCAGAGGCCCCAGCAGCAGCAGCAGCAGCAGCAGAGATCGCAGTCGTCGCAGCGCGGATCGCAGCGGCAGCCACAGCGACAGCGACAGTCTCAGCAGCAGCAGTCCCGACAGACACGGGCTCCCAGCAGTTGTATTTTCTGTGGAGGTCCGCACTTCCCCGGCACCTGCGACCAGCGGTGGGGTCGTTGCTACGGATGTGGACAGCCAGGGCACATTCGAGCTGCGTGCCCCTTTTCGACCTCAGCCGCCCCTTCTTCAGCATCTGCCCCAGCATCATCGCAGCAGCGGTCGACGGCTCAGCGGCCTTATGCTCCAGCGAGCAGGCCATCTTCTTCTCATTCCACCGACTATCGCCCTCCAGCTCAGAGTGGGCGGGTGTATGCTGCACAGGTAGAGGATTCTTCAGCAGCGGACCATGTGGTAGCAGGTATCACTTTACTTTCTGGCATTAGGACTCGCACCTTATTTGATACTGGAGCATCGCATTCTTTCATTAGTAGATCTTTTGCATCATTACATGGGTTAGAGGTAGGACTTTTGCCACGTGCACGAGAGGTACAGATTCCCGATCACACTTTGCTCGTGGAGGAGTGTTGTTGGTCCTGCCCGATGCAGATCGAGTCCTGGATTATGCCAGCAGACCTGTTGGTCTTGAGACAGCTGCAGGATTTTGATGTGATTCTCGGGATGGACTGGCTGGCTCGGTATTTTGCGACTATTGACTGTGCCGAGAGGACTGTCACTTTTAGAGAGCCAGACCAGGAGGTGTTGGTGTACCGGGGATGTCAGAGCGCTTTCTTTGCCTCTATGGTTTCGACTTCCCGAGCGAGACGGATGATTCACCGAGGATGTGTAGCCTTTTTGGCTAGTGTTGTAGAGGGGCCTACAGCGGCACCGGGACTCGGGGATATCCCTATCGTCCGCGAGTTCCCGGATGTGTTTCCACCTGAGCTGACTAGTATGCCGCCCGACAGAGAGATTGAGTTTGTGATTGACGTAGTCCCAGGAACTGCGCCAATCTCTAAGGCTCCTTATCGGATGGCACCGGCTGAGCTGAGAGAGCTTAAAGCACAGTTGCAAGACTTGATGGATAAGGGTTTCATTAGACCCAGTGTGTCGCCCTGGGGAGCACCGGTGCTATTCGTGAAGAAGAAGGATGGGTCACTTAGACTGTGTGTGGACTATAGGGAGCTGAATAAAGTGACCATTAAGAACAAGTACCCTCTGCCGCGCATCGACGATCTCTTTGATCAGCTGCAAGGGTCTTGTGTCTTTTCCAAGATTGATCTACAGTCTGGTTACCACCAATTAAAGGTGAAGGCCGAGGATATTCCTAAGACTGCTTTCAGATCACGGTACGGGCATTATGAGTTTACAGTTATGCCATTTGGATTGACTAATGCCCCTGCCGCCTTTATGGACTTGATGAACAGGATATTTCGGCCATTCCTGGATCGATTTGTGGTGGTGTTCATAGATGATATCCTGGTTTACTCCCGGAGCGAGGCCGAGCATGAGGAGCACTTGAGGACTGTGCTACAACTTCTGCGGGAGAAGAAGTTGTATGCCAAGCTGGTGAAGTGCGAGTTTTGGCTTCGGGAGGTAGCTTTCTTGGGCCATGTGATTTCCGCCGCCGGTGTAGCTGTAGACCCGGCGAAGATTGAGGCAGTTCGTGATTGGCCCCGACCGACGACTGTATCAGAGGTGCGCAGCTTCATGGGATTAGCTGGTTATTATCGTCGGTTTGTGGAAGGCTTTGCGAAGCTTTCCACACCCCTCACTCGGTTGACGCGAAAAGGGGTTAAGTTTATCTGGAGTGAGGACTGCCAGAAGAGCTTCGAGGAGCTGAAGGACAGACTGATGACTGCCCCTATCCTTTCCCTCCCTGTTATGGGGAAAGGATATGTGATCTACAGTGACGCATCGCACAGTGGACTGGGTTGCGTGTTGATGCAGGATGGGAGGGTAATTGCTTATGCATCGAGACAGCTCAAGGATTACGAGAAGAATTACCCTACCCACGACTTAGAGCTCGCTGCCGTGGTGTTTGCACTGAAGCTTTGGCGCCATTACCTGTACGGGGAGCATTGCGAGATCTACACCGACCACAAGAGTTTAAAGTATCTGTTCACCCAGAAGGAGCTGAACTTGAGGCAGCGCAGGTGGTTAGAGCTATTAAAGGATTATGATGTGGACATCCTTTACCACCCAGGCAAGGCTAACGTGGTCGCTGATGCATTGAGCCGAAGAGCAGTACAGAGTTTGTCTATGTTGATCACAGACCAGGCGCCCCTATTGGAGGAGATGAGACGGCTCGAGATAGAGGTTGTGTCCCCTGGGGTCTCTGCTAGACTGACGTCATTAGTCGTGCAGCCCACTCTGCTGGACAGGATCAGGGAAAAACAGAGTGAGGACCCCCACTTGACCAGGATTCGAGATCAGCTTCCGAGTGATCAGTCAGGGGACTTTACAGTGGATGCTGCGGGAGTACTGAGGTACAGGGACCGAGCATGTGTGCCAGTGGATGCTGAGATCAGAGAGCAGATATTGAGAGAGGCCCATTATACACCTTATACCCTTCATCCTGGGGGGACTAAGATGTATAAGGACCTCAAGGCACATTTTTGGTGGAATGGCATGAAGAGGGATGTCGGGAGATTTGTGGCCCAGTGTTTGACTTGTCAGCAAGTAAAAGCTGAGCATCGGGTGCCAGCTGGCAAGTTACAAAGTCTCCCCATCCCTGAGTGGAAATGGGACCACATTACCATGGACTTCGTGGTCGGATTGCCGAGGGCACAGGGCGGAGCAGATGCTATCTGGGTAGTGGTGGATCGACTTACCAAGTCAGCGCACTTCTTGCCTATGCAGACTACTTGGCCACTCGATCGACTAGCCCAGCTATACCTTGATGAGATTGTGAGACTGCATGGAGTACCCGCCTCCATTGTGTCAGATAGAGATCCGAGGTTTGCCTCGCGTTTTTGGGGGAGTTTGCAGACTGCGATGGGGACTCAGCTCAGATTCAGTACAGCTTTTCATCCTCAGACTGATGGGCAGTCAGAGCGGACCATACAGATCTTGGAGGACATGCTGAGGGCTTGCGTCTTGGATTTCGGCGGAGGTTGGATTCGGCACTTATCCTTGGTTGAGTTTGCGTACAACAACAGCTTTCAAGCGAGCATACAGATGGCTCCGTTTGAAGCGTTGTATGGACGCAAGTGCCGATCACCACTTTATTGGAGTGACGTAGGCGAGAGACGGACCTTGGGGCCAGATATACTGCTAGAGGCAGAGGAGAAGGTCCGGGTGATTCGACAGCATCTTCAGACCGCTCAGAGCCGACAGAGGAGCTATGCTGATGTTCGGCGCCGAGACTTAGAGTTTCAGGTTGGAGATCATGTATTTTTGAAAGTCTCGCCGTCCAAGGGGATCAGGAGGTTCGGCATTCGCGGGAAACTCAGCCCCCGATACATTGGACCATTCGAGGTGTTGGAGCGTATCGGGCCTGTTGCTTATCGACTTGCACTTCCCCCGAGACTGGCTGGTGTCCACGATGTTTTCCATGTTTCCACACTGAGGAGGTACGTCTTCGACCCGTCGCACGTCATCGACTTTGCACCCCTCGAGATCAGCGAGGATTTGAGATATGAGGAGCGCCCAGTACGGATTCTTGATCGGGAGGTGAAAGAATTGCGCAATCGGACCATCCCCTATGTGAAGATCCTTTGGAGCAATCATGATGAGCGCGAGGCGACGTGGGAGCCAGAGTCAGAGATGATGGACGCCTACCCCTACTTGTTCGAGGCTCTGGATTGAGGTATGATTTTAGTTTCGAGGACGAAACTTTTGTTAGTGGGGGAGGATGTAGTGTCCCAGTTTTTCCCCTGTGTTTTTCCCCTGTTCGGGGTGTGGAACACCTAGTGTTGGTGTGTTGGGCCCCAACATGTCAAAGGGATGTGTTGTTTGGACTCAGGGAGGATTTGGGGTCAAGCCTGACCTTCGGCTGCCTTTGCCGAATTTTAGGAATGGAATCAGGCTAAACGGAGGCCGTATTTGGATTCAGCGCGGAAAAACGCTTGAAAACGGCTATTTACTTATTTAATTTGGAGTCCGGATGCCCAAAAACGGACCCCCGGAAGTTTTCTGTGCAAAATGGTGCATGGGGGGACCTGTGGACCGGCCGGGGACACGTGGCGCCTCCTTATTGGGCCGGCGCGCCACTCTCGGTCCACGGAATGGGCCGCCGGTGCACGGTGCACCGGCGGGCCACGTGGCGGGCTCCGGTTGGTCCGGCGCAGGGCGCGCGGCGCACGGAGCAAGCGCGGGCAGGCCGGGCAGGCTGGGGCAGCGGCGCGGTGCACGGTGCACCGGGGCGCGCCACGTGGCGGCCCCGGGTTGGACGGCGCAGGTGCGCGCGGTGCACCCGCAGGCGCGCGCCTGCGGCCGTACGCACGCGCGGGCGCAGGCGCGCAGGCGGCGCGGCAGCGGCGGCCGGCGGGCGTGACGGGCGGGAAACGCCCGCCACGTGGCGCCACGCCATTGGGGGCGCCACCCACCCCGCCGCCCCGCAGGGGGGCACGTGGCGCGCCCGGTTCGCCGGGCGCGCTGCCCCTGTTTGGCGGACACGTGTCGGGCCCGGGCGGGTCGGACCAAAATTCGGTCCGACCCGGATCCCGTGTGGGATGGGCCGTGGGCTGGGCCGCACTGTAGCCGCCCGAAACTCCTGGGCCGGGCCGCACTGTAGCAGCCCGAAAGTGACCCCTGCGCCCGAAAGTGGGGACACAGGGGTCATTTTCCCAATTGTTGGCTGGGCCTATAAATAGGCCCCTCCCCTCTCTTCTTGGGCTTTTTCCGAGAGAAAGAGAGAGAACCAGGGAGAGAGCCTTGAAGAGAAGTTTTTCCTCTCACATTTTTCTACCTCGTGGTGCGTTCCCAGATTTTTGGGAAGATCGACAGCGGCGTTCCGGATTTTACAGTGTGCCTCGGTTTTCCCCCATTTCGGCCCGTTATCGTCGCATTTCAGTCCGAGGAGTCCCCTGCGCAGTACAGGAGTCCGATTTCGACGATTTCTTCGCCAGTGTGTTCCTAAGAGGTAGGGCTTCGTTTTTCGTGTTGATGGTTTCTCCGGATTCCGATTCTTGGCACGATTCCCGAGGTGATTTGACACCCCATTTTGCTGTTTGGATTTTTGGACAGCGGCGACTTCGACGAATTATTTCTCCGCGTAGGAATATCGGATCGGGGTGATTCAAGAGTCGATTTTGGGCGATTTTTCGCGAGGAACGCAACCGTGATTTTTCTGGGATTTTAGGAGCTCGGGACAGAGGTGAAAATTCCTCGTTTTGCGTGCTGATTTTAAAACAGCAAATGTGTGTTTGGAAACTGTTATATTTACACCTTGTACACTTGTGTGATGTTGTAGGACATTGTTGCAGCTGACGGTGTGTTTAGAGGACAGCGGGTATTTTCTGGGTACATTGTACACGCTTTTCGAGGTGGGTGGTTGCGTTCCCTCTTTGTTGACCTGCACACTAGGAATAAAAGAGTTTCCCAACTATGCATGTGATAGATAACTTGTGATATATAAACCTATTGTATTTGGCCCCTAAATTAATTTAGTAGCTTCTATGTGAAAATCTGGGACAAGAAAATTGGACAATTGCTATATCGTGAACCGCATGCAAATTGGTAACCCAACAATATTTTTAAAATAGTTCTAAAATTGTTCTTCACATGAAACTTAGTTCCTTTCTAAATGTTTTTAAAAGAGAACACTTGCATGCTCATTGGACATCTAGTTAGGCCACTATCTTACTGCAGCACTATATTATGGGACTTGACTTAGGAGAAAACATGTGTTATTGTTATTCTTCTCTATCGATGCATGTTGCTCGAGTCTGATCGGGATTTTGAGATAGTGGTGTCTGGACTTTGAGTTTGGGACAGTTGGGATTGTCTTAGGGGATTGTGGGGCATAGTGGCAACCGCGGATGATAGGCGGTTGACCAGATGTTTTTACTTTATCAGATTGGGGTCTATGGGTTCAGCGGTAACCGCGGATTTTGGGCGGTTGACCGGGTGTTATTATCACATCAGATTGGGGATCGGGGTTGCATTAGTGGATGGAGTATTCCCACTTTGATCATGGTCATGATCCAGTCCTGCTATTGTGAGACATTGGTTACAGAGATACTTTACTCGTGTGGGTCGCTCCCCTCGAGTGCCACTCCGGAGTAGGCTTTTAGACCGTGATGGGTGCCGGTCAGTTGGTGAGTTGTGAGTGATGACAGAGCAGGCAGTGCCAGTATTTCCTGGCCCTCTGATTGGGTTTCTTTGGGCAGTCAGCTTTATAGTTGCATCTATACAGTCATCTTTTGGCACTGCATTTAGAGGCATAGTAGTGGTAGTTTCTTTTCAGCAGTCTTTATTGCATACCACTGTTCTTTCCTTTTTGCCTCTTTATTCCTAGTGGGTGCGTCAGCATCAGAGGTTTTACCCACTAGGGGAGGCTACTGGTTTATCTAGTAGTTCTCACCCCCATTGTTGTTTCTTGTTCTTTTCCCCTTTGTTTTGCAGAGTCGACTGTGGGAGCTGCCGGGCCTTCAGCGGCAGATCGAGGTAAGAGGATCGCCGACTAGCTAGATCGTCTACCCCGAGCGAGAGTTTAGCTAGACTATTACTGTACTCCCCTTTTGTATCTCAGACTATAGTAGTTTACTTTTGGGTCTGGCTGTGGCCAGCTGGTTGTATTATTTATGGTGAGCTGGGAGTATATTGTACTTTTATTTCAGTTTACACTTTTATTTCAGTCTGAGATTACTGTTAGTTCTATTAGTTCAGCTCTGTTATGCTCTTCTATTGTATATTATCTATCTGAGCAGGTTACCAGCGCTTCGTGTACATGGAAAATTCTGTGTACACGGCGGATCTGTTGGCGGGCCCGGGTTCTGGTTACCCCCGGGGCGTGACAATTCATGTTCAATCCAATAGCCTCAGAGGGATGACCTATGAGATATAGGAATAGCAGCCGCTCCCATCTCACAACCTTGGTCTGCATGTTGGGCAGAATGTTATAACATGTTATGAAGTTTAGAAAACGGTATTCCAGTCGTAGATGTTTGGATCTGACACTCTTGCCGTCAACTGATTTAGTTCCTTCCAAACAGATCCTGTCGATCACAGTTTGCCATAATGCAGTTGTCAAACTTTTTCCTTTCAAAAAGTTAAGCCCCGATGTGCTAGATTCCATTCCAAGGACTTCACCAATTAACTGCGGTGTGATCTTAATCTTCATTCCTTGGATGTTTGTATAGAAATGCATAGACCCATTTTCATCCTCTTGAAGATGTCTCGCATTCGTGTAGAAGGTTCTCACACGATACAAACAATATCCTAGAAGTTCAAGGAATCGGCAGACTTGAAGAAGAGAGGCTTGCTCAATTAAGGTTCCAAATTCTGGTGAATGATTGCGAAGGGCTTCAATGTTGACATGACGTTCTCCGATGCATTCACGTCGTTCAAAAGCTCGAAGACGGTCAGTATTAACGACTACCTCTTCAACACGTGGCGGAGAGTCAGGAACTATTGGTGTGTCAACATTAGTGTCTCGTCTTAATCCATAACGTCGAGCAAGTCGTTTCCGTTTCACAGAGATAGTTGGAGCAGATATAGGAGCTTTCCCAGTGTCCATGGGTGCTTTTCCTTTTTGTTTAGATTTAGTAGGCAATACCTCATCATCATCATCATCTGTCAACATATCCCAGTGTACTTCATCAGGGTTTTCTTCAAGTTCTGTGTCACTTATAACTTCCACTTCACCTTTTCGTTGGAGTTTCTTGGCTCGTTTCAGTTTGTTGGTTGCTCGAGTATGTACCATCGTAACCAGTAGCAGGATTAACCAAGAGAGTGCCATCAGTGATTGAGTTTAAGAGGTGTCCTGTGAAGAGCCAACTCAAGAACACATGAAAAATCGTCAATTTTGAAAAATTTGAAACATTGTACCTAGACAATCATAATCATGTAGAGAAGCCAAGAATCAAATTAGTTTTCCAAAAAGAATTTTAAAAATAGATCAATTCCATGATTTTCAAAAATTCCTCTTTTATGCCCTAAAACAGAATTTTTAGAAATCGAAGCCTAAAAACTCGTTTATCTTGAGAAAACCCAGCATAAAAGCAAAACTAATTGACCCAGAGTTCTTATTTCAAAAGAAATTTGATCAAAAACCATTCACAAACGAAAAAGTTCCAAGATTTCAACTCACGTTTGATGAAAAACCATAAAAACTGTGAAAAACCGAGATTTTGATCAATAAAACTTACTTGAATCCGAAGAACTTTGAGTTTGGAAGCTCCAAAATGCAAGAAATCTAGAGAGAGAAGCTCTAGAGATTTTAGAACAAAAGATTAGGGTAAAAGAAATCAAATCCTCTTTGTTCTTATAAAAACCCTAGCCGTGATCCGGATCGGATCGAGAATGTGATCCGGATCGGCTACCCGCAGGAAGAATCCTGCGTTCGGGATCCGGATCACTTACCCGATCCGGATCGGCTTCAACTTTTTCTCCAGAAAAATTCAGAAAAATTCCATAAAATCCAGAAAAAGTATGTAAGCACTTTACCATGTCAACTTTAAACAAAAGACATCGTTTCATACAACAAGAAATAGATTATGCAAAATCTATCAAAAATACCCAAAAATGAAACGAAAATTTACGAAAGTTAAAACACTTAAAGTTGAACAACTTCAATTACATCTATCCTGATCTTATGTGTAATGCCTTTATCAAATCATCAATTTTGGTAAAGAAAATGAAATACCAAGATCAATAGATGTTTGAAATCCCAGATAAGTTAGATAATATATCTAGACAATCTGTTGAAGGAGTGGCTCTTTGAGCATCTTTTACTAAAAATCCCACCTTATACCAACCATGAAATACGACTGAGTCAAGTATTTCAATATGAATTTCATCAACAATTTTCAAAACAAAAATTTGCTTTTCATTCATGGAGTATTTTTTTCATTTTCTCCATGTGGTGGTAGTTTTCACACTCCTCATTGGGATGTAACTCTTTCCACATCTTTTGAGCATTTTACATTTCATTGACTCCCCCTCAATTGGCTATCAATTATTTAATATATAAGGTATTCAACCAAACCATTGATCTCGAATTCATACTCGACTAAGCAATCAAATATGATAATGACTATACCAAGAGATCATTGAGAGAGAAATTGACTTTGATCACTTAAAAGATGGTTTAATTAACGTAAATGATCATTGCAACATTGAAATATTATGACATCAAAAGCATAATAAATTTCTAAATGCATAAAAGGATGCAATTAAAGTCAATTATGATTTATGCTCAATTAATGTCCTATGTACAAAACATAGATAAAGAACAAAACAAAAACAAAAACAAAACCTAACCTAAGCAAAGGTTTCAAAAGAGTTTATTTCAAGGAAAGCATGCCAATTGCTTTACGCAAGTGAATAAAACGTTTTTGATCCAAAGGTTTTGTTAAGATATCAGCTAATTGATCCTCAGTTGAAATATATGACAGTTGAAGAATGTTTGATTCAACTAGCTCTCTAAGAAAATGATATCTAAGTTCAATATGTTTTGTTCTAGAGTGCAACACAGGGTTTTTAGAAATGTTAATAGCACTAGTGTTGTCACATAAAATGGTTACCGAAGATGTTGAAATCCGGAAATCGCTCAACACGCTTTTCATCCAAATCAATTGGGTTGAACAACTTCCTGCAGAAATGTACTCCGCTTCGGCAGTCGAGAGTGCTATGCAGTTCTGCTTTTTACTGTGCCATGCAACAAGGCAATGGCCAAGATAGAAGCATGCACCACTCGTGCTTTTCCGGTCATCCACTGATCCAGCCCAATCGGCATCTGAGTATCCAACAATATCCAAAGTCGTTCCCATAGGATACCAAATTCCGAAATTGATTGTACCTTTGATATATCGGATGATCCGTTTCACCGCTTTCAGGTGAACCTCCTTCGGTGCTGATTGATATCTCGCACAAATCCCAACACTGAAGGATATATCCGGGCGACTAGCCGTGAGATATAGTAGACTTCCAATCATACTGCGATACAGTTTCTCGTCTACATTCTCACTATGTGATTCACTTCCAAGTCCCTTATGGCTAGTTCCCATTGGAGTCGGAAAATCCTTAGAATTTTCAAGATCAAACTTTTTGACCAACTCCAGTGCATACTTGGATTGACACAAGTGAATTCCTTCATCGTTTTGTTTAACTTGTAATCCAAGAAAATAAGTCAATTCGCCCATCATGGACATCTCAAATTCGCTTTCCATGGTCTCCGCGAATTTAGAAGCATCATTATCTCTTGTTGCTCCAAAAACAATGTCATCGACATAGATTTGAGCAACTATGAAATTGTTTTGATAATGCTTCACAAAGAGAGTCCTGTCAGCTCCCCCTCGAGTGTAGCCCTTTTCCAAAAGGTGCTTTGTCAACCTTTCGTACCATGCTCGCGGTGCTTGTTTCAGACCGTAAAGAGCCTTTTTCAGACGAAAAACATGGTTAGGTAGTTTATGATCCACAAAACCTTTCGGTTGAGCCACATAAACTTCCTCATTTAAAAACCCATTTAAAAAGGCGCTCTTAACGTCCATTTGAAATAATTTGATTTTAAAATGACAAGCAATCGCAAACAATATACGAATGGACTCGAGTCTAGCTACAGGGGCGAAAGTTTCATCAAAGTCTATACCTTCTACTTGAGAGTAGCCTTGAGCAACTAACCTTGCTTTGTTCCTGATGATAGTACCTTCTTCATTTTTCTTGTTCTTGAAGATCCATTTGGTACCTATCACATTGTGTTGCTTCGGAGGCTTCGTTAATTCCCAGACTTTGTTTCGCTCAAATTGATGGAGCTCTTCCTGCATTGCTTTAATCCAGTAGTCATCTTGGAGAGCTTCATCAACATTCCTTGGTTCGATTTGAGATACATAGCATGCAAATCCGCAAACCAATTGTCTCCGTGTTCTAACTCCTTCTTGTGGATCTCCAATGATGTTCGATTCAGGGTGATCCTTGGAGATGCGTAACGTTTGAGGTAGAGGAGTAGACGGAGGTACACGAGATGATTCCTGCACATCAGATAAGCTTGAAGAACCGTTAGATGCATCATTATTATCGAAAGAATTGTTAGAAGAAGATGCATTAGCAGGTGTATCATCATCAAGAGAGATATCGAGGGTAGATTTTTCAGATTCAAAGTGAAAAGCTTCATCTACCTTAACATTTATCGATTCTACGATCGTCTTAGATTCTAAGTTAAAAACTCGATATGCTCTGCTGTTTGTAGAATAACCTAAGAAAATCCCTTCGTCACTTCGAGAGTCAAATTTTCCAAGATTCTCACGATCACGTAAAATAAAACACCGACTCCCAAAGATGCGAAAATATTTGATGTTAGGTTTTCTACAAAACCAAAGTTCATATGGTGTATTCAATGTCCCCGGGCGCAAATACACGCGATTAATAACATAAACAGCAGTGTTCACCGCTTCAGCCCAAAAATAAAAAGGTAAGTTCCGGCTGTGAAGCATAACACGTGCCATTTCCTGTACGACCCTGTTTTTGCGCTCGACTACACCATTTTGTTGAGGTGTGTAAGGTGCAGAGAATTCATGTTTAATGCCATTAGAAGTGCAAAAATCAATGAATTTGGAATTTATGAATTCCCCACCTCTATCACTCCTAACTCGAGTAATCCTATCATTCTTTTCAGTCATAATACGATTGCAGATTTCGAGAAAAGAATCAAAGGTATCAGCTTTTTCTTTTAAGAATGCTACCCAAGTATATCTAGAAAATCATCAACCAATAAGAAAATATACCATTTACCTCCCAGAGATGGTTGACGAGTTGGCCCCATTAAGTCCATATGCAAAAGTTCCAAAGGCCGTTTTGTACCTATGTGGTTCAAGTTCTTGTGTGCAGTCCTAGACTGTTTTCCTTTTTGGCAACCGCCACACACAAGGTTTTGTTCAAAAGAAAGTTTCGGAACCCCCTTGACCACATCTTTGTTCGAAATTCTAGCAAGTTCCTTAAAGTTTATGTGACCTAGCCTTTCATGCCAAAGTGTTTCATTTTTCAAAGATGCTAGGTTACATTTTTCAGAAATCTTAGAGGAACTACATAACAATTGTTTTCTGATCTAACCCCCTTTAAAAAGAAAGCATGGTTCATGTCAGTTACAGTGCATTTATCAGATGAAAAATTAACTGAATAACCACTATCACAAAGTTGACTTATGCTTATGAGGTTAGTCTTAAGGCCATGAACAAATAACACATTATCTAGAACCGGGCCATCTGGAATAGCTACCGTTCCCTTTCCAACAATTTTGGAAGACCGACCATCTCCGAAAACAACAAGTCCTCCGGAGTTTTTCTCAAATGTTTGAAAACAGTTTTTATCACCGGTCATATGACGGGAACACCCGCTATCCAGGTACCAAGACGAACTATCATATGCATGCAAGGAAACATTGGTAGCAAGACAGGGAAAATTTCACCTTTGCGCACCCAAACCTTTTTGGAGTGCGTCGGTAATGATCGTGAAGTTGATCTCCTAGGTGAGAGCGTCTTGCTTGAAGAATTGCTGCTCCTTGATGATGTCGTCTTGAGCGGTGTACTACCAAGGCTCTTTTCCTTCAATTGAGTTGCAGTTGATTTTCGAGGAATAGCCTTTTTGGTAGTCATTGCAAGAGGTGCTTGAGGTGTGCGTTTGGCTTCCGTCTTGCAATTTCTCCTTATGTGCCCTGAAATGCCACAACGAAAACATACCTTAGGTCTTGACGATCCCGAGGAGGATGTAGTAGGCTTGTTGTCGTTGCTTGTCGTGAATTCCGGTGTCGGAGGAGGAGATACCGACTGAGGCACAAATACTGTCCCACTCGAACTTGGAATGTCTCCAGTTTGAGTGTATCCGAGGCCGAACTTATTTCTTTGACCAAGACCAAGAAGTCTGTCCAACTTACTCCTTCCAGAAGAAAATCTCTTTAAGTCATCCTTCAGTTGGCGTATGGTCTCCGTCATTTCCAATTTTTCCTGTCGAGCCTCGCCGTTGAGCTTCAAGAAGTAATTCGCTTTGTTCACCATATCCATATAATTCTTCTCGAGTTGCTCATTGGACTCTTGAAGGGAAACATTTGTTTTAATCAGATTATCCCTTTCCACTTCAAGATCGGTTGAGAGAGAGGTTACCCTTTTTACTTCTTCTTCGAGATCCTGCAATCTCCCTTTCAACCCCTTGTTTTGCTTAGCCAGTTTCTTTGAATCCCTCAAAAGCTTATGGTAGGCTAGAGCAAAATCTTCACCTTCCGAATCATCTGATTCATCGTCCGTTGCAATCTTTTCAACAGTGGAGTTGGACAGTGAATCGGATGTACTTGCCATTAAGCACATGAAGGGTGAAGATGTAGTGGACGCGTGGAAAGCTGTCGCGTTGTCTTCTTCATCACTTGAGGATGACTCATTTGACGTGGAGTTGTCATCCCAAGTAACGACTTGCATCGCTTTCTTCTTTGCCGGATTCTTGTTGGGACACTCCGTTGAATGTGGCCGTAGCCTCGACATTTGAAGCACTGAACTTGTCCCTCTGAACTTTTCTTATCCTTTGAGAAGTTCTCTTGCTTTCTTGACTTGTGGCTTGAAAACCCTTGCCTTTCTTCGACTTTCCGAAGGATGGAGTTTTGCTTGGATTTCCCCTTCGAAAGTTGCGGCGAAACTTCCTTGTCAAGAGAGCGAGCTGCTTCTCAAAGTCCTCCATAGAAAGGTTCTCGTCGTCGTCCGAGGAGGATGAATCCGCGTCTTCTTCTTTAGTTGATTTCAATGCGTAACCTGAAGACTTAGAAGAGGATGCCTTTCCAGAAGAATAGTTAGTAGGAAATGTCATTTCATAAGTTTGTAAAGCACCTACTAATTCTTCTACACGCATTTCGTCCGGGTGTTTAATTGTTTCAATGGCTGCGACCTTCGGGCGAAATCGTTCAGGAAGAGTTCTTAGAATTTTTCTTACAACTTTAAATTCTGGAATCTTCTCTCCCAAGTTAGCACATGAGTTTACGATATCTTGCAATCGTGTGTAATAGTCAGTGAAAGATTCATTCTCTGCCATAGAGATAGAGTCAAACTTGCTCGTGAGCATTTGCAGTTTCTGAATCTTCACTAGGTTAGTTCCCTCATGCGTAACTTGAAGAACATCCCAGATTTCTTTCGCAGTCTCACATGCCGAGACGCGAGAGAACTCAGTTTGTGACAAAGCATTAAATAGAGCATTAATTCCTTTGCCATTGTAAGAAGATAATCTATCTCTTCCTTGGTCCATTTCGACCTAGGTTTTAAGGTGCGAACATCATCTAAAATTTCAGTTGGATTAGACCATCCTAATTCAATTGATTGCCACACCCTTTCGTCGATGGAAATTAAAAAGGCTTTCATCCGCACTTTCCAGTACGCATAATTTGTTCCATCAAAGAAAGGGGGTCGATTGATGTTTCCACCTTCAACCATTGTTTACAACCCTATTCCCGCTCTGATACCACTTGTTGGGTTATAAGTAATTGGATCTAAATAGGGGAAAAAACACCTAGAGGGGGGTGAATAGGTGTAAACAATAAACACTCAAAAAATCATTGCGCAATAAAACCCAATGCGGAAAAATAAAAGAACACGCAAGATTTTTACGTGGAAAAACTCCAAACCGGAGTAAAAAACCACGGGACCGATAACACGGCGAAATCCACTAGAATTAACACACGTACAAGGTGATATAACGTACTCACAGACGACTCAACCTTTTACCATACGCTCCTAGTAGATCTTCCCGCTCGCTCCACGACGCTTCTCGAATCCACGATCCGCGCCCAACGCTGAATCCACAGCGTCCAACGTCGAGTCCACGACGTCCAACCGAATCCACGGTCTTCACCCAATGGCACGCTTCGAATCCACGAACGTACCTCGCTCCGAATCCACGAGAGCGGTTGCACCTTGAATCCACAAGGCCACGCGAGTCCACGCGCCGATTTTGGGGTAAATCGTTGTTTGTTTGGGTGGTGATGATCCGCCGAATACTTAGATTAAAGATAGATCGGAAATACCATCTAAGTATTCATTGATTTGATTCTACTCAAAATGTGAGTATGGAAAACCTAGAATCAAATCAATCAATATAGATGAAGAAACATAGAATAAATCTATTGATTTCCTTTCTTCTCTATATATGTGGATTTTTCTTTTCGGCTATTTTCTTCTGTAATAGCGGATGCCCTAGAAATGAATACAGGGCTATTTATAGGTTAGAAACCATTGGAAGAATATAGGATCAAAAACAGCCTTTTCTGGAAATTTTTACCGACGGCGATCCGGATTGGAATTGGCGATCCGGATTGCAGAAGCACAAAGACGATTTCCAGAAAATGCTTGTTCGGGATCCGGATCGTAGTCCGATCCGGATCGTTCATACAGTTTTACCAAACATCAATGTTCGGGATCCGGATTGCAATCCTGATCCGGATCGAGGAAGCAAACAGGTAAAACTAGTGTTCGGGATCCGGATCAGAGGATGCTGCGATCCGGATTGAACCAGTGTATGAACAACACCCTTCGGGATCCGGATTGCAAGTCCGATCCGGATCCTGAACATGTCCCATGTCCAGTTTTTGATGTTTAAGCAATTAAAACCTCTTCCAGGTGTTTCTACACTATAAGAAGTATTCGGATCATCAAAAATCTTTAGTTAAACGTACCTGATCCTTTTGAATTCTTCTTTCTTGAGATTGAGGTATACGATCCAAAGTTTCTTCATCTTCAATCTTCAAGACTTAATACATTCACGAAATACGCCAACTCAAATTCCGTAACC